>OY744482.1:53762214-54342214 GCA_963556165.1 Tipula helvola
AGACAATCACGATTAACAATCCCGTTTAGGTCTTCGATGGAGAAGACGAGAACAGCTACGAATTCGAGGCCAACAAAAAAAGAGCTGAGGATGAAATACAAAATTGGTATAAGATTTGGCGGAAAATAAGGCCTAATTATTTAGATAAATAAATATAATTAAATTATCAGAAGTACTACCTAGAGAATAGGTAAATTTTTCCAGTAAATATTTGTAAGTACAAGGTAGTTATTACTCACTTCGAAATAAGAGAAAACTTCTACTTAAAAGTAGTATCTTTTACGGAAAAGGCAACTTCTATCAGTACTTACTCTTTTTATTCACCCCATCCATTACTTCTTTAGGAATTGGACGTAATTGGTTGACGGTTCGTAATTATTAAAAATTTCCGCCTTATGACTCTGATTAGTTGCAAAATTATTTTCGATGGAGGTTGGTTTCAGTTGAGATTTTCTATTTTTAAATGATATCGTCACAAATCTGGCTTTTTTAAAAGCTTTTTCAATTGTGCCCTTCGAATCGATCTGTAGTGATCGAGTATCCTTTTGTAAAAGCCAATTTAAGTGTCAAAACTCAATCGGGATTTAAAACGACTTTAAAACTACCTAGTACTATAGAGGAAATACTTCGATATGCCATAGTATATTTCAGTAATGAAACTTTGAAACTGTTTCTTTTGATTACCTTCAACCACCTCTTTGACTTTCTTCACCAAATTTTAAATATTTTAAGTGGGCTTTAGGAATGGCTGGAAGTTGTATTGTATTGCATTGATTACACAGCATTTAAAACCACTTTAAAATAATACCAAAGAGAAATACATACTCAATTAAAAATTTAATTAAATGTTATTTGTAATCAGTTCATTTTATTTTAGTTTTACTAATCACTTTTATTTTGCTTTATTGAAAATCCTTTCCGAAATTGTAATATTACATTGGCCTACAGATATATTTGACATAACCTCAATTTTTTTGGCAAGTAAGGAAAAAGGTCTATATGCAAATCAAAGCGATTAGCTAAAATTGGGGTTGACATGCTGAGAGTAAACTCGAAAAATTCACTAAATCTGTTTTATTAAATCGCAATGTGTTTTAAGGGTGTACGATTAATTTAACTAGCCATCTTGACTGGTTAAATATTTAACTAATGTTAAACTCGATTTTAGTTCGGGTAATCGATTTTTTTGCAGTACAAAATCTGTAACAATCTAGTTAACCACAGTTAGACTTATGCACGTTAAAATTATCTCGGATTAGCTAAACTTAATGAACCCGGTCTAATAAAAATTCGTTATGTAGTCAACTTAATCAGCAGAAAAGCAGCTTTCGCAAAAAGCTTGACTATACACTATCCTGCAATTAGACAATTAAAAAAACTCTTCTCAAACTTACCATATTGCTATGCATTGATAATTTGGCCAATTCCGACCCTGAAAAGAATACAAAAAGAAAGTCAATTAGCAAATTGTCGCTTCAACTTTCCACAAAATTTGCTTATTTCAAATATGATTCATTATATTGTAAGTTTTAACTTAAGATCACGTAAAAAGATTAATTACTTCCGAATTTGCACCATTTTTAAGGTCATCAGCATTATACTACCATTAATAAAAAAAAAAAAAAAATTAAATTTTTTGTTAACCTAAATAACATTACAACACTATGAAAATGCAAAGCGTGACTAATACAAAAGAATTTCACGGAAATGCGGATCCAATTTCATCTCTTCTTATTATACATACTTACAATTATTATTATTATTATTACAAGCAAGCAACAACCATGATCAACGACGACAGAACAAAATTGTAATTTTTAGTTTTTATTTTTGTATCTCATCCTCATCGCGTAAACACGTACAACAAAAAATGTTTTACATTGAATCATGTGAATTTCATTCATGTTTGGTTTGGTTCTGGTTTTCTTGTATCATATATATTTGTATGTATATTATGCCTAAAAAATTTTCTTTGAGGTTAAATAAATTACCAAAAAAAAAAAAAAAAATTCTTTAAAACAAAATAAGCGAAAACTAAAAATAAACCGCGACGCGCGAAAGTGTGTCACACATTGTTGGTAATATACATAGTACTATATATTGTTTGTGTCGTATTTGTGTTATTCTTATATATGATTTGTTTTGGAACGAAGATGGGTCTCCATTGGTATATTTACTATTATTGTACCTAGTAACCTCATTTCTGAGTGTATAAAAACAAAAACAAATGAAGTGTTTTTTTTTAATGTAAAACATAATCGCATTTTCACGTATTGTGGTTTAGCGCATATCATTTTGTAATTAAATCCCTAAAGCAATTAATTTGTTGCATAGTTGTCGTAAACTTAACTATTTTCTGTATTAGATTATTATTTGTATTTCCATAATTCATTAACGACGAGATGGTATAGAGATCTTAAGAGATTTGTGTTGTCTTTTAATTAGCTTTTTGTTTGTCAATTACTTTTAACATAATATAGGAGTTGTCGGAAGAGAGAGGTGAATGATAACTGTTATACCAAACACATATACGTCTTTTATTCTATATTGTCTACATTAAGCTCTATATTAAGTTGAAAGAAGTAAAACAACATTTCTATTCTATTTTATGTTCGGAAAGAAATGTATGTATGTACGTACATACAAATAAATTGGATTAGAACCTTCGGTGCGGTTGATTAGAATGGAATGTTGTTATTTTTGGTTCTTCTGTATATACATAGATCGAGCTCTTGTTAAATTATAGTATTAAAATTGTTTTATTTAATTTTATTCGACTTAAGAAGACAGGTGATTTGAATATTTTGATTAAGTTAATGGTAATTTGTGTTTTGTTTTGATTGATGACGCCGCACCGCCATCAGCGCATGCAATTTGTTTATCCAATTATTTGTTCACACGTAATATTTTAATTATATTACTTTCTTTGTTGCCTAATTAGCTGTGTACTCGCATTAATCTATTGTTTAAAATTTTTTGGCCTGTAAATATCTATATAGATGACTATTTATAGTCAAGCTTGTACTTTCTTTATAAATTATTAGTTTTAGAAATAGAGTCATTTCACTTTTATTTGCGTGCCAATATTTTTGGTTCTAAGAGTTATCCGAACTACGGTTTTACGAAAAACATTAATAAACCGTTAACGTTATACTTTTCTAAATGACAATCCCTTATGAATAAATTCCTACTGTGATCTAAAGCTAAACAGTTAATCAATAAATATATGTGTATATGAAAAACAGTTAATATCTTGCATAATAAAATATTGTATAATTTAAAAAATTAATTAATTTCCATTTTGCTTCATCGTCTCATTATTATGTAAACCTGGGAATATGTATAATTTTAAGGTAGCCGACTTTAAATTAATTCATATCATCATGAATTTTAAATTTATCATTATCTAGCTCTAGCTATCTACAAGATAATGCATTCAAGAAAAGTTTGCTAACGTCATTGAAATATAACGATGATTTGAATATTCTACTTTTCTTGGTTCATTCACTTTTAATTTTTTATTTTTTTTTATATTTTCCGATTCAATTTTTATGTTAAATCATCGCGGACAATAACAAAATTAAATTAATTTTTTACTTTTACCGTATGTACATACGAGTACATATAAAAAGTAAATGGATGTGTACACAGTGGCTATATATTCAAGAAGACGCGTTACTTAATGAAATGTCATTTTTAGGAAAAGTTTTGGTTTATTCCAGATCATGGCCATCAAGTTATACATATATGTATGTATTTATACTACGTCGGGTGATTGTACACAATAATAGCTTTTAATTATGATCTGTCACTGATAAAATACTTTCATTTCAACAAGTAAAACAATTAATCTTCTTGTGTGCTGTATATACAAATTACGATATACTGTATATACGTAAGATCGGTACATGATAGGTTTCAATGTTTGTTCTACTTTATTTGATTTAGTTAACATTATAATGCAAGATTGAATAGGTAGTTTTTGCAATTTTTCATGATCGAGTTTCAATTTCTTTTTGTGTTTAGACCGAAATCTTTATCTCTCTATAAATTAAGCTGTCTACTGTATATATGTATGTATAAAAGTTTGTGACATTAAAATCTAGAATTTGAGGATAATACATTTTAAAAATTGAAACAAGTACATTTGTTATGCTTTTTTGTTTTCTTGCTTACCCCCTTAAGCTGGAATTTCGTCACACATTTTCAGAATAAAAAAATAATAAAATTGCGAATATCTAGAGCAGCTGTCATCAATGACTGTAGCTGTAGGGGACACTATTTTAACGAATATGTTTGTGATGAGCTTGATACTTGATTTGCGAAAATTATCACTTCCAAAGTGAATTAATGCATTTTTTGAGAGAAATTAATCGAAATTACAATCGAGACAATGACAGACAAACAAAAAAAACCTGTATAACATTAAGATTGCTGTCAGCCAATAAATTTAAATAAATCGTTAAATGTGATCTTATCAGATAATTACGAAAGATATTAATATGTGGTTTTCAAGATCAGCTTATAAATTATGATAATGGTTTTTATGCTTCGAACATAGAATATATACAATGAACCATTTCATCACTAGATCAAGATCGGATTTCAAAAAATATTCACATTTTAAAACAATAAATTAACAAAAAAAAAATAAGGGGGCTAACACTGGTTCAATATGAAGAAGGCCATCAATAATACTGTTACCTTATCTAACAATAGCACAAATCTTAACAATTGGAGATATATTCATCTCATTAATACTTTGAAGTAACCCATATCGAAGGCTTCTGTTAAATCCACAAAAGTAGATGTAACCTGGTTTTATATTGTCAGGGCTACCATATAAGAATATAATTATGAGATAATCGAAGTGAAGAAAAAAAATCGAAGCCATGGTTTTTGTAAGATATGTGATGTGTATATGAATTCCACAACCACGAGGATTTTTATCGACAAATTCTTATTCTACAATGAACATGAACAGGAATTTCTGATCACAAATCTTCATCTGCGCTAGTTCTTTTTTTGGAAGAATCCGTCATAAATCCAACTTCAAATTTTTGGTATAAAACTGCTAGACGGGTCAAAGCTTACAAATTGATTCATTACATTGACAATTGGTAGTTGAAAAATCTAAAAAAACTTTTGATAACTCAGAATTTTGTAAAGGAAAATTGTTTCAGAATTTTCATAGTTCAGATGAATAATTAATTCAAATTTTGTTTTAAATACCTAAGTAAACTAATTTGACATAAAAATTAAAAACGAACCAAATTCGGGTCGGGTTGCGGTCAAATTAGAGAAACGTGAAAAAAATTAATTTTGACAAATTTGGAATAGTCGTAAAGCTCAAAAATGTTTAGCTTTAACTTTAGTTAAGTCATTTGGGATCGGATATGCTCCACTCATATGTCCAGCTAAAATATGTAGTTCAGGAGTTTTTCCTTATGTAGAGTCCTCTCATGCTTTTAAAAAAACCAAGCTTAACAATTTTCTGGAATTCTAAATTTTTTTGTAAGTCGGATGAAGCTGAAGGAATATTTTGGGTTGGTAGAACATTTTTTTAAATTGGCGAGACACGGATATAAGACGTCTGAGATTCTTGAACAAGAATGCCCGAAATGCTTAGCTGTAAATTCATTATTATTGAATACCATTTTTAGGAGCCCTGGATTTTATTTTTTCGATTTCGGGGCCGCAGTATGAAAAAGTTTGAGAAGCACTGGTTTAGATGAAATTGCGATTTTAAACGAGCCACTGCTAGCCTGCAAGTCAGTTTTGAATTGAGATCTTCGAGTGGACTATCCTATCAATAATTTTAGAAAATGCAAACAGAAAACAGAAAGATGTTGCGTTCAAAATATTTATAATCTTCAAAGATTATTAAATTTGCTGATTTATTTTTTGTGTCCGAATGCATGGTCTTATGTATGTCTAACGAAGGTACTTAAAACCGATAACAAATCAAAATTGCTGTCTTAATAATTTACCACTAAATGCCAGCATATAGCACTGAAATAAAAAAAAAAAATTCCCTATATCCTCATCTGTACTAAAGATCTAACTGCATCACCGACATCTCTGTTTTATCGACATATTGATAATGCTTCGATCATGTTCTAAGCCGACTGAAGAATTTTTCGCTTTAAAATTGGATTTAAATCAACGCTGTACCTTCTACCCGGGTACAGATACCAAAATTTTCTTTTCTCGATAATTCAACTAAAATTAACTTCCCGAATCCTCAGCTAAGTTTAGTGTAGCGATGTTCAAACTTAGTTTTACTCGACCGACAAAATGAATTTTAAGGAACTTGGCAGTACAATTTGGCCTAAAATTATTCCAATTTTCACTAATGGACTAGAAAATGGAATCTTTTCAATTTCGACCCTAATAAAATGCAAAAAAAAAAAATATTTGGAGACAAATTTGAGTGGAATTTAACATTAAATGTATCTTAGTTTATATCGGTCGCATCGATATGGTCGAACCGGTTTTAAGAACATATTTAGATTATGCAAATTACTCCAGTCATGCACACTATTGAAAATCTTAGAGATTTCCACAATTTCAGAAAATTCATTGAGTACAATATTTTAAATATTGAACCGTTTTTATTTTCACTCAAAGAATTTTTGAAATTTTCGAAAATTCAGAGATTTCCGATCGTGTACATGAGTGGAGTGGTTTTTCTAATATAAATACGTATTAAAACCCTGTATGACTGGATCGATGCGACCCGTAGGAACTAGGATACAATATTTAATATTTCACTCAAAATGTTATAAATTCCACTCAAATATTTTTCAATTTTTTTTTGTATTTTATTTGAGTCGAAATTGAAAAGATTTCATTTTCTAGTCCACCAGTGAAAATTTATTGAGTGAAAATTTGAATAATATAAGGACACTTCACTCCGACATAATCAGATTTTATAGGGTTTGTTCATTTATATTTGTATGAGCTGCTAAAACATAGCAATATTTTTGAAGCAAGTTCTTTTAAAGTTGAAACACCTTTTATCAAATTCTGGTAATCCTTTTATATAATAAGAAGGATCCTAGTGATAATGAATGATGATCTGATTTCATATAAATAACCAGTGCCAGTCGAATTTTTGATAAGCTAAAAGCCCCATAAATAATTTCTGTATGCATTTGATGTTGGAGCATTAAGCGAAGCTATCGGAAATATAAAATTCCGCTTCTCAAGCTAATAATTTTACCATTTTCGCCAAATATATCTAATCAGCGTTTCTTCCTTTACTTTATAAGCAGCTTCCGAAGAAATTGCGGAACCTTTCTTCCTACATAGAAAAATATTACAGCGACTAGACATAATTTGTAGCCTGACTTACGGGGAACTAAGCTAAATGATTCTTCACTCGACTACTTCAGATCGGTTTTACACTTATATAATTTCTAGATTTTTTAAGGCGTTTGAAAATTGTTCTTTTTCAGGCTTGCATGTTTCTCAACTATTAAGTCTTCTTCAAAATTCAGGGAAAATGTAACTTGCAGATAGTCCAAGAAGTGGTCGTTTAGACTAAAGTGAAGTTTCTGACAAAAAAAAAATGACAAAAAAAACAAAACCTGACAACAGAAGAGTATATACACTAAAAAGTGTAGGTGAAGTTTGATGGCCATTAACAAGTATTCGTAGAAATACGTACGCAGATCTGACTATGTTAAAGTGTTCAGTAGGATTTCATGAATATTTGTGCCAAACGATATTTTTGCGCGACCCTCAGGGGCTGAGATTTTTATTTTAACAAATTTCCCTATATCAAAAAAATGTGTAGCTGGAGTTTGATGGCCATTGACAAGTAATCGCAGAGATAGGTACGCAGATCTGACTATGCCTTGGTGTTCAGTATGATTTCATGAATATTTGTGATATTTTGCGCGACCCTCAGGGGCTGAGATTTTTATTTTAACAAATTTCCCTATATCAAAAAAATGTGTAGCTGGAGTTTGATGGCCATTGACAAGTAATCGCAGAGATAGGTACGCAGATCTGACTGTGCCTTGGTGTTCAGTAGGATTTCATGAATATTTGTGACAAACGATATTTTTGCGCGACCCTCAGGGACTGAAATTTTTATTTTAACAAATTTCCCTATATAAAAAAATGTGTAGCTGGAGTTTCATGGCCATTGACAAGTAATCGCAGAGATAGGTACGCAGATCTGACTATGCCTTGGTATTCAGTAGGATTTCATGAATATTTGTGCCAAACGATATTTTTGCGCGACCCTCAGGGGCTGAGATTTTTATTTTAACATATTTTCACATATAAAAAAATGTATAGCTGGAGTTTAATGGCCATTGACAAGTAATCGCAGAGATAGGTACGCAGATCTGACTATGCCTTGGTGTTCAGTATGATTTCATGAATATTTGTGACAAACGATATTTTGCGCGACCCTCAGGGGCTGAGGTTTTTATTTTAACAAATTTCCTTATATCAAAAAAATGTATAGCTGGAGTTTGATGGCCATTGACAAGTAATCGCAGAGATAGGTACGCAGATCTGACTATGCCTTGGTGTTCAGTAGGATTTCATGAATATTTGTGACAAACGATATTTTTGCGCGACCCTCAGGGACTGAAATTTTTATTTTAACAAATTTCCCTATATCAAAAAAATGTGTAGCTGGAGTTTGATGGCCATTGACAAGTAATCGCAGAGATAGGTACGCAGATCTGACTATGCCTTGGCGTTCAGTAGGAGTTCATGAGTATTTGTGCCAAACGATATTTTTGCGCGACCCTCAGGGACTGAAATTTTTATTTTAACAAATTTCCCTATATAAAAAAATGTGTAGCTGGAGTTTAATGGCCATTGACAAGTAATCGCAGAGATAGGTACGCAGATCTGACTATGCCTTGGTGTTCAGTAGGATTTCATGAGTATTTGTGCCAAACGATATTTTTGCGCGACCCTCAGGGGCTGAAATTTTTATTTTAACAAATTTCCCTATATAAAAAAATGTGTAGCTGGAGTTTGATGGCCATTGACAAGTAATCGCAGAGATAGGTACGCAGATCTGACTATGCCTTGGTATTCAGTAGGATTTCATGAATATTTGTGCCAAACGATATTTTTGCGCGACCCTCAGACATTGACAAGTAATCGCAGAGATAGGTACGCAGATCTGACTATGCCTTGGTGTTCAGTAGGATTTCATGAATATTTGTGCCAAACAATATTTTTGCGCGACCCTCAGGGGCTGAAATTTTTATTTTAATAAATTTCCACATATAAGAAAATGTATAGCTGGAGTTCGATGGCCATTGACAAGTAATCGCAGAGATAGGTACGCAGATCTGACTTTGCCTTGGTGTTCAGTAGGATTTTTATGAGTATTTATGCCAAACGAAATATGTTAAAATAAAAATCTCAGAGGGTCGCGCAAAAATATCGTTTGGCACAAATACTCATGAAATCCTACTGAACACCAAGGCATAGTCAGATCTGCGTACCTATCTCTGCGATTACTTGTCAATGGCCATCGAACTCCAGCTATACATTTTTTTATATGTGGAAATTTGTTAAAATAAAAATTGCAGCCCCTGATGGTGGCGCAAAAATATTGTTTGGTACAAATACTCATGAAATCTTACTGAACACCAAGGCATAGTCAGATCTGCGTACCTATCTCTGCGATTAAATGTCAATGGGCATTGTATAATTCCAATCACAGACTGGAATCGCTTATTTTTAATAATTAGCTCGGTTACTACGGGTGAGGCCAAGCTAGTTATAGTGAGAAGCAATAAAACTATAAAGTTGGAAATTTAATTTTGTTCTGATTTATTTACTTATGAGCACGCTTATATATACAAATTTTTACACTAACAAAATTATATTCATTAATAATTTTTTGCCTCGTATGCAAAATAAAGGCTGTTAACCGGTATTTATTAATTTATTTTTATTATGCTGAGGTATCAATATTATTGTATATAATTGTTGCACAAGTTTGATAATTGATATGCTTGTTGACAACACGGCTCGTTGACCTGTTGAGCTTGCCTTAACAGGCATCAAACTCCAGCTACACATTTTTTTTATATAGGGAAATTTGTTAAAATAAAAATCTCAGCCTCTGAGGGTCGCGCAAAAATATCGTTTGGCACAAATATTCACGAAATCCTACTAAACACCAAGGCTTATCCAGAGAACAAACGACAAAATCATTATTATTACCAAATTTTGCGAAAAATGTAATATGCTGCTACACTTTTGGCTGTTGTAAGGTTTTTTGTCAATTTGTCATAAACTTCACACCAACGTCGTTTAGTGCAGTTTCTTAACTAACTCTGCGATTACTAAATCAAATAACAAAACCAATGCGACATTGGATGATCGAAAGAAAAATGTTCTCAATTCTTTGAAAAACTCTTGAACTAGGTCAAGTTTTCAACTAGGTCTATATTAATTGGTCAGTTGTCTTCTCATTAGTTAAAAAAAAATTCAAAGGTTATTTGCCCAATCAATTTATATTATAACCCAAGGCAGTTATAAGAAAAATTGTTTTAAAATTTCCTTTAAAATGTTCAGAATTTTTCAAGATTTTACAGCCTATGTATTTCTACTAAAATACCTAATTTTAATAATATTTTAAACAAATTAAAAACTGTTCAAAGATAGTATGTTCTCTGTCCTTCCCGGCACTTTTGAATTTATTTCTTGGTTATTTTGGTATAATTTTTGATAATTAGCCGAGAAGTGTGGATTCACATTTAAATTCGTGTTTCGAAATCGAATTTAAAAGCATAACCAAGGAGAAGAAAACGAATGCGTTAGGTTTGAAACGAAAATATAAGAGAAAATAGAATTCGTATGAACATAACAATCATTGCGCATCATTTTTACACTAACATGCGCCTACTTATAATTAGGACCTGCTAAAATGAAACGATCTAAGAATTCCTTGATCTTCGATCAATTTTAATAAAAACAATAAGACCCAGGATTCAAGAAATACTATTCGGAGTTGGTTGAGTTATACAGAATCCAAAACAAAAAGTTTTTTTGTAGTTAGTTTCGTTTATAGTAAGTAGTTAGCCAAATCCACTCAACCAAAAAAAAAAATTTCATCAATTTCTTAAATTTTTATACTAATTCTAAAATAAGATTGTTAGTTCCAATAGAACTTTTGTCTTGAAGTAAAAATTAATTTTAAATTGAAAAGACATTTAGATACACAAATGAGGTCTTATTTTGAAGCATTTTATCCACTTTAAAATTTTACTTCACATCACTCTTATGTACGAACACATATTTCCAGTGATTGCACTTCAAGTCAAAAACTCATTAAAACATTCAAGCCACATAAATATTGTCAATGTCATAATTTTTTCCAAGATCAACATATATATAAGTCAAAATGACTTAATAATAGACATAGAAAGTCAATTTGAATAAATGACTCAACAAGTACATCTCATAATCATGTTTACTGTACATAATTTAAAATTTGTTTTCCCATTCGTACAAGAATCAAAAAACTGTAAATTTTTCTATATATGTATGTGTATATGTACATAAATAATGAGTTATTAATAATAATATTATGAGTGCTAAAGTCATTAGAAATAATAATTTTCTAAAAAAAAAAAAGGTCAACTGACATTATTCTATTACTACACACCGCATACACAATTTCAAGATCAATGATCGCGTTATTTGCAACGCCGCGCGCCGCACACAGGCGAGAGAAAATGATGAAAAATTCTTAGAAATAAAGAAAATAAAGAAACAATTTTTAATGATCGGCTTAATTAAAAATGTTCAAACAATAAAATTTTATAATAAGACATGATGATCATAATTTTTTTTTTTTAGATATGTAATCGATCAATTTATTGAGATTATAAAATACTTTCAGCTTTTTTGCTTTTTTGGATTTTAAATTAGCGTGATTTGCTGGAGATCGTAGTTTATTTACTTCCTCTTCTCAATCGCCATTAAATAATATTGATATTTAATAATTAATTTCCGTTAGATACTCGTATAATTATAATTAAAAAAATTGAAAGTCTCTTGTATTTATAACAATTTAAAACTCAATTTGCAATTTAACCTAATTATCTCTAAAGCAACAAAAAAAACAAAAAAATTGTAAGCTTTGTATAAGCGATAAACTATATGATCGTGCATTGAAAGTACGGAAAAAAACGTCATAAAATTTTTAATGTAACCTAAATTTTTGTTATTGCTTAGAATATTACACTATATTCTATAATTGATTATTCTCGGTAATTTCTTATGTTCTTGATTCACATGTTTTTGCTTTTATAGTAATGATGCGATCATTAAAACGTAATTGAGAGATCAGGAAGAATAAAACAAATTAGAAATTCTGGAAATATTCACATAGCGTTGTTATTTTATAGATACTCGTAACAAATATGTAAAGAGTAATAAATTTTAGAGATTTATTAAATTTATTAGCGAATTTATTAACTGTATTTTGTTTACGTCTTTTGATCTATTTTTATTTGGCGCGATTTGTGTTTAATAGGTACATCATGAAAATACGACGACCGACATTTTTTTAGTTTAATAAAATTAAAAAAAAAAAATGCGATAATTTCTTTTTTTCTTTACGTGGTTATTGCAGAAGTGCTAATTGTATATAATACAGCTATGTAGATTTTAATTTATAATGCAGCCATACGTAATATAAATTAATAGTGTCGATCTGTTTTAATATTTTTATTTGATGGGTCTGAGCAAGCTTAACGGATTAAATTTGCATATTAATTTAAAAAAAAACTTAAATTGAAAGCACATAAACAAACGCACAATAAGGAATTTATCTGGTATGTTCGATTACTTAATATAATTTTAAATTGGATTAAGTTGTTTATGAGAATATGATAATTTTATCGATAGTCCACGCCAAATATAATGTGGTGTGGCTAAATAAAATTTCATAATTTATATTTGAATCCAATTCAAATTGCAATTTTGTTTGCTATTTCCGCTATACTTACGAAGCTTTATTACATAATCGCGTAAATTCAAAATTGCATCATTCAAAGTTAGACTCTCAAATTTGATTTAAATTTATGAAATAGATGGCTCCTTATAGTTTTTAAAATTAAACACCGAGCAATCGAAATTTTTATTGTCAAAAAAACATTGATAACTTTCTAACAAAGATTCTAATTACAAATATAAATATTTAGAATCCTATTTGAAACTCGTACTCTATTAATTCTGAAAAATTATGCAACTCTCTACTTTTTGATTTTTATAAACTTGAAAAGCGTAAATATTTACAATAATTAAACTCTTTTGTAGGCTCTGCAGCGTACCCCGATCCCTGAACATTGTTTTCGAAAATATTTTTAGATCGGATTCAGCGGCTCTAAAAAGTATTAGTTATTAAATTCTTATTAGTCATACATTTCTAAGAACCTTTAAAACATTTTAATTTCTTGAAATTTCTTAAAATTCTCATGTTATTGGAACGAAAATGTTCCAATCTTGCAAATTCTGAGGGCCCCTCAAATTTCGGAAATTATCCAGGCTCTTAGAAATTAGCCATTTGCCAAACTCAATTTTTGGTTTTATTTTTGCTCGCTTGGGCAGCGCTGCTGTATACCGTAGGACAGTAAAATTTATAAGTAAAAAATTTCGAATTAAAATACGAAAAATGTTGATTTTTTCTCAACATTTATTTGTAAAAACAAGGTGCCCATTTACATGTAATGGAATAAATATGACGTTTGTAGTATTAAATTTGAGAAACACGAATTCGGTTAAAATAGTGAGGTTATGTTTCGAAGTTTTCTGTATTTATTTGTTTTAGATTGAGTGCAATACAAATGTAATGATAATGAATCATTTAACTTTCAGGGATTGTGGCGATTCTAGTTCAAAATACGAGAACTAAGTTTGGGAAAATCACTAATTGTTAAAATTCTTAAAATAATGAGAATTTTTTAAAAATTAGATAATTTCTTTAAATTTTAGAAATCCTGAGTTTATATGTAGGTTCATCACTACATGTACCCGAAAAGCATAATTTCAAAATTTTAAAATCCAGAATTAGCCAACAGTTACAAATTAGAAAAAAACAAAATCCGAAAAAATTAAGAATTACCAAAAAATAAATCCAGAAAAAATATTTTCTCCTATTTCAATAAAAATCAATCGGAATTAATCTTTATTTGCTTGAAATTAATTATATACGCGCTAAGGTTTACTGAATTATAAATTCCGCATTTAGACGATCAACATCTTTAGCAACTTTGCTTGCTGAAAGTGAATTTTCACATTCTCCTCCTCATTTTTGCTAGTATCAATCAGAATAGCACTAAAACGTGTTTTTAAGGGGATCCGCTCGAAATGTGATATTTTAAAACGCGATATGACGAAACGCAATATGGTACAAAATGCGATATTTCAAAACGCGATATGGTACAAAACGCGATATGGTACAAAACGCGATATTTCAAAACGCGATATTTTAAAATGCGATATGGTACAAAACACGATATTTTAAAATTAAAATTTTAAAATAATAATAAAAATTAAAATAATAATAATCTTCCTTCATTTAATAAAATTTTCCTTCACCAAAATGATAAAATTGAACATGTACGATCAGAACTAGGAAATCGGGTTTTGAAATATCTCGTTTTGTACCATATCGCGTTTTGTACCATGTCGCATTTTGAAATATCGGGTGTTGTAATATCGCGTTTTGTACCATATCGCGGTTTTTACCATATCGTGTTTTGAAATATCGCGTTTTGAAATATCGGGTTTTGGCAAATCGCGTTTTAAAATATCGCGTTTCAAATGGGACCCGTTTTTGAGATGGTAAATATAATATGTGTGTATTTTTAGGTTAGGTTAAGTGTTATTTCTCAACAATTTAACCATCTTTTGTTTCAACCGTATTGTAAAACTTATTTATTAAAATATATTAAATGTATGAGAAATAATGTGATGACTAATAATGTGTTTTGTGATAGGGAGACTCCGTTTAAATATAACATACCATAAGAAAACCCGTCAAATAATTGAACAATTACTAATTAATTTAGTATGATTAACAAAAATCCCCCAAAACTTTTACTTGCTACTTTATCTCGCGTTCTAATTTCTAAATTTAGAATAGCATCGCGGTTAATAAAAGTGATGTGGCGAATTTTCTAGACCCATCGAGAATGTAAGTTCTTATTTTAAAAATAGTGACTAGCAACTCCGCCATTTTACCTAATTTGCAACAGTTTGTTTTACTTGATGTACGAGAATGTAGCCCAATGTCATTTTAAACATATAAAATATTTTATAAACTATTTCGAATATTTTTAGATTTGATTTAAAAAAAAGTAAAACGTTTTACAAACTGAAAAACGAAAAGAAAAATCGGATTTAGTTTTTTTCGATATCATTCCAAAATTGTTGCTTTGTTTTCGTTAAAATCTTCTGGGGTTCTTGACCGAATGTAATAGTCGGTTTATCATGCGAATGTAGGTCAGTTTACAGAAAACCAATTCACAGAAGCACAATTCATAGAACGCAGCTTACGGAAAAAATAATTTCTTGAAAGTTGCCGCGACTTGCAAATCCATTGGTGAATAAGTGTATAATAATTTCATGCAATTTTTGATCGTAGTCACGATATTTTTTTTTTTAGGGGCCTTCATAGGCATTCCAGCAAAAATTTGTTGTAACGTTATTTCATTTTTTGACTGTTCCAATTGAAATTTTTCCAAAAAATACCATATTGAAGGATGCTCTGAGCCAACCAATTTCTTGAAACCATTGTGCCATTCCTCGATATTAATGTTTGTCCGCGGGAATCCTTGTTGCACGGCTTCATAAACATTCCATGTTTGATGGCATACCTTGGAGTTCGCCTACCCGATGTGTTTTTAATGCGAACGTCTAATTCATTGACTGCTTCAGAAATTATATTTCACTTTTTTAATGATTCAAATGCTTTTATAACGTTTACAGAAGAAACACACGCAAGTACTAATAACATTTTATTCTTGTGAGCAAACTCTGCACCTTGATTCTATTGAGTTTTAAACCCAACTTTCCGATACAGATTCTGTGAAAAATGAGACAAAAGTTTTGTCTGGCGCAAAGGAAAACTGAACAGCATTCACAATTGCTTGTTCAAAATCAGACAACACTGATAGGATTTAAACCGGATGATATTATTTTCAACTGCTCAAATAAATTTTTATCAGTATCTCTTTTCTTATTTGGAAGTTGTGCATATACAAGTGGTAAGAATACATTTTTTTTGATGCAGTGAATTGTAAACAATTGATTGAAAATTAAAGGCACAGTTTTAAAGGTGTCGTCCACGTACCAAGTATTTGCATTGCTGAAAAATTTCAAATTTTCTTCTGTTGGAAACAACAAAATACGACTTTCTGCGGTTTCAGAGATATAATAAAAATGGCTTGCCATCTACAGTTACTTTGTATTCTCCAATACACAATTCATTAATTCTTTCCGGAATTGTTACTGTTCCTTGTCTGATCCTTCGAACGCTATTAACGCTGATCCTTCGAACGCATTAATATTTAATTTATGTGTAGTATTTTGATGAGAATTTTTTTGCTGTGATTAGTTTTCTGTGAATTGTTTTTCTTGGAACTCTCCGGATACCAGTCAATGCTATTTTTAGTTTAAAAAATTCAAAAGAATGTTTAATTGGCCGAGAAAATGAAAATTTAATTTTTTTTTCGTCCAAAACAAATTATTTAGAACAGAAAAAGTTTAATTTTTATTTTCTCAACCAGTTAAACATTTCTTTCAAGTTTTTTAAATTGAAAATTTGGTTGTGCGGTACCTACATTCGGACAAGAACCAGAAGGTTTTAACGAAAACAAAACGACAATTTTGGAATTTTATCTAAAATACCAAATCCGATTTTTCTTTTCGTTTTTCAGTTGGTAAAGCGCTTTAATTGGATTCAGCAAAGGTTGAATCTGCTTAGAAAAATATTGAATTTAGAGTTGAAAACCTGGAATAAGAATTCAGTCTTAAATTTGTTAGTTCCAATTTTGCAATTTCTGAGAGACTCTCAAATTTGGGAAATTATTCAGATGCTTGGAAATTTTTAAAATTTTCAAATTCATAAAATGTTTGGAATTTTTTTACATTTGATTTCTTAATATTTTGGAGCACTTTGTAGTTTTATCGAGATTTTTTTGTTTCTGGATTTTTTTTTTCGCTGGCACTACATCCCATAGAGGGATTTGGCCGCTTCATGATGAATTTTCATAATCATTTTTTTTACGGATAATGAGTGATTAATGCATTGTGGTCCAACATTAACCAGCCATGATGTTTTCATGGCCCGCCAGGAATCGCACCTGGGACCTCCGGAGCTTAAAGCAAGCATACTAACCGCTGTGCCATCGGGTTTCTGGATTTTTTGTTTCTGGATAGGTTGCCAACCTTAAAATGTAAGTTTATTAAAATTCCAAAAATTTTTAAAACTCGCTAAAGTTCATTCTAAAGTACGCATTTTATTTATTACTTAATACTACTTTTATTTATTGAGTGAAATTAATATGTCCTGGAGATGGATAATTCTGCTCGCAAACGTCTGATTCTGTACCATACGTTTTAATTACGCCCTTTGCTAGAAAAAATCGTTAAAATACTCTGATTGAACTCTGAATTCTGATCGAGTTGCCTAACTTTAGCAAAAAAAATTCGCAAAAATAAATTAAATCGCGTTAACGGTTAAACCATTGGCTTTATCGGATAATTCGTATAAAGTATATCTTCAAGAATTCATATATAGATATTAAGGGTATCGAAAATGTATATTTTTGTTTTAATAAGGTTAGGGATAAAGTTCAGGTGTGTAAATTAAAAGTTTCAAAAGTTTGTATTTTTTCCAAATATTATGTACTTTAATTGTGGTCGAAAAAACACTAAATATTTATTACAAACAAATAATTCGAATATAAGCGTATAATTCGGGAGAAAACTGTAGCAGCATATTTCTGTTGAAAGATGTGGATGATCTGGAAGCCTACTTACCATTTTTGACATTAGAAATTAGGTATCATATAATTAAATACCTTCGAATAGACCATCTGGATATAATCAGCAATAATTTTATAAAATTTAAGAACCAAAAATCCGAGAAATTGATGGAAACGTGGACAATTATTTATGCACCACATCGACTTTTTGTAGGAATGAACCCCTAAATCTTTGTACTAGCCTTTGACCTAGATTGCACAAGTAACAATATTACAATGTATTGGTTGATTATTATGACAATTTAATTTAAATTCTTTTAATGATTCTACAAAAAATTTGAGATTTTTATAAACTCGTAAATTATTGTATTTAGTATTTATTGAATTAATCATTCTTTGAACTTTAAAATTGTAATATCTTAAAATTTAAATCGTAAAATTCTTAAAATGATTTAAATTCTTAATATTCTTGAAAATTTCAAAATTCTTAAAGTTGTAAATTTTTGAAAATTTTATCAAAGCATTTTTTTAATTTAATTTTATTTGTAGGTACATGCTAAAATTCTTAATGCCTTTCTAAATTGTAAAATTCTAGAAATTCTTAAAAATTATTTAAATCCGTGAATTTCTTCAAATTTTTCAAATTTATGAATTTCTAAAAAAAATCCTGCAGTATTTTGTTTTCATTTCATTTGTTTCTAGTAAACTAGGGGACGTCAAGCAACATCCGCTATGGTTAATACAAATTTGGGTGATCGCATAGAGGGAGTTCCTGCTCAATGATTGACCGAACATCCAAATCAATCAACCAAATTTCATTTGTTTCTAGTAAGAGGATTTACTGTTCTGTTATTTAGAATGTCCTTACCTTGGTGATACGGCTTTTTCCTGTGGCTCTTTTAAGTGAAGCACGACTTCAAGTGCTCATTCATTTCTTAAAAAAACATTTTCCATTATATTATTTATAAAATTACACGGACTGGCAGAAGTTAGCAAAGTATTACAGTAAGCAGTGATGAGCTTATGTAATTAGTAAATTAGTCAAATTTCGTTAAATTTTTAAATTCACTTGAACTGCTTGAAATTTCTTCCCAGAAATCACCCTTTAAACTTTTTAATAAATCGTAAGGGTTTATGGTGTTAGTGACGTAATTATGATTTTAAGGCTAAAATTTTACAAATTTTGTTATCTCAATGAAAATTATTACCTTAATGTTTTAATTTAAAAACAGTAATTTTTAAATTTTTATTGCTTCATTATAATAAAAAGTGCTTACATGAGCCTCTCAAAATTTATTCTAAATCCCTCTTGAATTTTGATTTTTAAAATCATAGCTAAAATTGTAATGTTAAAACTTGCAACGCTAATCCGGTATAATAAAAAAAGCAATGATGGCAGAAGAAGTTCTGCCGATTTAACCATTGAAAACGGAGTTAGTAACTTGAAGAAATCATCTATCTCAATGACAGCCAAATATTTTTTACATAAATGTACATACTCGACGGTCAATTAAATGACGGTTTGATTTTCATTATGTAAAAATTTATATAAATCATGTTTTAGACAAAATATAAGAATTTTACTATTTTATCGCAGGATAAAATCATAAACCCACAGCGCATAGATAATACAATGTTGAATTAAATCGAATAGGCTATTTTTTAGTTATTTTACATAATAACGGCCTATGATAACTAAAATATGTCACATAATTGTTCCAAGTTATTTAAATTTCTTGCAAAGACCAAATCTATGCGAGCTTTAGATCTTGTAGTAAACTTAGTTCTGCTAGAATTATACAGTTCAAGTCCAAAAGTTTGTCTTATAAACTTAAAGAAAACCTTTCCAAGTTTGTCCAAAAGTTTGTCTTATAAACTTAAAATTACCCTCTATAATCATAGGAAGGGGAAGGCTATGCAATTTATTTTTGGCAACAATTTTAAATTTGTCAACATACAATACAGAATACCTATATGTAGATAATTTGCACATCAAATATTTTTGAATATTTTCTACAAGGACGCCATTAATTTGGCACGCAATACAACACATATCACCAAAATGATTAGATTGCGTTAAATTCTCGTTAAACTCTTCTTGATTATCGTCATCTGCCAGCAAAATATGAGAAGTAGTTTGGTATTGACAGCTATCCTTTTCATCTTACACATAGTAATAGTGATAAAAGATTTACTTCCGAAAGTACAGAATCTGTAATTACAGTTTCTTTATGGGCTGCGAGACTCTGGACATTCAAGGAAGTCATTATTAATTTATGCTGCTTCGAATTTGCGATGGAATAATCGAAGGGTTTGATATACGTGATTGTCTGTACATTCCGTTGGCCGGAAGCGAATTTCTGTTACCAATCTCTCATTACTAGCTAAGGGTTAACAGTTTCCTATTTTGTTAAGTATAATTGAAAAAACTATGTCCGATTATTACTTCTGCCAATGGATGAAATTTCAGACTTTGCCAAAGCACAGGTCCTGTTATCGATGATGCTGCTGACTTAAAAATTTGCCTGGCATATGGTGGCAATTGGTGCAAATCTCCACAAAATATAATATCCAAACCACCGAAAGGAATATCACAATTGCCCATTATTTATTGTAATCGTTTATTAATTATAATGAAAATATCAGCACTACTCGTATGATCATATTTATTTCGACGACATTATTTTTTGTATAGCGGGGCGCAAAATACATCAAACATAAAAGAGCCATGTCATTTGGTCGTTTTTAATATTTTTAAATGATATTCTCATCAAATATGTTAATAGAATCTTTTGCCAAATCCTAGCGGTTATTTTCATTTTAGTTTTATGAGATTTTGTGCGTTGATGTGACCATGTTGTCGGAATATACGAAATGTCTCGACTAGACTCTGCGCCATATTGTGCCTCAAGAGATAACAAGCCGCCTCTTGAGAGCTTATTCCACGCTATTTAACATACATATTTATACTAAGCTTTTTCAACAAATCAGTATAATTTTGATCAGGGAATTTTTTTTGTTATTTTTATTTAATTAGTTCACGATGTAAATTACCGAGACCTCTATTCGATTTATTTGCATATTCGACGACATAAGCTGCACTTGAATATTCTTCAAGAATGAATTGTAAATACATTGACAATCCATGGATGAAATGAATTTATGAATATCCGTATTTCTTTTAAGTATCACCGTAGGGCAACTAATATTATCCCGTATCAAATCTAAGTATTGCGGCATATAGGTGACGTTTTTTGTCATTTTTTATTGTAACACGTGAAAGTGTGCTGGTAAACACTTTTAAAATTCAAAAAAAAATTTAAAATAGTTTTTCTTTATTTTGTGATATAATTACATAATTTGTTAAAATATCTAACACAAGTCGCTGCATATTCATTCACCATATACAATCTTTGTAAGCTCGATAATTCTGTTAATTGATTAATAATGTACTGATTTACCATGTGCCAACCTGTACAAAGTTTTTAATAAAGTGGCCCATTTCAATTCATTGGCAGTTGGCACTCAAAGTAAGGAACATTGTTGATTTTCTCAACTGTCGAATCATCGCAATCAATGAAAGTTGACACAGGCGTCAAGAAATTCCTTATCAGCTATAATTTTTTAGTCATATTAGTTGTAGATCCAAGTCATTTGAATGTCGAATGTAATTCTTCGGATACTTTGGTTCTCATTATTTTCATCGCCATATGTAAAATGTGTTGTGGTGTTACTCGACGACCATCACTTCGATAAATTTCGCTTGTAGCTATATTAAATGATGTTGCGGTTGCGGTATAAACTCAATTTTTATATATCCGCGGACGGCCTAATTATATTCCGGGAAACGATATGTCTTCAGCATGTTTATCGCAAATGATTGATGATGGTTGTTGATGTTACGTTGGCGCAATTTTCAAATATTTTTCTTCGTTCCATATTAATGTTTGTTGTTGAGCTAACAGAAGATCTATATGTCTCTTGGATTGCCTACGTAATCGATATAAGTCGAATATTTTGTTTCTTCATAAAATTCATTTGAATCACATTCATCAATTTCCATTTCATTATTTATCAAAAAATCAGGATTAATTTATTTTATATAATTTATACAATGGTGTTTTAATTTAATATTTGATAATATTCAGCAGCGCTGAAACATTCAAACACATGTTTGACCATATAAAACTACATACGAAATTTTTTAGCCGCCAGTCAGTAGGCGTTGGAATTCTATTTGGGAAAATCCCTAATTCCTACATTTTTCAAATTTCTCTGTACAGAGAACCTAAACAGAGTTGGCAGTTTTGTGTTATGTTACATTTTTTGGGTCGGTTTATTTGATCGTTCGCTTTTTCTTTAGAAACCCCAGTATAAACGTTTTCAACGTTAAAAAATAATTATTTTCTTTGAATAAGCCGGAAGCGCCTAGTTGATGATTTTCATAATCATCTGTGTTCCATTCTGTTATATCATCGGATGATTCATTTGCCGCTCCATTGTGGATTCATTTTTGAGGCTCCGAGAGAATAATAGCCAAAAATATTACAATCAAAAGCAGAAAGTAGTTTCGTTCAAAGATTAGAAGGTTGTAACTCAGTCAAAATATTTTAGTCTGAAATCCATTTTTAAAAGGTACTTCATCAAAAAACTAAAAAGGTATTCAAGTCAACTTTTCAAGTCCATTATTCAAGTCAAATTTTTGAATAGGATTCTTTCTAGATTTTTGAGTAAAATTGTTTGCAAGGTGATTGAGTCAATCAATTAAAAACGAATTCCAGGTAAAATTGTTGTAAACAGTGAAATTAATATTTTGGTTAGCCCAGAATATGAGTGTGATAAAGATTTTCAATCTTATTTTAAAATTAAATCTTCATTTTCCAGAATATTTAAAAATTAAATCTTCCAATTCCAGAATTTCTCGTTAAAGGCCTTAGTCTCTTCCAATTTGGTATTGTGTCCCTTTCTTTTACCGATTTTTTCTTCTGGACATTATTATGTTCATTTAAAAGAAACATCTCCGTAAAACAAACTGAGGATAATGTCATTAGGAGTTACATGGTGATTCCGGTACCGGGTCTCATAAAAAATATACATTTGTACAAATGTATTCTTGTCCAAAAATTTGCGATTCAAATATCTGTCAGTTAAATAGTTTTCTGACCGAAAAACCCTTTTCTTTGGTTTGAACGAATTTTATTCACAACATGTATTTGGGAAATTTTACGACTGAAACTCATTTCGCTTTTCAATTGAAATGCTTTTGAATTGAATTCCAGAGAACAATTTTGGCTGGAATTCCTTTCCAGTTTTATTCCAAAATCTCAAAAGGCATTTAAACTGTTTTTTGACCGACACATCTTTGTTTTGGACTTTGGTTAAATTTAACTTTAATTCGGGTTTTCCCCTGCAAAAACTACTGTAGCTGTGGAGGGCTCCTACTACTAACACATAAAGGGTGCACATCATCAGTGCATTATGTACTGAATTACAAACAGATACCATTTTCTTCTCCACCAATACGTTTTTCAAACAATTCAGCAATATTGAAAATTTTTTATGTATAAGCTTGCGTTAAATTATATAATTTTCCAGACACCATCCACACAACATGTTTACCCTATAGGAGACGAGTTTTAAAATAATTGAAACAAATTTTTCATTACAATAACAAAATTGGTGTACACGCAATTAGAAAATATACAAATCAACATTTTTTAAGAATGATCAACTCTCTAAATTTATAAGATAGAAAAATTACAAAACTCGACAATCTACATTTGTTGTTATATATAATATTAATTGAAGGCCGCTAACACAAGTTATCACCCACAGTTGTTGTCCAGTATTTAAGATTATTAAAATTTTAACTTGCGTGTAATATTTCTATTTACCTCTCGATTTTAAACTATGTATGTACATATACATATATTTGTATAATTGAATGTGAGAACTTCTGAATGAATGTACTCGTATAATTATTCATAAAACAGAGGTGAATGTAACTAATTTAATTATTATTATTATTAATTATTTCTATATTTAATGTCAAAATCGAAAAATTTTTACTTTCTATAAATTTTTGAACAATGAAAGTATTGGAAGAAATAATCATCGCGGCCGCACACAATATACACCGCGATGATGTAAACTTGGATGTCAGGTAATTGGATTAAAATGTATGCGCATTATGAATTTAAAGGAAATGAAAGTTTTTTGGTTTTACAGTTTTTGCAATAAAATTTGAGTAACACATAAACCTAGTTTATAATATTTTAAGAATATTTTAACTCCCACTATACTAATACGTCATTTCGGTATATGTCATTTTGAACTTGAATTTTATTTTGGTTTTATAAAAGCTCGAAGTTCACAGAAAAGCCCTTTACCATATTATTGTATATGGTTTCAATGTCAAGTTTACATAATCAAAAAGCCTAAATACTAGATATATACTTGAATAAGTAAAACAAGCGGCGAATCCAGTTATTTTCAAGTTTATTTTCTTATCACATTCTTGTACAGACTGCAAAATAAGTACGTAAATTCATGAAATTTAAATTTCATGTCACGTTTTAATGCTCCATATACAACAATATACATATGACTATACAATAAAGAAAGTAAATTTCGAAATTCTAAATATTTTGGACATATTCAATATCGTTTTTCATTGAACTTTGCACTAATTACCCACTTTAGGTATTGTTACTTTCTTTTCAATTGTTCTTCAAAACATGATACAAGCGCATAGTGAAAATTATGTATATTATATAGCATTGTTGTAATGTAATCTGATAAACTTCGGTACCTGAATGTTATGGTACGCGGTAAGAAAATTTCAATGTCAACTTGTTAATTTTGTACGCATCTTAGTTTGTAAATCATGAAGTCACCATTGAAAGGTAGTTAGTAAAATATAAATTCTAACACATAATTTCGCGATTTTACATTTTTGAGTTCGTCCACCTTGCTTGCGGATAGTTTTTACTATGCCGCTTAATATACATATATTCAACTAATAAACGTAGTTAGATTGTAGATTTTTTTTTGTTGTGTTGTATTTTTATGTATCTGGTTTTAGTATATAATTTTTATGCAATAATATGCTGCAACTTTTACAATTGTGGAATTTTAATGAATTGTACTAATACGAAAAAGTACAAAATGTTGATTTATTAGTTCATTTGTGCGCTGATTTGGTAATGAAATATTTATTTCTCTACATTTTAGTTCGGTATGTGATCATTTCTTGTCATCTTACGGTTGAATGATTTTTTTTTTTTTTTTTCAGGTAGTGTTTATGAAGTAAGAATTGTTTGATAGTGTGACATAGTTTCAATTCTTTTTTTTTTTTAAATTATTAAATATTTACATTAACAATTAGTAGTGAAATCGACTAGCTCGGAAGCCGATAGAATTCGGGGCACGTATAATGTATTTGTACAAAGAAATTTTTTAGCCAAACAATATTAAATTGCCGTGATAAATATTTATTCAAATACAAATTACAATAACGACTAAAATCTGAAAGAGATCGAAAAACGCAAATGGAATTACTAATTTTTATTATTTTTACATGCAGAAATATTTTTACACGCACAAGTTCAAGTTATAAATTTGAACTATTCTCAGATTCATAGGTAATCTCTCAAATTTTTTATAATTTTTAGCGAAATTTAAATTTTACCAACTGAATTTACTCGGTCTGCTTTAATTTTGCATCAATAAATTACGAATGACGGGGACTCATTTATTATATATCTAATTGATCAACAGAGAGATTAGAAATTAAATACGATATCATTTCTCAACAAATTCCCAAGCTAATTTAAATTAAAACTCATAATTGAATTAAATTATTTGCATAAGACATAAATTCTCATTAAGTAAGTGATTTTCACAATAGAAAACTACAACAAAAATTAAATTACTTACAATTATATAATTTAAAAGAAAAAAATAACTTTTATTAATTATATTTTGAACAAAAAAATATAAATTTGTCTAAATTACAAAAAAATTATATCACTTTAAGAAACTATCACTCATTATAAATATGTATTGATAAAAAAAAATTTTTGATGCACTTCACTCAAAATAAAATCAAATATTTTTTTTTTCAAAAATCACTCAATATTAAAATAATCACTCAAACTTTATTTTTACTATGTAGGTAAACTTTTTGTGTATACAATTTTTTTTATTTTAAGCTTAAGTAAGTTATTTAATCTTACCCAATGTACACATCCGTTCAATACTAAATCATTTATATAACTGATTTAATTTTTTTTTGTTTTTGAAAAACTCAAAACAAAACTTCAGTGAAGAATATTGAAAAAAAAAAAGTTCGCTCCATCCGTGGTATTATCCACCGCGTTATGTTAACACAAGACAACAACAAAATATTTATAAAATACTATTAAAGTAAAAAAAAAAACTCTATAAACTTGTTAAGTCCATCCATTTCCACTACTCCAAGTCTTAAGTGATTATTTTGTTTTGTAGTTGTTGTATTTTTTCTTTTACTTTACATTTTTTTTCTTCTGTATAGTTTTTATTTATTACAGCAACAACAACGCGAAGCTGAGAGAAGTTATAAAAGATATCTATACACACACACACAATATAATAATAAAAAACCGTAAGATATTCTTGCAAGTTGATTATAATATTTTCTTACGTTGTACACATATATAGAGATTCTTGAATTTGTAACGTTATATTACCAACTTCGTTCTCGACTCAAAAAGAAAATATATTTAGATTTATCTAGGTGTATATACATGAAAAGTAAGTACATACGTTTTGTTGGTTGATGGTAGTTGGATTAGATGTCAAAGGAAATTATTAATGAGGTGCACATACATTTATGTTTATGCATAATAAAGTGTTCAGGTGAAATTATATGGGTGGTAAATATTTAAAGCTCATTTGATATTTTCGGTTTATTTTGTAGAACTAATAATACTTTTTGATTGATGGATTTTAAGTGTTTATAGGTGGATCGATATAATGAAAAGAAAATTACTTTGTCTTATGCAATACAACCATAAACTAGATAAATGTCTCAATTTATTATGGATAAAATTAATTATAAAATTTTATGTTGATATACCGCAATTTTCTGTTTTAAAAATGTATTCTATGGAGGGCGTTTGATGATACATGTTCGTTTAATTTATGTCTTCCTACCATAATATCTGATTATCTGCGAGAACTAGTTGTTACTTTAAAAAACTAATTAATTATTTAGGTATATAATTTTTATAGACTTTGCGAAGAGAATTTTGCGAAATACATAAAATTTTTTATTATTTTGTAGTTTTAAATTTGTTCTGAATTTTAAGTTCACAAACTAATGAATTGCCAATTAGTAAACGTAACGGCGAGGCAACTTTATAGTTATATTTCTAAAACACGTGAAACAAATAAAAGTTATAACAAAAAAAAAAAAATTGTTAATTTTAAAACTTTAATCCGAAAAATATTTCTATAAAACCTCGGCAGAACAAGCTAAACCAGCAACATCACAATATTAATTCAAAAATTTAATTCAATTAACATATCGAAATTATAAAATAGAATTTTTCTTAATAATTGAAAGAAATTTATTAAAATATACGGTACAAATCACTTAAGGTGACCAGGCCAAAAACGACTAAACCTGCACGAAGTCTGAAAAAGTTTGAAAAACCAGAACATTTCAAATTATAAAAAACAGGACAGTTATTGTCTTGAAATATGTTAAGTATTTGATGAACAAATAAAAAAAATTCGTATATAACATTATGGTTACAAAACAAACAAGTGGTAAAATCTCTTCAAGAAAAGTTTCAAACCCATTACTGAATGGCTAGTGTAAAGTATATGACGAAAAACGTTGGTACAAAATGTAAACTTCGTATGTATTAGTAACAATGGAACCTTACAACAGCTAGTACACTAAACATATCGTCGTTATAGAATAAAAAGTAATCATATACATTTTTTTGCAAAATTGAGGTTTTTATATTTTCTTAGACTATTTTTCATTACCTAACAAATACTGAAAACAAAATTTGTCTATACTTATTAATTACTGAGATTTTTTTTTTTTTAAAAGTCACTAACTACAATTTTGCAAGAAAAATTAAGAAGAAAAAATCACCATCTACATACATACATGCATAATATCAGAATTTAGTTCATGCAAAACCAACACAAATGTCTTTATACAAGCCATATTATTTCCGTGACGCACGCATATTATTAAATCCAAAACCTACTATTTTCGTTTAGTGTTAGTGATATTTTATACTGGTTTTGATACAAACTACAATTTAAAATCAAAGTACATATGTAAAGATTATACTGTATTACGACGCTAATACTTACAGAAATAGTAGGTTTTATTTTGTGTTTGTATGGCAATAATATGGGCTTGTATAAGACATTTGTGTTGGTTTTGCATGAACTAAATTCTGATATGCATGTATGTATGTAGATGGTGATTTTTTCTTCTTAATTTTTCTTGCAAAATTGTAGTTAGTGACTTTTTAAAAAAAATTCTCAGTAATTAATAAGAAATAAAAAAATGAATTAAAATGTAAAACAGAAATATTATATCTTTTTTATTCAATAAAATCATTAATATAAAGTTTTTGTATTTACTTAACGATAAATCATTAGCTTCAATCGAACAAAATTATATTGAAATTCTTACTTTTTATTGAAAACATCATTAGCATTAGATATGGCATTAAATAATATAAAAGACACAGTAATCAAACTATTTAATTTAAAAAAAATTGGATTTTTAATAGAAAAGATAATACTAAAACCCTTATAACTCGAAATCATAAATATTTAGATGATTACTTTTTATTCTATAACGACTATATTTAAGATACAAAAATAAACTCCCGATCTAAAATTATTTGTAGTAACTGTACAAAAAAATTATATTTCCACCCTTATGCAACCAACCATAGTACGTAGTTAAACAAAAATTATAAAATAATGATTTGTTTGTAAGAATAAGATAAAAGACCCTCCTTCAAAAGTGTAGGTTTACATTCGATGGTCAATAACAGGCCATCGTGGAGATGTTTCAACATGATTTGTGGTAGTCATCATATTAGCTCGACCAAAACCAACACTAATGTACTACAAGCCTGATTCACTGATGACGCACACAGATACCCTCTAATATTTAATCGCTTATACTTGAAAGTGTTCGTGCGTAAATAGAATAAAAATACTCTCATCTAACCAATACCTTAAAGGATTAAATTTGTTATTTTATATTCGCTCTCTCTTTGAAATAAAACATTTTAGTACATTTCCAACTTCCAAGTAGTAACTATGTAGTACGTTTACAAATTTCTATCCATAAGGGGTCGCTAGCGTGCATTTTCTATATAATATAATATGAAACTCCGGTTTGTTGTCCAATTACGTTGGAGATATTTCTTAACCAATAATGAAGCAATTTATAATGTGCGGTGGAAATGGGATACCAAAATTATTTTTAGATGCAGTTCTGGAGTACGGCCAAGTATGATGGAACTTGGCGATTTCTTACCCAACATTGATTAAATTCGACATATCTGATGGGAATGGGATTTTAAAATTAATTTTAAATGAAATTTTGGAATATGGCCATTAGGATGAAACTTTCTTTTTTTTAAATGGGATGATAAAATGATTTTCAGATGAGATTTTGCAATGGAAAAACCAAAAATATATAGTATTTACCAAAAAGAATAAAATAACTGAATTACACAAAATTTGTTGAGCACATGAATATTTTATATCTATCAGTCTCTGAATTCGCTGGTTTCACGAATACTAATATTTTTCCGGAAATACTGGTACGTCGGGTAGTATTTTATATTTGTAGCGTCGTAGATTATCGGACTGGAATCAATTTTAAGGAACCAATAAGATAACACATCATATGTTAAATGGAATTAGTCTACAAGCTACCATGACAGTGTTACACGGTGATCAATCAAAATTAATAAGGGCCAATAAAATGCGTCGAAGTACAATGGTACTTCTTGTAGATCTAAATTAAAAGATTTTCATTTTTTTTAATTTATTTTAAATTGCAGAAAGAGGAAAAGCAATATGGAAAACTTTATAACTAAATTAAACGTTATGTAGATTTCCATTATGCATAAAAACCTCTAAACAATATATGTATATTCTATATTCGTATTTAAAAATAACATAATATTCATTTATAAGTAACAAAAATAAAACATTTAAAATAATGTTGAACAATTCAGTGTAAAAATAATAAAATAACAAAACGTAATATATATCGTCGGTTTGCGAGACCAGTGACACATCTCAAAAATGGCAAATTTTGAGATAATAGGAAAAAAATCCTTTAAATGTAACAACCTTTTATCTGGCATAGTGTCACTTCTAAACTACCCATAGTTTTCAATAGATTTGACGTTGAATTTGATGAATTCAACTATTTTACACCAAAAAAAAAATTCAAATCGATTTCCTCAAAAATATGATATTTTGAGATGTGTCACTGTTCTCGCAAACCGACGATATGTATACGAGTTCTCTAACTCAGGAACAATTTTTATTGAAACCAATCCAGGGGCTGCTTCAGTCATATCACTTCAATGTTTGGTCCGGTGGTGTACATAAAAAAAAAGAAATAAAAAAGTTTAGCAAATTCTTAAAAATCGATATGAAGTATAATAAATCATTTGTATGTAACAGAGCATTCACAATGCAAAAACTTTTTACTTTTTACTTACAGGTTTGTATGAATTTCCAACTTGACGAATAAAAATTTTTGCTCGTTATGTTGGAAATTCATACAAACCTGTAAGTCAAAAGTAAAAAGTTTTTGCGTTGTGAATGCTGTGTAAGAATTTTTCGATTGGTAATATCGCTTAAGGTGTGGCGCTGGTCGTTAACTTTGCCTACGTAATTTTTAAGTAAAATATTAGCAAAACACTTGCTAATATTAAAATAAATATTAAAACTAGAAGATCCACACTCGCATTCGTAATCAAAGTCAATATCTGTTGCATCATTCTTCCTTAGACTATCCATTATTAAGTTAACCAATATGCTCTTTTGATTCTTACATTGTAGAAACTTAATTTTTAGGTCTGAAGTATGAAGAATTTCTTGAAATATGGAAGACATGTGAAAAAGTATATAGTTTGTTTCATCTGATGCAACAGATAGCCCTCCGCGTTGAAGACAATTGAAATAGTGAGAATTTGTTATGGTTCCTTTATTGCTTAAATATACATATTGACAGAATTGACACTTTAATCGATTTGCCGCCTTGTGAGCTGCGTACCCAGTTACGTAAAGCTCGGCATCACAGTCAATTTCTACATTTTGAAGGTATAAATCATTATCCAAAATAATATCGAAGTCGGTTAAATCAATCTCTTCGTACAGTGAATTATCATTATTTGGTTGCAGCAATGACTTGTATTCTTTTTTGTCATGGGCAAATACGTTATGCAATCTTATCTTTTTCTCGCATTCGACGACTTCTGTGTATGAGACTCTATAGCTGCAACCAGCTAACGAACGATATAACCTAAATCTACCTTCTAAATCATCAGTTTGGAACTTCCCGAGTAATATATAATCTACATGTCAATGGGATAACGAAAATTTAATTAGATCAATAAACGTTTGAATGGTAAGTTTGAAGGCATTAAAAGTACTCGTTGTTAAACAACCACCGTTATTAAAACTTGTGCTCCAAATATCGAGCCAAGACAAAATTTTTTCTAAAAATTTATAATTATCGTCAGTTACCGATTTGATTGGGAGAGCTGATTCGGTCCGTTTGAAAATACCCTTTAATGTTCCTTTTGTATTGACTATATTCCAAAATTTTCTTATAATAACACAGAAGTCGGCGCAGTTTCTTTCATTTCATCAAGCTGATATAATGCCCCAATCGTCGAATCGTGGAATAAGTTGTCTACTAGGGTAACATTTTGACGTTCCAAACTTGTTGGATAAACCGTTTTATGGTTCAATTTATATGGTTTTGTAATTTGTATTGACACATCATTCGACATATCAAATAATTTTTCAAAATTCGAAAATGATGCCTGCTTAATTGAAAAATCTTCGAAATCGGGGAAAAAAATGTTTTATCCAATTTTGATACATAATAGCCCGATAACTAGACTGTTTTCAAATAAAGAAAATCTAAAATAACCCACTGTTATTGTATAACCCACGCTGCTAGGGGCAACGTGAGTTATATTTTGTATAACAAAATGTTGAGTAGTCATTGGAAAATTATTCGTAGATTTTGTAATTTACGTCAAAGAAATACGTCACATAAATTTAAAGAACGGTCAGTGGTCACAATTGTCGTATTTCCATGAGAAAAATGAATTCAAATTATTTATGAATTATTTTTTCTCATGGAAACAAGTCGCGAATTATTTTTTCGAATTGAAATAAAACAAGTAGAAAGACCAAGTTGGCGTCTGGTGTCGAGTGGTATAACTAAAATTAGGAATGAATTAAATAATTCAAACTTTTGGTTTGAATTATTTAATTCGTATCGCGAGTAATTGTTGTTGTAAAATTCTCATGGAAATACGACTTATGATAAAATGTATTTCAAAATTTAATGCTACAGTGTGAAAACACAAAATGGAATTATTTCTTATTAATTTACGATTATTTACATTTATTTCAACAAAATTGGATAAAACGTTGTATGCCATTCGTGAGCAAAGAGATATTATCCACTCGCACAAACTTATCCCTCATGGATAATATCTCGTTTTGCTCACTAGTACCATAAATAACTATTGTTGATAGTAGTCAAATTTAGCCAATTGTTTCGAATATTTTTAAAAAGGTGAACCGAATCATACTGACAAAATATTTTAAAATCTGGGAAATCCGGATTAATAAAATAATTAGCTACTGGGCAAAATCTTGCAAACATATTTTGATTAATTCTGTTATTATCGGTAATAACAACTAACACTTTAAAACCGAGTGCTTAGACAAATTTAATCACAGATTTTGTCATATCATGTAATATTTCACCAGTAGGACGCAAAAGAGAAAAGAGATGAACAATTTGTTTGAAATTTCCAAAAACTGACTTTATCATGAATGCCATTACAGTTCTAGCACATTCATGGGGATCATTGACAGCTTAACCGACTATTTTAATGCTTTTATACTGCAAACTTCTTTCAATATAGATTTCATCTATCAAAAGGGCTACATATTTTTCTTGATCGGTAACTGTTTTCGCAACGTGATTTAAATAATTTTCGTCATTCTTTAATTGGTTATATGTAGTCAGGCGAAACGTGAAGGCGCGAAGAAATATGTCTTAAATAACTTGTGTGGGGCAATATTAATTTTTTTTTTAAAACGTTGTATGTTGCTGCCGAATTAGCGTAAATTAAAAAAGCAAACACGATTGTCTCCGAATCGTATCTTGGTTTTAGTTTATTTAATAGCTCAAGCTGATTAATTATAATATCTAATTTACCGGTATGAGAAAAATCTTCTTGCACACCTCGAGCTTCTACTAAATAGTGTAATGCACGATTTAGTAAATGTTCACGGGTACCGGCAATGTCATTAGTATCTTCGCGGAACTTGGAAAGTAAATCTGAAATTTGAGACCATTTTGAAATTTTCATGTTACTCGGCAACATTTCTAAATTCTTGGGAGATATTTCAATGTTCTCAACAATAACCTTTACGTTAAGGCTACTAGAGACACATATTCTAGTCGAAATATTGCATTCCACGGCGTCAGAACTCTTTAATTTATAGAAAACCACTGTGTCGGTATTTTGATATATGAAATATTGTGACACGTCTAATTTTTCCCCGAATTGGCTTACAAATATTTCATAATTACCGATATAATCACCTAGTGGAACTATACCTTGGGTTTGTTGGTTCTGAGCAAATAAATCTTCTGTCACCTCAAGAGAAAATGAATCTAAAGAAATGGATGGTATGGCGTTCTTATTTAGTCTAGTACGCTTAACCGTTTCTCCTATAGGAAACACAGGGATACTAAAATTGTGTTCTTCAAAGTGTTTGGCACAAATCAGGGAATATTTAGTTGGCTCCCAATTTGGCCTACCTATAGCATTTAACTATGCGGCTTTAATTCCCCACAAGCGGGAAATTTAAATTTCGCTATCGTGGGATCTACTGATCTACAACTTAAAATGGAGCAACGACGAGACATGTTTAATAAATAAATAAATTGTAAAAACAAGTCAATTTGAATAAAATAAAAAGATGTATAAAGGGTATCAAGTCACCCAAGTGCACTTTAAATAATCTTTAATCTAATATCACAAATTTTATATAAACTTATACTTAAAAATATCACAGATGTGCTTTTGGGTATGGACTGGGATTTTATCACAGCGTTCTATCACTAATTACGTTTAAGTTAAACATTAATTCTGCGCCAGTTAAATAATCTATATTCTATTTACCAAACAAAAAACCTTACAATTTAACACTAAAATACAAATTAAACGATTCACTTACCTGTTTAAATCACGAAAACGATTTATTTCAATTTTTTCTTTCGCAACGGCCATTAACGGTGTTGACGGCTAATTACAATAGTATCCTATCCCACTAAAAAACAAAAAAAAACTTAATTTAAAAATTCTTTCTGAGGTTATAAATTGATTGTTTTAAATTAGTTATCAATTTGGCAAACAAGAAGCGCGTAAAATTGTAACCGACTCGGATTAAGAAACGAGATTTTTCCCCTTCAAACTATAATGTATAAATAGGAAATTTGAATGGGAATGAACTAGAATTGTAAGCGATCTTATCGAGTGAAGATATCTTTTGGCGAATAATTTATTCTAATTAAAAGACAGTGAATTTTTGAAATAAAAAAAAATTGTTAAATTTTGAGAAATATTTTTTATTAATATTTTAATTTGGAAGGTTCCACAATTGTGATTTTGTGAAAGGAGATTTGGCGTCTTACAAAATTTGGCGAACGGTCAGTTTTCAGTTTTTAAATAAAAAATTAGAATCATCCATCTAATTTTTTCCACGGTCTTTAGAGCCGGATCTGGGGCTGAATACGTGACGGTGTTAAGGCAGTGATTAATCTTCGATTATTGAAAGTTATCTACAGTACTAACTTGGAAAAAGAATATAATAACTGTAAGTTGGTCATTTGAGTTCTTAGTATATTATAAAGGTGAATTTTAGAGACCATTTTTAACAAGCTGTTAAATTGTGTTGTTAAAGTGAAGCTGTGACCTAATTTATAAATTTGCGAATTACCAGAAAAAACGATTAAGTCAACGGAAAAATTGGAAGCGGCGAGTTTCCATTAAAGTGATTTCTGTAAAGTGAACATTCGACGATCGTGTTACCGTTATAACTAATTTGCAATGAGTGACGAAAACCAAAAGTTAATTGTTAGCTTGAAAAAAAGGCGTAGTAGTGCGAAAGGAGCGATAACACGTGTAGAAAATTTCTGTTCAACTTCACTCGATGAAGCGACCACTGAAGACATCCATATTCGCCTTGAACGATTGGAAAGTCCGTATAGCGAATTTAAGGAATTGGACGAGCGCTTAGTTAATCTTGATATACCTTCCGAAATCGACGAACAAGAAAATCGTTATTGCAAACTTAAGGCTTTAATGAAGACAGATGCGGCGAAAAAGAATGTGATGTATCAAGATGTACACAAACAATTTAAAACGAATATGAGCACATTTGTAAAACAACAGCAGGATTATTTTGAAAATCTTCATGAAAAAAGTATGGTGGCTAAGGAATGCTGTCATGATGAGATTCGATTACCAAAAATTTCAATTCTACCATTCAGCGATAGTTATGCTGATTTTCCATCGTTCAAGGATTTGTACGAGTTATCAATTCATAAAAATGGCTCGCTATCAAAGATTCATAGATTTAAATATTTAAAAAGTTTATTAATTAGTGACGCTGCTACGCTTAAACTCTGAAACATAAACAGGTCACAGAAGGCAACTGCGATAGTACTTGGCAAAAGGTTTGCAAAAGGTATGATCACAAGGATCATATTATGAATACACTTATACGATAATTTTTGGGCCAACCGAGATTACAAGGAAGATCAAGAGATATCAGGCATATGGTTGATACAACAGATGGAATTTTAAGAGGAATAAAGGCGTTAGGTCTTGAAGCGGAATCACGGGACTGTTGGTTAATTCATTTGTTAATTCAAAAATGCGATGAAGATACAAACAAATATTGGGCTTTGCAGTCACACGCTACACCATTTCCAAAGCTAGAAGTTTTTATTGAGTTTTTGAACACAAGAAGTGCAAACGAATTACAACCAACTGCAAACGAATTACCATCATCGGAAACATCAGTTAATAGCCAAGACGTAAAGAATCTGAAAATTAAGAAATTTTGTGCCGAGTGTCGTACAATTTTTCCGACTGCAATGCTTAGAGTGAAAGATGGTCTATGGAGATTTAAAATATGCAGAGCACTATTGGATAGTGGTTCATAAGCTTCATTTATCGATGCGAGATTTTTCCACCAATTGTACCTACCCAAACGAAGTGCACGCATTTCCATTTCAGGCTTAGCAACTTCTAGCATGGTAACTGAAGGATGTGCAACAATTGAATTCATGCCAAGAAACAAGGATGGAACCATCCAAGCTAACTTTCTAATATTAAAAACATTGTCGTTAGTATTGCCTGCGGTATCCTTTAAATTAAGCGAAGCTGAAGACATGGAAGAGGAATTAGCCGATCCTTAGTTTTACCAATCAGGAAAGATAGACATGTTAATAGGAGCAGATGCCTTCTTTAAGTTGTTAAGAAATGGCAATAAATCAAATTCCTCTTTAGTAGCGCAAAACACGTTTTTAGGATACGTAGTTTCAGGAGGTAGTTAATGAGTCTCAAACGTTACCAATCTAAATTTAGAGTTCAACGTAGATTAAACCTTCCGACTATTTTGGGAACAAGAGGAGTTGGGCAGTGATGAAAAGGAAAGCTTATTTGAAGAAGACATCGAAAATCATTTCAAAGAGCATGTAAAACGAGATGACAGTGGACGATTTATTGTAAAATTGCCATTTAAACCGAATGCAGGGGTCCTAGATAACTCATCAAGTGTGGCGAAAAAGCGATTTGTTAACTTGGAGTGAAAGTTGACATCAAACATTGAACTAGCTTACGAATACCGAAATTTCATGGCGGAATACGAGAAGTTGGAACACATGAGAGAGGTCACAAATGAAGAAGCCGAAGACAAGGATGGTTTTTATTTACCACATCATGCGGTAATAAAGCAAGACAGCCTCACTACCAAGGTCCGAGTTGTGTTCGATGGTTCGTGTCGAACCACAAGTGAGTTATCATTGAACGATACATTATTAGTAGGACCAACGGTCCAATCATCACTATGGGACATTATACTGCGATTCAGAACCCACAAATTTGCGATAAGTGCTGATGTTGCTAAAATGTATAGGCAGATTAAAGTTGATGAGGAAGATGTAAATTACCAGAGAATATATTGGAGAGAAAATTCGTCCCAACCATTAAAAACATTCAAATTAATAACTGTAACATATGGTACAGCATCGGCACCATTTTTGGCTACGCGATGTTTAACTGAATTAGCAATCGAAAACATGTCTCAACATCCTGATGCAGCAATGTGTATCAAAAATACGTTGATGATTTGTTAACGGGAGCAGACACTATAGAAAGGTTAGGCGAGTTAAGGCGAGATATCATGGATATATTAGCAACCGGTGGCTTCGAGCTGCGAAAATGGTCGTCAAACGTAAATACGCTGAACCAGTTAAACGAACAAGTTCAGATTAGTGATGGAGCTGCATCGATAAAATGCTTGGCTTGCACTGGTGTCCGGTTGACGATTATTTTGCTTTTAAGGCTTACGAATTGCAAGCAACTCGTATAACGAAAAGATTGATGTTTCGAAATCATCAAGGCTGTTTGATCCACTAGGCTGTTTGGCGCCATCGGTCGTATTGATAAAAATCCAATTCATCCATTAATTTTTTCCACGGTGTCAAAGGCATTAAAACCAATCCCTAAATCACAAAAAAAAAAAAAATTTTTTGAAACAAACAATTCAGAAGAAGACGCAGATGATATCCAAAATTTGGAGAACTGGAATAAAAAAACACGTTTGTATGAATCTCCAAAGTATATCGGCAAACGAGTCCTAAAACGGTATTCCGCAAAACAATTACTATTTAAAAAAACTAAAAGGGAAATCAGAACTGATGTAGGGCAACAATTATTAATCAACCCACTTTTAACAAATGGTTTTTCATATGTCAATGAAAAACAATTAAAAGTTAGACTTTATTCGACGTGTGGTTTCGATTCATTATCTTAAATAATTTTTACGATAATGTCGGATAATAAATACTTGAGAGATAAATCCAAAGAAAACGACTCCGATTTCTTAAATTTTATTAGGCTTTTTATAAGATATGGGGCTGATCAGTTCACTAATATTAAAATTTAATACTAACCTTTGATATGTCCAACTTCTCAACAAACATTGATCATAATTGTGCATGTAACATCACAAAATATATAGAATTTTTCATGAATCGCACAATTCAATTAAATTTTAAGTGTCCAGTTTGCTGAATGCCGCACGTAAAACATAGCTTCTACGTTCCCATTGCCTATGTTAATTTTAAAGAGAAATATTTAAAAAGGATTGAAAATTCTTTTAAATTTTATGGTGGAAATTGCAATAATTGTAAAAAACCAATCGAGAACCATAACAAAATAAATAACATTAAACTGAATGAAATTACAGCGAGACTTGTTTTGGGAACCTAACGTCTTTTACTAGTTGGTTTTATTCACTTCTAAAAGGCCGAAATTCGAAACTATCCGGGCCACTAGATAGCTTATATTAAAAGAAAAACTAGATCCATGATGACGTGGCAAAAAACATTTTGGATACTAACTCCCAAAATAGAGTTAACCCGAGAGTTAGTTGAAAGTAACCCATAAATTATTTATCGTTTCCAAACTGTAATAAAGGTTACCAGTTTGCCTACAATAAATTTTTCTCGTATCAAATAACACTATACCGAACTACGTTTTCGCTACAATGTTTCAATTTCATTTTTTTTAAGCTAAACCTTTGCCCAAAAGTCATCTATTAAATATACTCAAAGATGATCTTATGTTCATTTGAAGAGAGACAATAGCCATTGAAAATCCACCAAATAAAATTTTAGTATACGGTTTTACTTTAAAATCGGTAACTGGTCTGCTGAGGGTCGCGCTAATATGATGACCTCTACAAATCATCTACTGGCATGCACACACAAGACGTTATATTCACTTTCAGGGAGACATCCACTAAACAATGTTTATTATGAAAAAGTTAATTTATTTAAGAATCTGGATTTAAGCTGTTGTGAGGTTTTAATGTATATAGTGTTACATTTTTACTAACACATCCATATATTTTGTCAATTGTCATAAACTTCACGCTAACCTACTAATGCTACTTCGGTTATTAGATAAAAAAATCTGGGAAATTAGATTTGCCAAAGAAAAATTTGTTTTTTACTTTCACAATCAATCCAGGGCTGTTATAACAGTTTAGTATCAAATTTTGCTGACGGTTTAATAGGAGCCACGGTCTCAGCTGATTTTATTGTTATTGGTTTTAAACCATCAAATTGAGGAATTTCGTTTACGGTTCCAAGGTCATTGACCTGAGCTTTTTCTTATGTTTTTAAAATCAGAGTGCCTCCGAAAACCTTTTTCCAGGCATTACCGATCCAAGTGCAAATCGAAATTCTTTGGGGAAAATTGGTTCTCTTACTGAAGAACAGAAAAGGGAAGATTTAATGGGAAACATGGCTGATTTCTTTTCAAAAATTGAGTCAACAAATCCTAATAATCCACCTAATGCCAATTTGTCGTTTAACAATACAAATAATTTCCATCAAAGAACTCTCTTTCCTTATCGTAGTTCGCGTCAGAATTTTGCTTTGGATAATACGTATAATACAGTTTCGACTATGAGGATGAAATCAAGGGGCAAATTATTCTTAGAACTCAAAATTCTAAAGAACCGTTCTCAGATTTCTCCTTGAATATTTTAAAACTAAATGCTCGACTACAGGGTCGATTAACAGAAAGGCAATAATTTATCGATTTTGCCTAAACATATACCCAGCTTTGATGAACGTGTTTTTACCACACCAATCTGCAGTAAGATCAGTAGAAGAACTTCGTGAGCTATGCCAATAATATGAGAAAATATGGTGCACGGGATATGATTCCAGATGGTTTTGTGATACACACGTTCGAAGACGAGTACTTCAGCTTGAAGTTGGTATCTAGAATACGAAAGTCAACCAAACCCTACAATAATTTAAACCAGTTAATACAGCTGAAGATGTTGGGGCTTTTTAAACTTCCCTACACCTTAATATTTGGAATTGCCCGGGATATTGGACATAGGTGAAAGGACTGTCCAAAACCAATTCAAATTTGTTTTTTATTTTTTTAATAAACTATTGTATCTTGTTCCCATTGTCTATGGCAAGATCACGCTTCGGAGAGGATATGAATCAAAAGCTACTGACGAGACAACCAAACATTTCAGACCCCGCCAAAGAACCATTTTTAAATAATACAGCTAAACAACCAAATCCTATACGTCAAAACCATACTTACCATCGAACCACTAGATTAACCCAGAAAAAACGCATTTCTCGCGCAATTAAATATTTTTAAGGAAAGCGCGTTCCGTTGGAGAATTATAAAGCTTCGTTAATTAAATGCAAGTCATCTGACGATCCACGCCTACATGCTGAATTTCTAATAGCATCAAGAAAATTATTGGTCTCTTGAATAGCGGTGCTAACAGTGTGTCCTAGGTGAAATGTTCTTCAGTTTTTGCAAACTAAAACGTTTATGGTACTATCCAGTGTCATTGGCAGTACAGAAAGACCGTTTTGATGAAATAGACCGAATGTTGGGGTTAGGTGTCATAGAGATTAGCAAAAATGCCTTGAGTTATTTAGTAACCATTGTCCGTAAAGCTAACGGAAAAACACGACTTTGCTTAGATGCGCGACAGCTCAATTCCGTGACTAAGGAGAACGCCTATCCTCTACCTATAATCGACTTTTAGGATGACTAACCGAAATGATATACATAACTGTTGAGTCGCTTGATGTACAGTGTTATACCCCATGCGTATCACGAAAATATTTTGGTTTAATTGGATGACCTGTTGGTTTGCTAGCGGCAAATTGAAGGAGAACTTTCGACTGTTAGAGTTGGTCTCAGACATTATGGACGGCAGGACTTGAGAAAATATTGTCAAGAGCAATTTTGTAATGAGAGGAATCTGATACTTCAGTTACATATAGTAGGAGCAACGGGACTTCGACCAGATTACCACAAAATAGTCACACGTGAAACAGACTAGACGGTTGATTGGAAGGATGCTGCTGGCGTTTTATTGTCAATTTTCCCGCTATAACATTACCAATACCAAGGTTATTTAAAACCCTTCTTAATTAGATGCGATGCTAGTATTGCAGGAGTGGGTGCTGTTCTCTTTCAAAAAGATGAAGAGGGACATGAGCAACCAATAGCGTTCTTGTCGCAAAAACTGAATAAGTTGAGTTAGAGTGCTTAACGGCGATATTTACAGTAAACAAATTTAGAGCATACGTCGAAGGCCGTGAATTCACCCTAATCACGTACCACACTAACTTGAAATGGTTAATACAGCAAAGAGATTTAAGTGGTAGATTAGCGAGGTAGAGTTTGAAGCTCCAGGGTTTTAAACTTGAAATTTTGCACATAAAAGCAAAGAAAATATTGTACCGGATGTGTTGTCTAGGATCTATTGCGATGGAATCGAAAAATTTAAAAAATTATTCTGGATGTATCAAAATCAGATGAACTTGATTATGTTAAACTGCTTGATAATATTATTGAAATTTGAAACCTCCAATAATTATCTAGCATTAAAAATTTAGCAGGGCGTCATATTTATTCGATTAGAGTCTAGAAAAATGCTCCACTTTCAGATTTGTCAGTATTGAAATTCTGGATACCTTAAAATTTAAGGCTGAATTTAATCAATAAAGCACTACTTCTCCAGCTCCAAATGGAACTATGTGGCATATTTGTAGATCGATTTTAAACCGTTTAGGACTTTTTTTGTTTGATACTTTAAATCAAAAATTATATTCATCAAATTTATTATTTCATGCTTAGGTAACTCAGAGTCTCTTCTCAGTCTCCAGCATCAAATGGCGGCACAAAAATATTTATTGATGGATTTTAGTGAAATTTTGTATCTGAAATATTTTGTAAATTCTATAAATATTATAAAACCTTTTATTTCAGGGCCTGAAGAATTTTTCGGCCGTATTTCGTCTGCAATTTTGTATTGCCGCTAATAAATTTAGCGATGTCAATGAATATTATCTAAAAATCAGGGCAATGTAAGACATTTTCCTGGATGCCTGCAGAAGTTTGAAAACCCAGCATATGTCCTAAGAAACCAGGACGTCTGATCACAACCTTATACTGAAAGAAAAATTATTTTTCCAGAAACATTAGTTGCTTTTCACCTAACCATTTTATTTGGTCGGTATCTTTGCTAAATTATCTACTCACAACTATTATTCACGTTTAACCAACGTGGTTCAACGTTTAGGGAAGTTTGAAATGTCCACTAATATCCCCCCTAAGGCCAGATACAGTGCGCTTATAAAAGTTGAGCAATGAACGTCGTAAAAACAGGTATGGGTAAAAATCACCCAGTGTGTCTCTTACGTTAGAAAAACGTCTTATTTAAAAAATTCTTTTTGGTAAATATTGTGTTAAACTTATATAATTTTAGTCTGTTTGAACTAAAATATGTATCTCAGAGAAACCTCACTACAATGGACATCGACCGGACCAAAAAAGGTGTCCATTGAAGTGAGGTGTCCCTTGAACTGAGCATTTGTGGTTGGGATTCTATTTCTTATCCGATTTTAATAAAATTGAGCATTCCCAATGGGAATGGGATTCTTGTGCATAAAGTTCTGGAATATGGCCAGTTAGGAAGAAACTTGGCCATTTCTTATCCGATTTTGATGAAATTCTCAAATGATTTTCAGATAAAATTCTGGAATACGGCCAATTAGAACGGAACTTGGCCATTTCTTATCCGATTTTGATAAAATTCAGCATGTGCGATGGAAATGGGTTTCTCAAACGAGTTTTTGATGAAGTCTGGAATATGGCCAAGAAGGAAACAACTGGACTATTTCTCATCCGATTTTGAAGAATTTCAGCATGTACGATGGAAATGGGATTCTCAAATGATTTTTAGATGAAGTTCTGGAATATGGCCAATTAGGATGGAACTTGGAAATTTCTTATCCGATCTTGATGAAATTCAGCATGCACGACGGAAATGGGACTCTCAAATGATTTTCAGGTGAAGTTCTAGAATATGGCCTATTAGGAAGAAACTTGGCCTTTTCATATCCGATCTTGAAGAAATTCAGCATGTTCGATGGAAATGGGATTCTAAAATGATTTTTAGGTAAAGTTCTGGAATATGGCTAATTAGGAAGGAACTTGGCAATTTGTTATCCCATTTTGATGAAATTCTGCATGTTCGATGGAAATGGGATTCTAAAATGATTTTTAGGTAAAGTTCTGGAATATGGCCAATTAGAAAGGAACTTGGCCATTTCTTATCCGATCTTAATGAAATTCAGCATGTACGACGGAAATGGAATTCTCAAACCAGTTTTAGACGAAGTGCTGGAAAATGATCAATTTGGAAGGCACTTGGCCCAATGTAAATGGGATTCTTAAATGATTTTTAGATAAAGTCCTGGAATATGGCCAGTTAGCAAGAAACTTGGCCATTTCTTATCCGATCTTGATGAAATTCAGCATGTACGATGGAAATAGGATTCTAAAAAGATTTTCTTAGCTAATTTTGATCAAATTCAGCATGTATGATGGATAAGGGATTCTAAAATGATTTTTAGACGAAGTTCTGGAATTTGGCCAATTAGGAAGGAACTGGGCCATTTCTTAAAATGAAATGGGATTCTCAAATGATTTTTAGATGCAGTTCTGGAACTTGGCCAATTAGGAAGGAACTTGCCCATTTCTTATCCAATTTTGATGAAATTCAGCATGCACCTACTATGGAAATGGGGTTGTAAAATTATTTATAGAACAGGTCATCAAATACATAAAATCATATTAAGTTCCTTCCTAGTCTACCATATCCAAGAAATTCATTTAAAAATAATTTTAGATGCCTATTTCCATCCTACTTCCTGAATTTCATCAAAATCGGATAAGAAATTGCCAAGTTCCTTCCTAATTGACCATATTCCAGAACTTCGTCTAAAACTCGTTTTAAAATCCATTATCCATCATATATGCTGAATTTGATCAAAATCAGCTAAGAAAATCTTTTTAGAATCCCATTTCCATCGTACATGCTGAATTTCATCAAAATCGGATAAGAAATGGCCAAGTTTCTTGCTAATTGGCCATATTCCAGGACTTTATCTAAAAATCATTTAAGAATCCCATTTACATTGGGCCAAGTGCCTTCCAAATTGATCATTTTCCAGCCCTTCGTCTAAAACTACTCTATAAGCGCACTGTAGGGGGGATATCGATTATTAATTTCAAAACTGTTTTTTTTCATGCAAAATATCCAACTTTTAGATTTTACCTCAATTTTGCTGTTTTCAAAAAACTGCTGTTTTCGATTTGGAAAAAAATATAGTTTTTACAATGGATGGAAAAACCCATAGTACCAGCTTAAGGTTCAACTCTTTAGCTTTTCATCGGTCACCTACAGAGTGTCAAAATATTGATTTTTGTTAAAAATATAAGCATTTAAAAAAAGACGATTTTTAAAAAAAGTTTCGTTAGTTTTTTATAAATATTTTTGCACCTTTTTATTTATCGCAACAAAATTATGTTTTTATGTTCTTGAGAAAATTTTCTATCAATTCAAAAAAAATTGATTGAAAAATCACCCATTGTGTCTCTTACGTAACTTTTTGATAGTTTATCCCTTAAGGGTTAATTTATTTTTTGGGATTAGTTACGCTAATTGGCGATTGGAAAAATAAAAGTTGCGATGCATGTCGGAAATAAAATAAAAAATTTTAATTCATCGCCCATAAGAAATGTAAAGGCTACTATCATAAATCAAATAAGTAATGATTTACTATAATAAATGTCAAACAATTTTTTGCTTTCCTTATTTGCAACCTTGTCAAAATACATTTAAGTAGGTACTTCCAAATACTTGAAATTAGTGTGTTTGTGTTTTACTATTCTATTTTTCCGGACAAATTTGAGAAGGCACTGTACTTAGCTGTTTTATGGGCAATAACAGTTAATGGTAGAGATGGCTATCAAGCTCTGCTTATGTCATAATTTAGTGGCCGTAATGCTGTATTCATGAAAGTTAATTGGAATTTAAATAGAAATTAGAATTGGTTTTTTGTGGGGAAAACGATGATACAATGATTGTTTAAACTTGATATTAGCAGTCTTAATATGACTACCTAATCGTTAAAACTGACCATTTTTGGTCATTTAGAGAAAAACGCAAGAAACTTCTCATTTCAAATTCAGCAGTCAAAACGGATCGAATTTGATACAAAATCAAGAGAAGATTTCTGGTACACAAACAAACACCTCATTGCCATTCGCTTGGCCATGTTCCTTACAAGTTTGAGAGCAACTTGAGTTGTCAACTACAACATCTCTGTAGAATTTTAAATTGTCTTCTAAATCACTAATTATCGCCAAAATGTTTTTTAGAGTTTAACTATGTCACTCAATTTTCTGTTTTTTAAATTAGTCGTTGGATCAACTTCAGTTTTGTTCATCCCAGTAGTGGATGATGTTTATTTTATACTCTTGAAATACTCTAATGGCGGCTCTGAATTTGGCCCTCCTTTAGCCACTGCGCCATATTTTCCGGGAATTCCGTCGAATAACCCTCTTATTCATTTTGAAATGCCATGCAGGTTTAACATAAACCAATCTTAAATTTTGATTTCGGTTTGCTCGAGCTTTATGACCTTCCTTGCTGCTTGAGTACATCTAAATATTATATCGGGTAGTATTATATTCATCTTCTTCAGAATTTTTCAATTCTTCCGAAAATCTCGTCTGAAGGAAGGTAGGAATGCTCAATCACAGAAAATATGGGTACAATTTGCATTTACATTTTCCTAAGTTTATATGTTTGCCAATATTATTTACTGCAACTATTGCAACATCAATTTTTATTCTTTCCTCCGCAATCAATTGGATCTTTTGGATTACCTGATTTATGCGAATTAAAAAGAAATCCGTCTCTTTCCATGAGTATATGACGATGTTATCCGACGTCTGTTGATCTTTTGCGAATCCAGCACATATTGTCAAGTTATACAATATAACTGGCGGAAGTCATATTATGCTGTCTAATCTGGTGCTTTTCGAAGTGGTGTGTTCTTTTGGCTGTCGCAAGACATATTTAGATCATTCTTCGTTGAGATATTGTGAAACGTCGATGATATATTTTTGTGAATGCTTCTGTGCAATTAATAATTAATTTTATTTTCTCGGTGCCACTTTCGTATTTAATTAATTCTTTTAACTGTATACACTGAGAACAAGCATCGGTGGCCGATATTTCGAAATCAATATTAAAATTTCGGTTGAAAGTATTTCTAAATTACGACTGTGTGGCTTTTAGCTTCTTATTATCAACAAAATTATTATACTGCTTCCATAATTTTGCTATGTTTAGTTCTGAGGAAACATGTAGCCGCGGCTTAATTTTCTCCCTGCAATAATGGCGGTACACAGTAAATGTTTCAATGAAACTTGTTACTGCATTGTACTTTTCAACAATGTTATTTGTTATCCTATCCTAGCCTTTGTTATTCTCCAGAAGAAGTCCTGTCTATGTAAATGGTGCTTGTAAATTATTTCTACTTAATCTTTTGATATATCCAGAACTTGCAAGAAAGTTTGCCGAAACATTGGAATTTTGGTTGTCTTTATACCAGGCGTTAAACTGATTAGTTTATAAAATACTTGGTACTGCAACCACTAAGAATTCATTTCATTTACTTCGACCTGAAGCTTATTGTATAGCTTAAAATAAAAAAATCCTGTTTTATTTTATTGCGATTCTGATAAAAATTGCATTGAAACGATTTACATCATGAATTGCAAGTGTTCCATATCGGTAGAAGACATTTGTTATTTATTTAGTAACAATAATTTTGAACTGTCGTAAGTCATATCCACTTCACCATAAACACGCTATTTTGAGAGTACTAGCTTATGTTTTAGTGATTTAGATAATCTAATTTTTTTACGTCTTTGCCAGAACGCCTTTTATGGCGGTGGTAAGCTAATTTTTTGTGATGGCTCCAAAAATCGTATGAAATTGAGGGCTGCTCTGGCCGATCTCCTTCATCATTTAATTCACACGACGATGATGTGATATCAGAGCCATTCATTATTTTTCTGACGGATTAAATAGCACAGTCACCAGCTAAGGCATCTTTCAAATTAATATTTTTGAAGCGAGGACAGAGAATCGTTTAAACAGCCATAATATGGTTGTTCTCGATTTCACCAAACCGGCGGTTTAACATTTAACTCCTCCACAACATATTCTTTTAAGGTTTCGACGAACCGTTTTTCATCGTCATTTCCTATTATTGATTTTATTTGTTCCCTTAGACAATTAATGGTAGGAATGATTTTGCTGGTAGTTCCGTAGCCGCCGCCGCATATATCTCTGGTCACGTATTCGTGTTCGTGTTGTACTTATCGAGTACAAAAGTAGTTGGTATCGTAATCAAAGTATCGATACTATAAAGTATCGATACTTTTTGCGGATCCCTACCTCCACTATAAAATCGTTGCTTTCGATATTGAAATCGAAACCAGGAGGGATATTTGTGTATTCGTTCCCAAAGTATTCTACTCTTAGACGTATAAGATTCGTATTTGATTAAAATAAGAAACGAACGAATTTGACTCAATTCAAATAAGAATTCTATACATACTTGAAAGACTCGAATACTCAAATAGCTTCCCAGATAAATTATCTTCGTGGGACTCAACAATTAACATTTCGCTTTATTCAAATTATTTGCATCCCTTTAGATTTATTAAGACTGGGTTTTGCTATTTTCCATGTAAAACCATTATCCATCACTGTAGAACTTCTGGGATTTCTGGAGGAAAAACTGAACTAGTGATTTTCACAGGTCACGGTTGAAATCTGGTTTACACCATTAAGAGAACTTTGCAAGAGCGTAATTATCTAGTAAGGCCCGGGCTATAGAATGGATGCATCAAAACTTCCCAGCCAAGCTCTTTGTGTGTGGTGTGGCATTGTCGTGATGAATGACGACGTCTTTCCTATTGATCAATTCTGGCCGATTTACCTCAATTGCGCGCTCTAATCGCATTAGTTGTTGACAGTAGAGAGTGGAATTCATCGTCTGGCCAGGTTGGGACAGCTTACGATGCACGATTCCCTTCCAATCCCACCAGACACACAGCATTACCTTACGTGGCGTCATTCCGCATTTTGTCACCGTTTGATTTTGAAAAAGCACCTTCACAATAAAAAAAATAAAATCAACACCACAAAAGTAAAAAACATAACCATAAGCGATGGCATTTACAACACTATTACGCATTTATAACACTTTTCTCATTTACAAAAGAAAAATTAAAATACAACATTAAAATTAAAATTGAAAATCAAATTACATTAAGTTTAAAACCCGTAATAATGTGACACGTATACCAAACTAAACTAATCTTAATTAAATAATTACGGAGAAATACAAAAACACGTTTTTCTCCATCGAGCGTTACCATTCAGTCTTCTTCTCAACTTAATAATATTATTTTTCTTACTGTTTAAAATTTAAAATTATCAACCACGTTTAGTTTGCAAAATAGCCATTGCCTAAAATATAAAGATATTTTAAAACCATTATATAAAAGAAAAACTTTTGCATCTTCGATTCAACAAGTGCGTCTAGGGACGATCTACAGATAACTTAATTAACTCATCCCGTTACGTTTTTTATATTTTTCAGTTAGTTTGGAGTATTCTTAATGGCTTAAGATAAATGCAGACAAAATTAAAAAGCGAACATAAGGCACGTAAATTAATAAAGACCGATTTGCTTATACTTTGGAATAAAACGGGATAAGCTGATCTGGGGGTCTACTATGTATTCGGATCGGAAAGTAATTTGTTCCGAATTCAGAAATTTATATAACGAAGGAAAAATTGAATTGGTTTCATATTAAAATTACACTATCCGATTGGCTTTACTTTCTGATCCGAATACATAGTAGACTCCCTGAAACTGGTAACAATTTTTCACAATCATCAAAATGTACAGCACTTCATAAATTTGGTTTTAACAGCTTAAACCTGACTTGTGACTAAAAATATTTTTTTTTTGTTTTTTATTGAATTATGAATTATATAAATAAGGGATTTTGTCAATACAATTTTACTTCTTTCACTACGCAAGTTTTGTTTTTGTTTTTTCGCAATGTGTGCTAAATCAAACCGACCTCTGAGGGAGCAAGACATTTAATTTTTTTTTTCAGAACTATGTTTTTTAACCACAAATATGACTGGCATATGCATTTTGGTAATATTGTGCAACTAGAACATAGTTCGGGCATGAATGAGTTAAGAAACATCTTAGAATTCTTTGCATGGCGAAAAAAGTTTTTTTAATTCTACAAAAACGAATTTTATTTGTATTATAAATACAATCATTTTGAAAAATCCTATAAACTTTAACAATTCTGTAAATTTAATAATTTCTATAAATTTTACAAGTACTATAAATTCTATGAATAATTCTATAAATCCTATGCATAAAGTTTGAAAATTCAGTAAGTTCTTTACATTCTGCAAATCTCATAATATATATAAATTTTCAAGTTCAATAAACTCTATAAAATTTTAAGTCTGTAAATATTATAAATTCTAATATGCTTTTAAACCCTAAACATTCTTTAAATTTTATTAATTCTTTAAATGTTAAAGATTCTATAGGTTCTATTTATTATTCAGATCCGTCAGTTCTATAAATTCTACAAACTCAAATTTGACTTATTTACATTCTACATGTTTCTAAAAAATTTTTATTTTTTATAAATTTTATAAATTCAATAAATTCTTTGAATCCTATAAATTCAGTAAATTCTGTAAATCCTATAAATCCTATGAATTCTATAAAGTTTAAAAATTCAATAAGTTTCTTAAATCCTATAAATTCTGTAAATTTGATATATCCAATAAATTCTATAAATGTATATGTACTCTATAAATTTTCGAATTTTATGAATTTTATAAATTGTATAAAATCTATAAAATTTACAAATTCTATAAATGGGTTCTAAGAATTCTTTCTAGTTTATCAGTTCTAAAAATTCTATACACCAAAATTTTACTTATTCTAAAAATTCCATAATTTTTATAAATTCTACAAATTTTATAAATCCAAAAATTTCGATAAATCTTATAAACTTTAATAATTCTATAAATTCAATATTTTCGGTAAATTTTATAAATTTAATAAATTCTATGAATATTTTCTAAAAATCTTAGGCATAAAGTTTTAAAATTCAGTAAGTTCTTTACATTCTACAAATTCCATAAATTCTTATAAATTCTTATAAATTCGATAAATTTTATAAATTTTAAAAGTCCAATAAATTTTTTAAATTTTAAGTCTGTAAATATTATAAATTCTATAAATCTTTTAAATTTTATAGATTCTATGGTTTCTATAAATTATTCAAGTCGGTCGGTTCTATAAATTCAAAAAATTCAAATGTTTCTAAAAATATTTTAATTTTAATAAAAATTCTGTGAGTTAGGTTAGATTAGTTGGAGTGGCACAGTATTTATTCCCTTCACCCTTATTGCAGTCATTTAACTAGCAGTTAAGCGCTGCGATAGGACTCCCCAGACTAACTAACGGTACTAAATCACAGTTACAATTAAATGCTTGTTTAATCATTTATTTTCCTACTCACTCCTTATAAAATGAATGTGAAAAAAATTCGGAAATATTTTTAAACATAGATTTAATTGCTACTGCGATTTAGTACCGTTCTTGGCAATGATTGAAATCAAATATTTCTTGTTTTTATGGTTTTTCTCATTAAACTTGACGGATCGAGGCTTTGTCGCTGCTAAATACGCTATTCACGGTTTTTCATATTTTTCAGCTAATGAACTAACAAAATTAAATGTTTTCTGAATTTGTTTCTTTGTCAGACTCGTTTTTTTGTCGCTTTATACGAGGCTGTATAGTTATTATGTACTAAACCTTTTTAAAGTTTATAAACTAAGAAACAATACAACACATACTTGGCAGATGTATTTTAGAGGCGAATTAAATTAAATACATAAATGCATCAGGTAATTTTCAGGAACGAGCATTTATTGTTCCGTAATCCGTTTATTAGGTGTCATATCATGGTGAACGGAAAAGAGAAATACTCTAAAACTTCCAACAGTAGCCAATCTATATTTTTACCAGCTCCCTAAATTGATTACTTTTTGCCACTCTCTGAAATATTATACGTATAATTTTTCGGTAAAATTGAAGGGAATTTTTTTTTTTAGCATGACTTCGGATTTTGAAATTTTTAGTTTGTTTAATTCCTTAAACTAACCACCTCCATAGATTGAGCGATATTTCTGGGCCCATTGAATAGTGATTTTAGAGAAATTTCAACATACTGAAGTTGTTAAAAATGTATTGATATGAAATATATGTGTAGTTACTAATTTAACCCAAATATGCGAATTACCTCAAAAAAAGTAGCGTTCAATTATAGTATGCAGTCAGGAATTTGCACAATGTCGTATGGCGCATCAATTTTTAATAAGAGTCGAAAACAATCTGGATCGGTAAATATTGCTCAACTAATGAATCGATTTAAGTGATTTAGGAGTCCTAGCGACGTTTCTGGGTAGTCACAAAATTAAAACTGTTTTATGAATTAAGTCATAAGTAATCGATAAGATTTTAACAAATCAGTCGAATCAATAATTATTTGGTGATTAATATAGCCACATCTTCTTGAGAAACCTAGATTATCTAGTAAATCCCAAACATACCAAATAGGTTTCGAAACTGCAAAACTAAGTGTGTTGACAATATTATGTAAGAATTAAACTACGCACTATCGTCAAACACACACACCAATTCAAATTTATTTCATTGCTTCCCGATTATTTTAAAAATCTGAGTTCATTGATTTCATTATTAATCTTCAAGCAAATCACATTCAAATATTTATGCATCAATTTCATTTATTTATTTTTTTATTGTTGCCCCAACAAATCCGGGATTCCAAATATTTTTTTGTTTTTTGTTTTTTGTGCAGACTAATAAATTGTAACCGTTTTTATTTGTTCTGCGCTAATTTCAGTTAGTGTCGTGCCAAATAAAAATCACAATAAAATCAATCCCATACAAAAATAAAAAAAAGTCATTATGTTTGTATTCAAATTAACTAATCCATTGGAATGGAATGATTTAACCGCATAACACAAAAATCCGTAAAATATTTTTAATCAACCGATTAATAATTGTGCTCTGTGCAGTAGCAAAAATTTACGCGTTACAACAAGATAAACACAAATAATGAGCGCAGATGATGAAGAAAATTAAAATGTCATTGATCTGATTCTGCTCCAATAGTCACTTTTTTTAATGGTTGAATTGAAAGTGGATATATCTTTAGTAAAATCGTAAATTATATTTTATGTGAAAGAATTTATTTGTGTTTTGTTTGAGTTTTTACACAAAAAAAAAAAAACTAAAAGTATTTTATTTTATTACATCTTGAACACAAAGCTCGTCTTCTTGTCTTGAAGTAACATTTTAATTTCGATTGTACATAAATAAAATTGATTGATTTTAAATCGATTTTGTGAGATTGATTCCACATGTATGTAAGTATTGTATGTAGCTCGCTTTTTTATAATTAGGTTTTTGGACCACAAGTCGTTTTTTTTTTTTGAAAGGGTTTCTATATGTATAAAGTAAGTGAAACACCCATCAATTTTTTATTTTGTATTTTTTTACGTTTCTTCTAAAGGTTAGTAGTGCAGGTTAACCGCGTTTTAAATTAAAAACAAAACTCACTTGATTCCTTGTTACTTATACAATAGAATTTCTATAGAATTAAATAAGCTCAAGATACAAATTAGATAAGCACTACATTAATTCTGGATTGAATTGAATGTGTGTCAGATTACATCAAAATTTAAACAAACAGCTGTTCACCACCAATTGCTACTTTTATAACCTTGAACAAATTAAACGTGAATAGAAACTTAATCTCATAGTAGTTGTTAGCGGTTATGTGACCAATTCCTATAACATATACAGGAACGATTAGGCAAAACACTTTCATTTTCATTAAATTAATATAAGCATAATGGAGAATTAGCTAAAAATCAAGTAAATTTTTAAGATTCACGTTTTGTGCTTATAAGTCAAAGTTAAAGTTACATTCCAATTACCGATTAGTTTATTAACTGAATGGTGAATCTATTAGAAAGTAACTCATTTATATAAATAGAGGAGTGTTATCGCATAACATGTTATGAAAACACACAGAAGTCTATAAAATGTTATTTTAACAATTTTAAAGATCATTATGGTTCTTCGTGTGGATTTGGATATCGATCGGTTTATCTAAAAGAAATATAACAGTGTTGGTTATGCATTGAATTTTTTAATCATCTTAACATTAAACAACTTTAATTGAGTTTATTTAAATAATTTTGATTTTAGCATCATTATTTCTAAGCATAAATGCCTCTTGTTTGTTTTTAGGAATATTTACTCACTTTAGCTTTTCACTAAAATTTATTTCTATAGGATTTAAAGTTGTTAGCGAATTCAATAATTAATTATTTTTAGTAGCGTTAACTTTATACAGTTTGCTAATTCCAATTTTTAGTACTCTTTGTAACTTTTCTCTGTTAACAATTTATAGAAAAAGCTTGACCTCTAGAATTTTTACATTTTGGGAATCATGGTAAAATTTTATTAAATTAAAGTGCACAACAAAAGTATCCTCAGAATTTCCCTAAATTGGAATCAGTTTGGAATTGTTTGTGATATATTCGATATAACGAGTTAAATTCTATTCATTTCAGTTTTAAGATGGTTACATAACATCGAGAACGACATTGAAAAAAATTCCATAGTATTGAGTTGAAGTTGATAGTTGCACAAAATATTTGTCTATTTTGCACGTAATTTTTGTTGTGAAACTTATCTTTACATTTTTCATTTTGAGAGCACCTCGAATTCTCAACAATAAAATCCCCAAAAAATCTCGAAAAACAAAAAGTAAAGACAAAGTGTCAGAAGGCCACAATTACAACTACAATTTAAAAGAATGCTGCATAGTTTCTCATCATTCTTGCATAGAGAGGTACAATGCTTAGCGGCTTTAAGGAATATTTTATTTTAGTATGTGAAACACAAATGCTAATAATAATATAAAAATTGCCATGTTTTTCTGTCATCCTTGCGAGGCTGGAATGTTAGCGGATTTGGGGAGTCCAATATTTTAGTATGTGAATAAACACATATTAAAAAACAAATTTTTTTTGAAAAACGTGCTAATTTACATTATTATTGAAATTTTAATAAACCATCAAATCGTCAATCATCCTGCAATGTATAAAACTAATTAAAATAACCTTTGAAAGATTCGTTAATCTAAGAAACTTGCTTTTTTTGGAATGACGTTTTTTTGGTTTTTTTTTATGGTCTGAACCAATCTTTAGAGGTATTAAGAGCTGCACTTACAGCACAATTGCAGATTTTATTTTTTTGGCTCGGAATTTGCTAATTTATCTAGGTAGTAAGGTGATTTTCAAAATAATTGAATTTTCAATGAAATGTATGGAAATAATCAAGCAATCTAAATGTGCGTTGGTACAACAATTACAGAAACCGAAACCTATCTTTAAAGGTATCAAGAACCGCAATCGGGATACAATTGCAGAATTTGGATTTTTTTTGCTCAGAATTTGCTGATTTTTTAGTAAGGTACCTATATGGAAATATTCAACAATTTAAATGCGCGTTGGCACAACAATTACAGGTTCCGAAACCTATGTTTATCGGTATAAAGAACCAAAATCGGATCACTATTGCAGATTTTGGGTTTTTTGGCTCAGTATTTGCTGATTTATAGTAGGGTGATTTAAAAAAAATCGAATTTTCCATGAAATCAAGCAATCTAAATGAGCGTCAGCACAACAATTACAGGTTCAGAAACCTATCTTTAGTGGTATAAAGAACTGCAATTGCATCACTCTTGCAGATTTTGAATTTTTTCGCTCAGAATTTGCTGATTTTTAATTAGGCGATTTTCAAAAAAATTGAATTTTCTATAAAATATATTCGAATATTCTAATACATAATTACTTTTAATGCCATCTTTTGATTTACCGCTAATGGTTAACGAAGTTACGCGCCCAGTTTCTGCTTCACGTATTGACCATATTTTTGTTAGTCAAAATGTACCCTCCAAACATATTCTGTAGCTTTTGACTTTAATATTACAGACCATTGCACTATTATCTTACAACTAAATTCTATCAGTAGCTCTGTCATTGATCCAGAAATTCCAACGAAGATCATTTATTGTATGGTAAGCTAGTTGACTTACTTGGTGTTAAATATTAGTCTGATGTCTATGGCTCAGCTGATGTTAATATTGCATATCATCGTTTCATATTTACGTTACAAAGCTTTATCAATAACTCAATACTTCTAATTAGTTAAATTTAAAATGTATAGAAGCTGAAGAATTGTATGACTGATTAATTACTTAATGCGATTTTACTTAAAAATAAACTTTTTAAAAAGCATAAACTCCATCCATTATACAAAAATCTAGCGAAGAGAGCAATGGCAAACTGTTAATGAAAATACAGGTAAGAATAAGGCGGAAACAAAGTCTATTAAATTAATGGATTCACAGGGTGTGAATCAGGATGTTCAAACTGTACTTTCTGATATATTTAACAATTATTTATTTCCGCAAAAAATAAAAAATTACCATATAGAAATCGTAGTATACAGGTCTGGTATTGTTAATAATTTAATGTATTCTAATTTTAGCGAGTTTAACTGTTTCTTGTTTCTTCTCTCCAATTCTTCCTGGCGAAATCCAAAGGACTAAAAAGTTCTGGGTCATCATATGTTATGATAATATATCCCATACCTTTTATAAAACATTTTAAATCCTCTAGCTCATATTTTTAACCTTAGTCTAAGTGCTGGTGTGTTTCCATCTGCCTTTAAAAAAGCTAATGGAATTTCGTAATTTAACAGTATAGAGACCCATTTGATCTTTCTAATTACAGGCCCATTTCTCTGTTGCCTGTATTCTCTATAATTTTAGAGAAGGTTATTGAGTCTCGGACTATTTCATTTAAATGAAACTTAATTTATTAGTGATAAGGATGCTCTCCTAAATTTAATGACACCCAGTTGATCACAAAGTATTTTGTGTGACAAACTTGATTATGCTGGCTTTAGAGGCATTGCTTTGCAGTGGTTTCAATCTTATCTGTCTTCTCGCAAACAGAGTGTTGTTGTATTATAGGTAATTGAACCTGTTTTATTTTCGAACATCAATTCACTTCTAAAAATAAAATTTATGGGGAAATTATTTGCCTTTGCCGATGATGTTGCATTCCATCCAGGGAACATTGGATTATGGTCTCTCATATGTGATCATTGAGGAACAATTGATTGATTTTGATTTTAAGGATGTACAAATGTAACTGTTTGACTGAAGATTTTAAATTAAATTAAATTATTATTATTAATTTATTATTATTAAATCACAAAAATCCTCTCATTGTTAAACACTCTATTTTGAGCACTTATGCTCATTCATAATTTTTTTATGCGGCATTCAGTCAAATGCACTAATATTAACATTTATGCCCAGTTGCACAAAAAAAAACCCAACACCCAGTTAACTAATATTTCTTCTTTTTCTTCTGTTATGAAATTGCGACTTGTTTCATAATATGAATTCATCGCCAGTTAATTTTGTTTTATTTTTACGTAGAAATATTTGTCATTCAGTTAAATATTTAGTAAAACGAAATCTGGTAGTCAAATATTTAATTCTCCAGTTACAATGTTCAAGTAAAAAGAAAAATAATCAGCTTGCATTGATTTTGTATTATGAAACAAATCGTAATTTCATATATGAAGAAAAAGATGAAGTTTTACTTAACTGGCTGTTGCCTCTTTATTTGTGCAACTGAGCATTAATGTATTAAAATTTTCAATTATTTTCAAGTACTTGGGTCGTCAGATTGACAAACAATTAAAATTCATTGCACATTTTGAGAACATTCGTAAGGAATTATACACAACAATTCACAAACTGTTTATTTTTTGTGACTTTTTTCCTCGTAATCTTTTTAGATCGTCATATTTTCTTTGTTTAATTTTCGATTGGATTATGGTTTCTCATATTAAGGTGGTACATTCCTATCGAATATTAAACCACTTATTACGATGAAAAAATTAGCGGTGCGTGTTATGTATTTTAAGGGAGTTACTGAGCCTTGTTTCCCACTTTTTAAAGAGGTCCAAATATTTCCACGTCGCCATCTTTAAGTTTACAAAGATTCAAAAGTATTTTATTTGAGATGTGGGTAAAGAAAAGTTGAATCACTTTTGTTATTTCTTTTAGTTTATAATATGTATATGTTGTTTATTTTAATGCAATGCTTTAGTTTTAGTAAAACGTTATTTATAATTGTTTTTTATATAGCTTTCTTTTGATAAACTGAATAATAGTTATTTATGGTACTAGTGACCAAAACGAGATATTATCCACAAGGGATAAGTTTGTCCCACGAAGCGATACCCGAGTGGGAAATTATCCCGAGTGGGTAGTATTTCTTTGCTCACGAGTGGCACACAACGTTTTATCCAAGATAGTGGCCGTTCTTTAAATTTATGTGACGTGTTTCTTTGACGTAAATTACAAAATCTACGAATAATTTTCCAATAACATGTTGTATTGTATATGTGGGTTATACAATAAGTAAGGGAAATCAATGTGGCAAAGGAGTTGTTGTTAACCAAATTTATGCAATCTGTGTTATTGATTGTATACACATTAAAATTAATAACCTGGCCAATTCGGTGATGAATATATTAATAGAAAAGGCAACGCCACTTTAAATATTCAAGCGACATGTGATGCCACTGAAAAATTTACCAGCGTGGATGTTCAATGGCCAGGTTCCGTTCACGACAGTAGAATTTTACGAAATTCGTCAATATTTGTTTTTATGAATAGAATTGCTGTTTTATACGGTATTAGTAAATGGCTAATGTTTCCATTTAAAAATTCAAGCGATGCCATTGAAATAGCATTCAATCGATTATTGACAAAAGACAGAGTAATAATTGCGCATTGCAAAATATTTGGATGGCGCTTTCGATTTTAATCCCACAGCAACAAGAACTAAAGTAAAAGAACGCAGAAATCAAATAAAGGAACTCATAATTAATAATTAATATTTAAACAAATATTAATTATATAATTAATAAACATCTTTGTTTTATAATTCATTCATTTTTTGTGTTATAATTAAAACATATATTTATGTAACTAAAACAGTTAATATTCATTGAATTTTAGAACGGATTCCGTTGAAGATGTTTCATTATTATTAATTGAATTTTGTTGTCTAATCTGCTTCATTTGCATTCTTATAAGAGAAAGCTGTTCCAACAACACTAATCTTTAGAGTTGGCTTGTTGACAGGTTTCTTGTTTCTTCAGTTTCTAAGCTTAATTTTTGATGGCAATTGATTTTTATTGCATGGAACTGATGCTGTTTCTGGTACAGAAATATATTGAGCAGAACTATTTTCTTCTGCATTCACATGTATTTCATCGTCATTTGAAAATCCAGCTGAAATCTCTCCTGATATTTTTGTGAATGTTGTATTATCATTAGTCTGTAAAATCTTCCGAATTTTTGTTACCCGTTTTATTTATGTCGGATTTATTTTTTAATCGTTAAAATATCTCGTATCTCGTTAATTGGCCCGAATGCTCCATCATATTTCCTTTTTAGCTCTTTCAGCGCAACACTCTTTTTTTATCTTTACTTCGGGTACCTGAGATTTATTTAAAATGATTTTAAGATCACTAATCATTTTAATAAACACCATTTTATTGTACTCTTTCTCACTCTCCGTTTGTTTAACATTTTTGAATTACTTCGGTCTAAAAAGACCAAAGTATTGAAATCCTGTCAAAAATGACGAAAAATTTGGTTGGTCCAAAACCATTTTTCTCGACGTTTTGAAAGTCCCTGAGTCTGAAAATGCAAAAAAAAAAAATGTCCGTCCGTCTGTCTGGATGTCTGGATGTCTGGACCCATGGTATCTCGAGAACGGCTTGTCCGATTTGGATTTTTTTTTCGCCAATCTGTTTCTATGGTCAAGGCGGAGATTTGAAAAGCTTTTGGAGACTGTACGTCAAAGGGGTGGGATACCTGCCATACGAATTGACCCAAAATACCTGGTTTTACAAATATTTACGATTTTTTTATATATGTTTATTTGATTATTGGATTGGGCATTGAATTGGGAATTGACTTGAAGGTTAAATTATGGGTCAATTTGCGCATTGAGTTGAAGTTGAGTTGGAGTTGAGTTGGGGTTGGATTTGGATGTAGTGAATAGTTAACACATTTTTTATATGATGGAAATTCCCTATTTATCAAGCGATTATTATGAAATTCGACATGTGTGTTGGAAATGGGATTCTAAAATGTTTTTTGGATGAAGTTCTGGGGTTTTAAAATGATCTCTGGATTAATTTCTGGAATATGGCCAAGTATGATGGAACTTGTCTATTTCTCAACCGATTATTATGAAATTTGATATGTGTGTTAGAAATGGGATTCTAAAATGAGTTTTGGATGAAGTTCTGGAATATGGCCAAGTAGGATAGAACTTGCCCATTTCTCAACCGATTACGTTGAAATTCGACATTTGTATTGGAAATGGGATTCTAAAATGTTTATTGGATGAAGTTCTGGGATTTTGAAACGATTTCTGGATGAAGTTCTGGAATATGGCTAAGTATGATGGAATTTGTCTATTTCTCAACCGATTACGTTGAAATTCGACATTTGTATTGGAAATGGGATTCTAAAATGTTTTTTAGATGAAGTTCTGGGATTTTGAAACGATTTCTGGATGAAGTTCTGGAATATGGCCAAGTATGATGGATTTTGTCTATTTCTCAGCCGATTATTATGAAATTTAGTATGTGTGTTAGAAATGGGATTCTAAAATGAGTTTTGGATGAAGTTCTGAAATATGGCCAAGTAGGATGGAACTTGCCCATTTCTCAACCGATTACGTTGAAATTCGACATTTGTATTGGAAATGGGATTCTAAAATGTTTTTTGGATGAAGTTCTGGAATTTTGAAACGATTTCTGGATGAAGTTCTGGAATATGGCCAAGTATGATGGATTTTGTCTATTTCTCAACGGATTATTATGAAATTTGACATGTGTGCTAGAAATGACGATTCTAAAATGAGTTTTGGATGAAGTTCTGATGATGGAACTTGCCTATTTCTCAACCGATTACGTTGAAATTTGACAAGAGTGTTGGAAATGGGATTCTAAAATGAGTTTTGTATCAGGTTCTAGAATATGGCCAAGTATGATAGAACTTGCTCATTTCTCAACCGATTATAATGAAATTTGACATGTGTATTGGAAATGGTATTCTAAAATGATTTTTGGACGAAGTTCAGGAATATGGCCAATTATGATGGAACTTGGCTATTTCTTAACCGATTATAATGAAATTTGATATGTGTATGGAAATGGGAATATTTGATATGTGTGGAATATTGCCAAGTAGGATGGAACTTGGCTAGCCTTAACCGCGGGTATCATTAAATTAGCCATGTGTGTTAGGAATGGAATTCTAAAATAATTTTTTATAAAGCTCTGGAATATGGCAAAGTAGGATGGAACTTGGCTATTTCTTAACCGATTATGATGAAATTTGATATGTGTGTTGGAAATGGGATTCTAAAATGAGTTTTTGGATAAATTTCTGGAATATGGTCAGTTAAACGGCTAGAAGTACCAGTATAATTTGTTATACTACTTTCGGTATAAAGTAGGAGAACAATTGCAGATTTTGCATTTTTTTGGCTCAGAATTTGCTGATTTGCTGATTTAGTAAAGTGTAATATTAACAGGTCCCGAAACGTATCTTTACAGGTATCAACGACCGCAATCAGAGCACAATTGCAGATTTCGTATTTTTTTAGAATTTGATGATTTATAGTAAGACGATTTTCAAATACATATATCGATTTTTCTACGAAATGTATTGAAATAACATGGATTTTTTTTTTCTTGGTGAACACTCGTATATCCTAAGTAATTTTTGGGACACAATTACCCTATCAAAAGTGTCAAAAAGAATGTTTTTTCAGTTGAAATAAATTGAAACCATTTTAGTTATAAAATGAGAAGGAATACAAGTGATGCGTGCTTATGAAATTCTTAGATATGCTTTATGAGAGCTTATGAAACTGAGAACTTGGTAATACAAAAATATTTGTTTTAATTTTTTTTGCTTACTATATGGTTTTCCGTAGATTTTGTAATGCTAAATACGATCTCGTTATCAAATTTTTCCTATCTCTTGATAGTCTTGAGTTATTTCAAGGACAAAAGTGCCAAAACACGCTTTTGACACTTTTAGGTTAGAATATATCAAAAACCTGATTTGATAGGGTACTTTGTGGCCAGATTCGAATTTAGCGCAATAATTTACTTCGGATAAGACTGTTTAATAAAATAAAAAAATGTTTAACTCTTTTTTTTGCAGGCCTGTGTTATTAGAGCAAAAATATTCTATTCGGTAATTTAGATGTTACTTTGAAAAAGAGATGGCCCTGTCTAATATTTAGCAATGCTTTCGTTGGTATATACGTACAGTTTTTATTGTCGTTTCATATAATTTGGCTTATGAAATCAAAAAAATTCCAATTTACTTGAATTTATGGATACTAGGTAGTCCTAAAATAATAACATCAATCACTTGTATTCTATTATATTATGGTTGTTGTTTTGGGATATTGCTGTTCTCAATTAAGTAAGTGAGTCGAACTTATTTATTTTCCAATAATATTTTAAATTTGATGTATATTTTCAAAAGTTTAACAGAAATACGCAGTATGCGAAATCCATCAATCAAAAGCCCGAAATATAAACAGCTCAATATTAACTATGTATGATGGATTTCTGCAGTGTTTGCATATGGATGTACTAATTGAACTTTAGTTATAGTAAAATAAATCAGCCCGAGGCATCTTTACACTTATCCCGTTTATATAGAGTTGAAGCCATTCTGACATATTATAACACTAATTGCTAGTAGGACTAAGTGTCTAAGTGATAGATATGCTATAGATTGTTAGTTAGATGATTTAAAAAAAATCGAATTTTCTATGAAACGTATGGACATAATCAAGCAATCAAAATGCGCATTAGCTCAACAAATACAGGTTTCGAAACCTATTTAATCCAAACTATTAAGTTACTCGATCGGATATTAACCATTTATACTGGATTTTACATTAAATGTTTTGAAATATATTACTAACCACTGCCCACATCAGAGCACTTAAATTTCACAACTACATATATCGTTAAGGTTTATGTAGATGGTTTTTCCCCTGCTTGGGTAAGCTCTATGTGTCGATCACGTATCTCGTATTCGAGATTTTTTGAAATTATTTAAGGTTTTTGATTTTATTCGTTTGTAGTGATTTAAGCGTTGAAATTAACATTGAGTGAGGTTGAATCTGAGATTTTCAAAATCTGAGTTTTTGAGATTTTTGGATTAAACCGAATTTTTGTAAATGAACAGTGTTCAGTGGCTTGGCATCAAAGTTATTCGAAATTGTCGACCTTATTAGAGATTTTCCAGTTAATTTTTTCGAAAAATTTGAGATTCCGAAATTTGAAATGTTTTGAGTTTATAAGGAATTCAATTGCGCAGCTTTACAGAATTAGGGATAATTCGAGATTATTTGATACTTTCGATATTATCATTGAAGGTGTTAAATGCTTACAGATTATTCAAAATTATCGAAGATGTTCGGGAATTTTTCAATATTATTGAAAATAGTTCAAAGTTGTCTTGAGTCAACCTTCTCGTTTGTAATATTCGTGCAATGTTTGCACAGGTACCAGACGTGTAAATAGATATGATTTATGGATTATTATCTAATCGCTACTGCGAAAAGAAGATGATTTTTTTTGAAGATTATGCGATTGATGATACTAAATCGAACAAATCAGAAAATACGTAAAATAAAAAATGCATTTTGCAAATATTGTAAGAAAAATAGTCACGATATTTCAGTTTACTCCAGGAGACTTGCGAAAAATAACGAAAATCTCAGACCAGAATTAGACAATCCTGAGAAACAGGTGAAATACGAACTATGTATATGTTTTCGTTGTGGACTAAAGAGTTATGTTAAAATCCCAATTATTAACCAAAAACAAAAACAATCTCAGTTGCTGATATTCATGATACCGGATCAGATACCGAAGAATCAAATATTAATTTTGGTAATAACATTAGCAGATGGAACCGCAGAACAGGACCACTTCTTGACAACTTCGACATGACTTTGCAGCAGACTCAATCTTTCGTCGATTTTCTGCCACCAACAATATCGACGGGCAAGTTGCTTCATCCTCCCAACACCCCAATGTCCAATATGAAGCATCTTTAACACTTCACGTCACAAATTGATATGAACAACCACTCTTGTGTGTTCGGTCTGCAATAGCAAAACATCATTAAAGCAAGTAAGTACATTTTTTCTTACCGCAAACTATTTTGTGCTTGGCCAACTACTTCTAGTGAATTTTAAAATTTTTGACAATTGATGATCTTTCTAGATTGCTTCGCTGATTTTCGCTCAAGTAATGTACATATTACCGTCTTTAGCACTAATGGCATAATTATAAGGTTTTCAAAAGACATTGCTGTATTAATGAAGATGACCATGAAGACAACCGTCATCAACAGTGATCTCTGCTCCTAATAGAAGGTGGGTCAAGAAATCGTTCGAACCGAATTCATACTCATGACTGGCTTCTCCATATGTCTCTTCAGTTACCTCTTCGCATCCAAAATAAGGAATCTCAACCAAGTATCCAAGGAATCCTATTACTCCCTCCCATCTGTATCTACTATAGCTAAGAGTCTATTGCGCTCATGATCTTTAGAACTAAAGGTTCGATATTTTCAATACCGTTCGCTATGTAAGTTTCCATCATTTCATAAACATTAAAAACCGAAAAATTAAAAAGTGCCTTCAGATCCCACCCTTGTCGAGATTCGAACACAATACTTTCAGATTCAAATTGTATGAGTTTAAGCACTGAGAAAATTTGAAATTTATAAAAAATAAAAAGTCAGGCACAGCATGTCCTATTGTATGTTGACATTTGTGAATGACTGGTATAAACTAACCAACTAAGGCAAGAATTTAGCCAAAAAAACTTGTATTCCATTTAATAACGCTATAAAATATTTAAATAAACATAAGCAAGTAAATATTTGCTTGGACTTAATATTAGGTTTCACCAACCGATTGGCACTTAATGATATTGATTAGATAGTGTTAAAATATACCTGACATTTTAACTTTAATCTAAAAATTATTTTTCAACACATAAATTTACTTCCATTTCATATAAAAATCATTTTGCATGAGCATGCATACAACTAGCCTGACATTAATTTATACTATACGTGTGCGGGAAAAATTTCATAACCCATCATTTTATATTAATTATGTACAACACTAATGTAATAAAAAAAATACGGCATGCGCTTACCTGTCTAATTTCAAACACGTTATTCATATATGAACAACAAACCATTTCAATTAACTCAAAAAAAAATGGAAAAAACATTAGAAAATATTCTCACCAAAGAATAAAATATAATTCAAAATAAATGGAATCTCAAAATCAAAGGGTCTCCATCTAATAGTAAATATACATAAAAAGTAGTTGTACAAATATATCATTCCGACTATATCGGATACACATTAAGAATATTAAATTACTGTTCAATTTCATGAAAATGTGTATTTTATTTGTTAGAATACAAAGTAACGTATTATTAACAATCAAAATGGTAAAATCTCTCTTGCAAAAAAAATAAAAATACGAGTACAGTATTTCGTTTTGCATTTATTGTAAGTTTAAATGGAATAAAGCAGTGCGAGATTACGAAATAATTACAAAATTATCACATAAATTGAAACCAGATTTTAAATCTAAATGTTTTTTTTTTTTTTAATTATGATGTGAGAATTTTACAAATATAACTGACCTGCAGTCGACGGCTATAATAATTAGGTTTCTGGTGTGTCTTCGTTTACATTTTAAAATAGTTAAGAAAGACTCTAAATTGGTATTTACATTTTATTTAGAACAGTAAGTGATGTGAAATTTTAATTTGAATAATAATTAAGTTCCGTTTTTTTTTTTTTTTCGTTTAAGTCTTTAACACTTTATGTAAGACAGCCACATGTACATTGTATAATGTGTTTACTTATATTTTGTCATTCAAATAATGTATGTACATTCAATTTTAAGTCTTGCATTTCTATTTTATGTTAAATTCCCAGGCAAATCATTCAATATGTACACAAACATATGTACGTACGAGTAAACAAAAGACAAAATAGATAAAACTTAGATAAATATACAGAAAGTCTTACACAAAGCATAATTATAGAACATTAACTTTTATAAAATAAGAAGGAAATAATATTTTAATTATAACTTATAAAAATATTCCTCAGATTCAGACAATTATACATATATGTATATAAATCTCCTCTGATGGACGATGGTTTTTTTACGGCCGCGAACGTACTATAATAAAAAACCATTAAAAAAACATAAAATAAAAGAATATAATTGTTTAATTATCAATTTTAGATTTTATTGAAGTTGTTTGAACAATTAGTCAATGTTGGTGGCTTTGATTTTAGATCAGAGTTTTTTAACCTTTATCCAAATACTCGTGTACGAAACGTTAAATAAACAATTATATGATTATCAACCCTCAAATACTCTAAATTGTAATTTTAACTTGTTGAATATAAAATAAAATTAACCAACTAATTCCACACAATTCAAACATTTTATTCAAATTCGGCTTGTTGTACTCTAAGCTTATACCCTTGACAGACTAGGGATTAGCTAAGCGCGATTAGTGATTTTTTCGAGATTAGCTGTAGTGTGTCAAGTTGAAGATTAGCTAATCTCGTTTTATTTGAGGATTAGTGCACTAATCCTTGCAAATTTTCGAGCTTATCTCGTTGTATTGGGTTTAGTGATGGTACAAGTGGCACTACAATGTGAAATAATTATTTAAACATTGCTGAAAATGCATGTGGCGTGAATTTACGATAGAAGTTATAAAATCAATGACATCTTAAACAATTTGTGCTGAATAAATTTTGAGGAAATAGAAAATTTAGTGTGTTTTAATGTATAAATCTGAGAAATATTGAATTAAAAAATGAGTCCAGCTGATTTACCAGCTATATTTCAGCGAATTACCATAATAATATTTTATTTCTCTGCAAGAAACTAATCCCTAGTCTGTCAACCCATATGGATTTGTGGTAGATTAGCTAATCGCGTTTCACTAATCGCGCTTAGCTAGTCCCTAGTCTGTCAGTGGTATTACAATATTTAGTCGCGCTTAATATACGAAGTCCAAATTGTAGTGGTTGTACAAACTAAATGAAATAGAATATTACTGTAAAGGACATTAAAATATCCTTGCGTGTAGCGTATTCTTGTAAAATATCCAAAGGGGTATTTATTTACCCCTTTGTCCGTGCATTAGGGGATTTTTTGTATGGGAGCAATTAAAGCGCAAAAAATTGTAGACAAAAACAATATTTCACTTTGATCTTCTAGGAATGGTTTTTGATGTGAAAACATCTTTAGCGGCAGGAGTAAGTAAAAAATTGTATAAAAATCGGGTTACGGAAACAAAAGTGCCGAACCAAAAATATTGCAGGTATGTGTGAATATCGACAAAAATAAAAAATAAATAAAACGTAAAATCAATGTAAAATCTACGCATATAGTTTCTCAAACTATATGTATAGTTAAGGTGGCTGATATTACTTCAAGGACAACAATTCGGGCCTTAAGTGGGCGTTTCCACTACAGAGGCACTACCAGAAACAGTTTGTCACTGACAATGGATCCTCCTGCACATCACACGAATTTGCGGAGTTTTGTGAAAAAAATGGTATTGAGCGCCTTACCACCTCACATTCCATCCAGCGTCAAATGGTGAAGCTGAACATTTTGTCAGAACGTTTAAAGCCACACTGACAAAAGAAATGAGAGAAGGAGGGCAACCTAAAACACATCTGTCTTTGTTGTTCCCAAGATCGAGTAAGGACAAATTGAAAATAACAAAGTTCTGTACCAACCAAGCAGTGTATCATAGGAACTATTCAACAGGACAACCAGAGGTTAATCATTTTGATTCAGCGGGCATTTTGAATAGGAGCTTGCAAATAAAACACTACCTAGAAATGAGTGCAAGACAACCAAGGCCCATTTTGCGACCTTCATTGTCAAAAGCTGACAGCTACAACATACCCTAAAGGTCTTCACGTATCCGGAAGCAAACGTGAGATTTGTACCTTAATTTAGTAGTAGAGGAATAATGTGCGTATGCGGCGTTAAAACAACAATCAATTAGAGACATACATACACGTATACGTTCAAGCCAATATTGTTTATTGCTGCTACCAAATAAAAATATATAATCAAGATACAGTCGAAAATGTATCATCATACAGTAAAGTTTATCTTTTAAACAACGAATTAAATCTTGATATAATATTTAATAAATTTTATTAAAATCCAAATTTAAGTTCTTTATTTAATTATATTAAATGTTATTTATTTATTTATTTTTTTTTATTAAGATCAACATAATTAATATTAAACTGATCAGTACATTGCAATTACATATTAAAAATTAAGATTTACTCCAAAACCAAAACAACGTAATACAACAATAAAAAATAACAATATCACAGAATAGTTAAAACAAACCGGTAATTTTATTTGTAAATTCGCTATTACTTATATTGAAATCAAATTCCGTATAATAATCATTAAAGTTATTAATATCCATATCTAAAGGATTATTAGCTCCGTAATTAGTCCTGTGAAAACGAGGTAGGAATAACGAACGATTTCTAGTATTTAGGTTCCTTGCCTGAAAATCAAGGTTAGACAACAACTGAGCAGAGTCAATACTGCCATTCAACAAATCGAAAATGAAGCAAGCAGAACCAATGGATCGTCTACGATTTAGTGGAAGCAACTGAAATAAATTACATCGATCACTATAAGAAATATGAACTTGACTTCTTAGGAGGAGACGACTTTGATATTTTGCGAGGCCCTATGCACGCCGATTTACGAGGGCTAAGTCATCAATAATTTAAATATTTTAAATTAAAAGTTCATCATAGACACTTATTTAAGTAAAATTTCAACAAATTTATTTCAAAGATTTAGCTCAGGGAAATTAATCGTTTTTCTTCAGTGATCTTTGAAAGTAGATATTTCATTAAATCGATCCTGTTTCCACATCACCTAACATCTTACTATATTCTCGAGGTAGAAGAGTCGATGCGCTTTTTTAAAAAGGTTTCCTCAGGAAGCCTAATCCTCTATAAACAATAAGAATTTTTGTAATATAAACACAAATTTATTTCATGATTTCGACAAATAGTAATTATGTATTTTCAATATAGAAAACATCGTATCTTTATGTTATACAAAAAAAATTCATTTTACACAAAATTAATTACATTGATTGATTGATTGATTGTTACGGATGTACGACCAAGCCTCAGCAAGTTTCCTGGATTCGCCAGATCCACCGTACACCACCTTACATATAACAAGACCGAAGGATAGGAAAGGAATGTTAGCATTATAAACTCGACCCGGTTTCAGCCACCTATCCAGTCGATAGTTAGTAAATTTTGTTAGTTTCGTTTTTTTTTTTTTGTTTGATTGCCAGATATATTTGCATGGTCGAGCTTTGCAATATTTTACTGACGCAACCAACTTTACTCAACAAATCATACCAAATCGTAAAGCTTACAAGGAACTCATAAAAATGCAACTGGTTAAATTCGTGATTAATTTTACTGTCAATTACGGTATTTCCAAGCTCAGTCAAAACATCTACATTTTTGAAAATTATAGATATATAACTTTGAATTCTGAAAGAAGTTTCGGTGTTAGATATTTGCAAGCAGAAAATTTTGTATACACTTTCTGAAGAATACCAAAAAATTGAGAGCTTTACCTAATTAAACATAAAGGGGCACCCAGAGTCTAAACAATATTTCGAATTTATTGGAAACTCTAAATTTTTTAATACACGTAGGAGTACATAATACGGCAATAAGTTTTGTTAAATAAAATATTTTTTATAACAATTTATTATAATAATTTTCGGAATGTTGGTGCGAGGCCTTCTGTCGGTATATTATAAACAGACATATTAGGAAAGCTTATCATGCTTTATAAATACAATATATGAAATTTCCGAGAGTTGTGTTAATTGGCTTAGTGTAGCAGCACGTCCGTCCAAAATGTGTAGATGCACTTTGTTGTAGCCTACAACCGCTAAATCAGCCGCATCTAAAAAATAAAATTTAATTAAAAACTATTTGAAATATTAATCCATAAAAAATTATTGTACTTATCTTTGTAATCCAAGGTTATGTTATTATTTGTTATTTTCTTTAAATGTCAAATTATAAATCAATCATATTGCCACCTAATGTAAATTAAATAAATTAACTTGCTTAATTGTGCTCAAAAATGGTTCGTTTTGTATCTCAAATTTTATACATTTCATATGTAATGTACTCTAACTAAAACTCAAACTAACCGGAAAAAATACTATAAAATTTAATTTCCAGTTTTTTTCCAATAAAAGAATGTCCAAACAAAATCAGGGCTGTAAGGCTTGCTGTAGTACCGCAAATAATCAAATCAGTCAATTTGTTGACATCTTTTGGCAAACAACGAGCAAGATCTTATTTATGAAATTCATAATTTTTATTGTAACAAATAATATATTGTTCAAAATTTTAATTATTTATGATTATTCAAATTGAACTGCGTTCCTACTTTCATTTGATACCCAATTCATGGATGTGGTTAATGAAATTTAGTCCGCCATCTTGGGGAGCCCACCCTAATATTTGATGCCCATGTCAAGGAGGTTTTTGAGAAATAGGTGATCCGATATCGGGAGCGTCCGCCATGTTGGATCTATTATGACGTCACGCACCTTATCGTTTTCTACTCATCGAGCACTTACATTTTATACTCATATCAAGGGGGTGTAAAGAAAAAGGTAATCCGTCATCTTGCGGCAGCGGTCATTTTGAAAATATTATAATACTGAGTATACTATATCGTACTGTCACCAGAACCAAATTTGTGTACAAAATTGCAGCTCAATTGAACATTGGGAAGTGGTATAAATATCCCAAACAAACAACAAACCAACAAAGTTAAAATAAGGGTGGTTAAAACGCCCACTTTTAACACATGTTTACTAAATATAGTTAAAATGAAACTACCAAATATATTTTTAAATTTATTTATTTATTATCAGTTATTTGTCGTTTCGATCTGCCACTTTTTTATGTAAACTCCATTTTTCTGTTAATTTATGTAGCTACACTTTTCTGTTAGCGTTAATAAATTCACACCGCTAGTTTAAGGCGTTATATGTATACATAATCCAATGCAGCAAATGTTAAATATCATTCAACCTAGGGTGACCAGATTTTTTTTGGAGTGAATATGGTTCCAGGTAGAATGAAATTTTAAAAATAAAAATGTGTAGGTATGTTATTTTTATTTTTTATAAAATTAAAAATTAATAAATTCAAATACAAAAAAAAAATAATTTGCCTTGTAAGGCAAGCACAAAATATATTCTAGAAAGTTTAAAAAAAAATCCATTTAAAAATATCATTGATGGAAAATTGTCAGGTTGAAGTCGGAGACATGGAGTTTCCGATTATTTTCGTATTTTTTTTAAGGATACGGAATCGGAGCCGGAGCCCTGTGAAATCGGCGGGCTCCAACTCCGTTTTTTGTATTATTTTCCTATTCCACTAAATTGTGAGACATAAATTGTGTTTTACAGTTTCACATGTCCTTGAATCATATTTTGAAAATGAGTTATCGGTATCACTTCATTTGATCGAAAAAAATATGAAATTTCATTCAGGATCATAAAACAGTTAAAATCCAAAAAGATAATCACGAAAACATCCAATAAATGAAAAAAATTCAATTTTATAGGCATTTTTAGACTTTTGTTAGAAATTGAAACATTTCTGGTCCACATCTTTCAGTAAAAGCGACTCGAACCAAAATTTTGAGGAAGTGATTTCCAAATATTTAGATCTCTTTAAGAAAAATTGAATTTTTAGAAATTTTATAAATGTTAAGTTTAATTTGGGCTGATAGTTGTGTTTCTGGATTTTCCTTTCAAGATTTTTAATTTCTCTTTTTTCGTCTAGATAAGGAACAGTCAACCCTGTAATTATATTGCAGACAGAGCCGAACATTTTTCCTCAGGCTCCACAACCCTGAAAAATTGGCTCAAATAGTTTCCAAATGCTTGATATAGGTTTGATAATATTGTTGAATGTGAGACCTATGCCATCACTTCAGTCATTAATTTTGTTTAACTACATTTTGACTGCTAATGGCAGAAGTATGTTTATTTTCCATTAGTTTTTAAATTTTAACGTCACAGTACTGTTAGAAATTGAATTCTGAGGTATCATCGTTGAAAATTCTACTAACGTTTGACATATTTCTAACGAAACTAGATTTTCTACGTTTGCTAAAGTTTTTAGATTCCATATCGCCATTAGCGAAAGTCAACGAGTTTTACGGAAATCTAAAACTATTTAATATTCAACATCAGTTTTATAAAGAAATTCTTGAGGTACGAGTACGACTACTTGAATGGTGTATCTTTAGGAATAATCTCATAAATCTACTAATTATTGATTTCGAAACAACCGGAAGACGACTAGCTGTAGATTAAATTGCTTTGTGTGTAATATGGACAGGTCATTTATAATTATCGTCAAAGATAATCACAATCAGTTAAAAAAAATCCAAGTTTCATCCTAATTGGCCATATTCCAGAACTTCATATGAGAATCGCATTTCCATCGGACATGTTGGATTTCTTCCAAACTGGTTAAGAATTATCCAAGTTTCATCCTAAATTCCCTCGTACACGTTGGATTTCATCCAAAGCGGTTAAGAACTAACCAAGTTATATTCTAATTGGCTGTATGCCATAACCTCACCTTAATTCATTTTAGACCATTTTCATCGAAATACCCATATTTGTACCTTATGTCATTTTGGAAAGCATCATTTCAATCGTAAAATGAGTGCGATGATTTTTTCGCCAGACTATTTCTTTTTCTAATTTTTTGTCGAGTATAGCTACCGTTTATGAAAAAGTTTCACATCAATACATCTTTTATTTCAATTTTAGAGAGCTTGGTCAACAAAAACCTTCGTATAACCGAACACCCTAAAAGTAGTAACTGGCTGAACGTTTAATGTAAAAATTAGGTTGATATATCCATCCACGGCTGCGGCCACAAAACCAAGAGAAATTAACTGCCAGTTATATCAACCAAATGAGATATTATGTATTCAAGCTACTACCATTGAACAAATTATGTCAGAAATCTGTATATCTTATGCCATACCAGAATTAGAATCTTTGGTGTCAAAATTCGATATCTCATGTCAGAATTCCATACTTCATGTCACAATCAGATATACAATATCAGTATTTGCATTTATGATATCAGAATTCTATATATTATGTCAGAATTCGATATATCACGCCAGAATTCGCCATGTAGCATATTCGAGATATATCCCAGAATCCCAACCATATCAGAATTTGAAGTTTTGATGCCAGAATTCGAATTATCATTTCAGAATCCGATAAATGATTTATAAGAGTTAGATTTGCAATATCAGAATTTGTATTTATGATGTCAGAACTCGATATATTATATCTGAATTTGATATCTCATGTCCGAATTCGAGTTTTTGATGGTAGAATTCGATTCCAGAATTCAATATGGAATTTCAGAGTTTGAAATTGTGATGTCAGAATTTGATACATCAAGTTAATACATCATACTATAATAAAATAAATTATGTTAGAAATCGAAATATCATGTCAAAATTCAATATGTCATATCACAGTTTGAATTTTTGATGCCAGAATTCGAGTTATCATGAAGAATTGTATACTTTATGTCAGAATTTGAAATGCAATATCAGAATTTGTATTTATCAGAATTCCATGTACTATGCTAGAATTCGATATACGCAATACCAGAAATCGACATGTCACATATTCGAGATATTATGCCACAATCCCATAAATTGTACCATTCCCTACTTCATGTCAGAATTCGATACATCACATTGTCATAAATTAAATATCACTGATATCAAAATTCGATATATCATGATATCAAACCAGAATTCGATATGTCGTGTCAGAATTTGAATAGGTAGCACGTTTGAATTGGACACATCATGTCAGAATTTACATTTTTGCTGTCGGTATTTATGTATTAAATGTGTCAATCATGGCATAGTTCAATATGTCAAGTCGGTATTTAAATTTATGATGTCAGAGTTCGATATATCATGCCAAAACTTGGTAAATCATATCAGGTAATCATGTATGTTATTTCAGAATTCGATATATCAAGCCAGAATTCGATTTGTCCTGACACAAACCGAATAATCGCGAATTCTATATTATTAAAGGATTTTTGCCTGTCTGCGGCATTACACGATTTTCACAAAAACAAGATTATTTCGTTTTCAGAATGCGATTTTCTATAATCGGGATAAATGAAAATCGCGATCAATTTTGTGTCTGTCTAAGGTATTATGTCAAAATTAGATAAATGATGACAGAATTTGATATATGTCAAGCCAGAATTTGAAAGGTTGTCACAATTTGATAAATCTGTTATGCATCCTTCAGAACTCCGTAAATCCTCTCAAAATTCGATATATTGTTATCTCAGAATTCGACAGGTTATATCAGAATTACATGTTTTGTCAGAATTCGATACATCTCAAAATTCGAGATGTCATATCAGAATTGGATATATCATATAATATTCTGACATAAATTCTCGAATTTTGGGATGATATATGGAATTCTGAAGTCTTGAGATAATATATCAGAGAATCCCATACATATCTCATATTAAAATTCGATAAATTTCTTCAGCGTTTGATTTTATGATGTCAGAATTCAATAATTCATGTCAAAACTTAAGTATGGATGTCAAAATTCCAAATATTGTGCCGGTTTTCGATAATTATACCAGTATTCGATAAAACATATTAGAATTCGATAAGTCGTGACAGAAATTACTATTGTGACATCAGCATTTGTGTTATTGATGTCAAAAATTCGATATATCGTATCTGAATTCGATATGTATTGCAGAATTTGTATTTTTATGACAGAATATGTTCGATACGTCATTAGATAAATTATATCCGAATTTGAACTTACGATGTCAGAATTCGATATAAAAATACAAAAATATTTCCGAATTACAAATTTGAAAATATTGGTGCATATTACAATAAAAATTAAAGTTTTGTTTACATTTCTTTATTAAAATACTTCTAATAGTTTTGGCATACAATACCAACTTTTTACAGTTAGGTGGGGTTTGTACTCATTAGGACATAATTAAGTATGACGCCAAGTATTTTAAGAGGAGTAGCTATACAAAAAATAAAAAAGAATTATTGTGGATGTATTTCGTACGAAGTTTTCACAATTATTCAATAAAAATAATTAAATTAGTCAGTTTATTTAATTTACGGTATAGTTTTTTACGTTTTTTCATACATAATGTATAAAATGGCCTTATGTAAATTACACGTTTTTTACGTGTAACAAACTGTGTAAATTACATAGTGTAATTTTCTCGCCCAACCGTGACTATCACAAATGAATCATTAACTTCATTGGAAAATGTATAAACACAATTATGCCGAAAGTGTTAACTAAACGATTAAAAAGAATATGCAAAAATCAAAAAGAGATTACATTTTTTTTTGTTTGTTTGCTGAGTATGATTTCTTCGAGTGATTATTTAAGAATTAGCAAGTGTAAAAGTCAGTTTATTATTTTTTAATCTTTTTCCTCATCATCAATGGGAACAATGTATTCTGAAAACTAGTGTATATAACATAAAGATTATCATATGTGAAACTTTTATATTGTATTATACAAAACCCTATACTGTACGTACATATCTTGTAAATGAACATATACATTAATGTTAAATTTTAGTTTTTTGTTAAGAAAAATGAGAATTAAAACAAATCTTTATTTTTTTTTTTAAAGTGTAGTAATAAGTATGTGCATTACTTAAACCATTACACACACATACTTGTGATATGGTTTTCTTTTACTTGTTGGACATAATTTAGTTCAAAATTTGACATGATTTGGTGACATTTTTTATTGTCTTGTCTTTTTCTTCTATACATATTTATTTTTACGTCTTGTCCATCTATTTGTTATATACCACCACGAGTAATACCATGGTTTTGATATTCCGAAGACATCGCGGTGTATTATTTAGCTTTTAATGTTTTTATGTCAAGATATAGTTATTTTATTACACTTATTGAAAGTTTTAATGTTTAATGTATTTTTAAATTACATATGGATATTTCAATTAATTCCAATTAAAATCGGCTTACATACAATACATATACGATGCAATTAATTTATTTGTTATTCTTTGTTCTTGGTCTGTTTTATGATGATATCCGGTGAAAAATGGTAATTTGCACGAAACATTAAGTTTTCTGGTTGTTTCGATCAATTTTGTATACTTTTCATCTATATATATATACAAAATAACAAATAAATTTTGTCTCGTCACAATTATGCAAATTAAATTCGAATACATATTTTATTTAAAGTGATCATGTTATTTAGCCAATAGTTCATGATCAATATCATTAATTGAATAACAATAAAAATACTTGTAATGTAATTTATATTCAATTTATATGTCCACCATAATAAAAATGATAATGTTGAGAACGGTGATCTGTGCTCATTATATGTATTCGTGAATAACAAACAATGTGACAATTAACTTATACATATCTTGAAATTAATCTTTGGTATTTCGCGAGCTCTAATCTTAAGTGTTCTAACTGTCATCATTTTTTTTTTGTTGTCACAAATATTACTAAACTTGTGAAATTGGCAAAAAAAAAATGTTTTTTTTTGTTTTATATTTTATAATATATAAAAAATTAAAAATTAAATAAAAATTTGCATGACATGATGATTCATGTAGGTGGTGGTTGGTGAAATTTTGTGTTTAACATTCATGATGATTTAACGAAAAAACTAAAATAAAATAAAAAAATCACCATAAACATTATCAATAGCGCTAGTTTGTAGGTTAGTGGACTTGAGCGTAATTTTGGTTGGGTTTTGGCAACAGCATTGAAATTTGTCAAGTTTAATTTAATTGGTGGTCTAAGGTAATATAATGAGAAAGTAAAATAAACGTGCATGGATATTTGAAAATATGATGTGGAGTGAATGACATATTTAGTACGGTGGCCGTATTAGGATATATAGGTAATCGACTAGATGAGAGTTTATTCCGTAATGCGGATTTAAATTCAACTGTACTTCTTTTAAGTGACTAGACATTTTTTACGGTTTCTTATACAGGTGTCTTCGCAGATCGCAGCTAATATTTATGTTTGTTTTTGTGCAAAATCAGGAAATCTTGACTATAAAATGGTATACCAAAGCTGCTTACACTACGAAATTTATTTTCAATTCTGACATTGTTAGATTATTGTATAAAAAAAATTGTCTAGTGGTTCTTTACGCCATTTGCCTGAAAATCATTCTAAAGTCATTGCTCAACTTCTGCTATAAATTAATTTCTAATTGCAGCACATGCTTCAAAGAGTTTGTCTTCGTTTCTTCCGATGTTAGGAATTAATTGATTTAGAATTGTTGCTAAAATTTAGGTAATAAGGAATTTTGTCTGATCGATGAGAAGAGCTGTGTTCCTAGTGGCCCAATTCGCTCCTGCAGTAAGCCGTTTGTGGTATATATAGTTGCCAATTGTACGATTAGAAGTAGGAAAAGCGCCTATTGCAGAAAATAAAAAGCTTGCACTAGATCCATATCGGGATTTTCCAATCTTCAATGACGTCAGTCCTTCAGTAGTTAAAAGTTTGGCATATGGTTTATGTACATTAGTACTTTCTAAGTAAAATCGGGTTCCAATTGATTTGTTACGAGAGAATAATCGCACCCCACACATTCCTGCCAAGGATCATTTGTTCATGACACATTTCACTGATCCATTAAAAAACCTTAAACAACACCGCCTAATTTACTCAAAATTAGAAGGACATCCCAACGAATTGGCCACGGATATACTAAGACAGCCACGATTTAGGCAACTGAAAAGAGCCGATCCACTCGGACGTGAACTAGTAAATTTATTAAATGTTTTTGTTCTAGGGTGGTCCATCTAACGTTTGCCATTTAGTTCGGCTCTAAATTTAAAGACGAATGAATATTTTTCGAAGCGGTTTGTTTTATTAGAAAGAGTATATATTGCCATTAAGTATGGAATACAATTTAATTTAAATGACTTCTACGGCTGGCTTTACAGTATCCCATTCTATCCACCCAATTTTTTAGAACATTTTCGATTATATGGGCTCCCTATCTCATCAATGGCAACTTCTATTTGATCTTTCAAGTTTTGGATACGGAGTCAACAAAGTCAGATCCATTAATTGCTTTGTAGGCATTTCATTTCTACTAAATTTTCCACGTAAATTTCTTACAGTTTGGGTAAAAGACTCACCACTTCGAAATTAAGATTTCAATCAATTTGAGATCATCTGCAAATAATAAGGTTGTATTTTGCACTGCACTACTAACACCATAATTTAAACAAAGCATCTATACAGGCCTATAGTTTGAGACATCAGTATTATTGCCTTTTTTAAAAATTGGGACGGCTTAGACCATCTTCCAGCGATTAGGAAATCTACATACTTAGTAATTTACTGATAGTGTACATACCCTTTTGCATTTAGGTAAAGAACATTAATCTGGTATTACTTACCCGGTATTGTCGTTATCACAATAACACAACCAAGTAAAAATACAAATATGCTTCCGGTTTCATCTTTTCGATAACAAGAAAATCAGTTTTATCCATAATCTAGTGATAAAAATTATTTTAAACTTTCATCAGTCATTGGTGGTGCTGCTGTTTGGTAAGTATGATGTATAAACAAATATCTTAATCTAAACTTGAAACATTGTTTTTATATTATTCCGTTTATGCTCCCTTTTCAAGGGCGATGCCTTTGCCATTATTCAGCGGATTTATTCTGAAAATTTGCCGACAGCCAAAGATAAAAATTAAGATTGTTCAAATCTTTAAGAATAATTGATTATAATAAAATTCACCCTGGTCCACAGAGTTATTGTTAATACTGGTATTTTTATCTCATTTTTTAGCTTGTTGATGGCTCAATAAAACTCAATCCGTGATATATGCCACAGAATCAAAATATATTAAAACATTTATTAGTTTGCTGAGTCCTATTTCTGGTCACTTCTGAACATTTTAATTATTTTTAATTTAAATTACACTTAAGAGTTATAAGCCAGTAGCTCAGAAGCAACCTAAATAATTAGTCTCACCTACTTATTCAAATGATTTTCACCATACTGGTCGCTGTCGCAACTTGATACTACAGTTCAGTCCAACCTGCTCTTATAAATAAAGCATTTCTGCGAACGTGCCACTATGAATTACAATTAATGCCACCAGTGACCAAAATCAAAATGAAAAAACGTGTTAATTAGTTTCTGAAGGATGAAGTCCGAAATGGAGTGCTTGTAAAACAACAGAAGGCAAAAATCAAAATAACCCAATTTCTAAACTACCTATAGGACATCCGTTGGTTGCTTAATGTTTCCTGAAATCCTGCCATGTGTCTCACGTGTTTAAACTAAAACAAATCAATCGGTTATTTTATTATGACATCATTTTTAATTAACAACTGGTTTGTTTCCTATTCTATGAGACTTAAATCCTAATTTACTTCAAAATTAATGATTAATTAAAAAATCAGCCTGTAACTCCCTAAAAATAAATTAAATTAGGCATCTAAATTGTCAGGACAGCAAATTAATTACTAAATTTGACAAGCCTTAAAATATTAACCTGGATGGATTAAAACATTGTATCATAGGTATTTTAGCATAACTATAAAACAACGCAGATTCAATCTTGTACGAGATACAGACACCTAAGTATTGAATATTTCGTATTTTATGATATAGTGCTATATTTATATATATGATAAAGATAAAGATCCCAAGAAAGCACAATTCTAAAAACCACAAATCATCTAGATGCTTGAAGATTCTGGAAGGTTGATACAGGTTCCACGGGACTTCCTAACACCGAAGTCGAAATCGAAATCGTGATTAATTATTTAATTAATTAAGTTATTTATGCACTGAAATAAAATGTAAAACCGGATTTTTTGTTATGTACATATACATATATAGGTTTTGCACTCCAAATTCAACCTTTTACAATACATATTCATCCTTTTCCAAAGCAAATTCACCTTTTTCCAAATCAAATTCAGACTGCTAAATTCAAATTCATCATTTGTGAAAATATCACATTGAAATTAAAACATCGGATTGAAGTCCTTTGACTCACTGATAATTCGTATTTAGAATTTTTATGATTCTTTGTGACACATATTTTTGAGATTATTTCAAAATTATTGAAAATTTTTAAACTATTAGAAGTTTTTGATAGTGGTGTAATAATTGTTTTTTTCGATTCAATGATGAACCAGGAAAAATTTAATTGTTTATACAGGTAGGCGGTGGAGGAACTAAATAGGCCTGTCACTCCGGTTTTCCTTAACCCGCGACTAAATGAGAGAGTCCATCGCGGTTTCTCGTGAAATGTGTAGCTGTTGGTTTCTAATTTTTTCATTTATACTAAGGAACCATATAAATATGTATATGTTACTAAATTCAAAAATTCTATATAATACTCTATATTTTTGTATTTCTAAATTATTTAAATTTCCATATTCCTAAAATTTGCAAATACCTATGGAATTTGATAATTTTCTAAATTTCGAAAATGTTAAATGTATTGTATTTAGTATGAAATGCGTAAATTAACTAATTTCTAATACAAATCCTAAATTTCAAAAATTTTGTAGAAACTCTCTAAATATAAGGATTTTTAAATTTGACGAATTTCTAAGCTTATATATACAGTAACCCCCGCTTTACGATGGGCTCGCAATGCGATTAAATCGCTTTACGATGAATCGACTCTACCAAAATCTAACTCACTTCACGATTAAAAATTCACTTTACGATTTACATTTTGCAAACAACGGGATATTATTAAAAAATTTAATATGATCTTGACTCGTCGATTAAGTTGTTTATGCCATGTAAAATGTGGTTCACTTTACGATAATTTCACAATACGATGAAGTTAGTGGAACGAATTACCATCGTAAAGCGGGGGTTCACTACTAACTTTAAAGATTTAGATCTTTAAATTCCCATTTTCCATTTTTACCTTCCCAAATTCACAATAATTTTATTAAATTCTAACATCCCCACAATACGAAACTCAAAAATTTTCGAAAATTTCCTTATTTCTTTTCTTTCCAAACTACGTTACTAAATTCGTTAATTTCTAAAATCAATCCAGAATTCTTAAATTTGATAAAATTCTTATTTAAACTTCTAAGGGGTTTTGCTTTCCAAATTCCTGACATTTGATGAGTGCATTTCAAGTAAAATTTTAGGCTTAATTTTAGAGTTGAATTTGAGAGTGAATTTTAGAATTAATTTGTCGTAATTTTAGGAAAATTTTAAAGTAAATTTTTGATGAATTTAATGGAGAATTTGAATTGATTTTGGGGTGAATTTTAGGATGAATTTTATGGTTCGGTTGATTTGGAAAAGGATGATTATTTTCTGGATAAAATGATCCGCAATTTCAGAAAATACATCATTGCCTAGTATAACGTCCATGATTCCTGGAATGTTATACGATGCATCAGCTAAATTCAGATTTTTTACGAAAGACCAATTGAAGTCGTTTAAACTGTTGTTGGGTAACTTGGAAGTTAAATGACTGAGTATGTCTGGTCGTGCACGAACGTGATTTTCAGGGTTTAATCTCGACACTATTTTTAATCTAACCTTCCCATTTCGTTGTGCTAGCCTTTTGCGAACCTAATCCGTTGATGGTAACGTAAGATCGCAATCTATGAAGTCCAACTCGTTTAACACAGCTATCACTAATTAAGGTGGTTTGAGACCCTGAATCAAGCAGCCATCTAGCCGTATGTACTATTCCAAAATCATCTTGAATGTGGAATACTACGATGGACAGTAATGTATTGATTGTATTGCCAGTAGAATTCGTGTTTTGGGAACTCGAGTTGATTGTAGAAAAATGATAATTAACCAAATTTTTGTGGATAGGAACTTGCTGAACTAGTCTCTAAATGTCGGGTTGTTGATATTCCTAGTAATGTTGCTTTGTTGATTGAAGTCGGATGGTTGATTGACCTGATGTTTTTGTTGTTTGGAGAGAGATTGCAATTCTCGTTGATGGTAGAGTCAACACAGACTTTAAAATAATTGGGTGATGGCTAATTTTGATTTGATTTAGGCAGTTGATTTTTGCTCTGAGTATTGCTTGGGTGAAGTAAGGTGTGATGTTTATTTGCACAACTGAAACATCGATGTAAGCTTTGGCAGGTGTTAAGGTCATGACTTGAACTTAAACAGTTCTGGCATAACTTGTTAGTTTCTGTGAATTGCTTTCTTTCTGATGCATTTAGCATTTTGAACCTGAAACACTTTAACAGCGGATAATTATTTAAATTGCGCATTACACAATTCACGAAATTTGTTGTAGCTGCATGGACTCTAGTGTCTGTGTTCTGTCGAGTTGAAGGGGGGCGTCTTAACAAAGTGCATGCCTCTAATGCGTCACAGCGCTCCGTCAGAAAATCCAATAAACAGATTATTGTAGGACCCTCATTTTCGTTTGAATGTTTAGACCAAGCTTTTTCTGTCTCCAGATCGAGTTTCTTCATTAAAATATGAATTAACCAAGGATCTCGCGATTGCCAATCTGGCCCAAGAGCCTGGAGACCTGTTAATACTTCATCGGACTTCAGTGAGAACACGAATATCAATATTCTGTCGATAATGTAAATTTATCGTAACCATTTGGTTTTGACAGGTCCGATGATACTGAATGACAAGCTGACCCCAAAAACGAACAAAATATATGACATGATATTCGAATCGAAAACAGTAGCTGCTGAAGTCATATTAAATGTTCAATAGTAGGATCTATACATAGGTGGACTTAAAGGTGGTCCAGAAACTTTAACGGACAATTTTTGTCTAGGTTTCTAAAGATAATTTCTTTATAGTTTATTTTGCATATGAAAGAATATTCAAGTTTGTAAAAACAAAATGCTTCTGAAAAAGGTCTCGAATTGAGTCCGAAAGCTCAATTAAAAAATAATAAAACATAAAATTAGACCCCAAAACTAATAAACATATTTTAATTATATACAATATTGGTGCAATGATTATCTACATTTTATCTAAAAAATATTAAGACCTAGTGATACGTCAAAATAACCTAATTAGATATTTAGGAATTCCCTCACCAACTCCCAAGCTTTCATTTAATTGTATAATAAATTAAGAGCGGCAATAAATAAAATAATATTTGTTCTAATCAACCTAAACAAATATGTTTATTACGGTATTTTTGGCTCTCATTTAAAATTTTAAATGAATAAATTAAAATGTTTCAATAAAAATATTCTTGAAGTTTTTCTATAACCAAATAGATTTCTACAAATGTTTTCCAAATTTTGTCTGTGTTTCATCCGAATATCATTTTACGAAAATCGAAAAATTTAATTCAAAATTCGTGTTTGGTAGCTGGAAATTTCCAAATTCTAGCAAAATCACTTTCGCTTCGTAATATAGGTACAGCAAGCCTCTGGACTTTTAAAATCAATGAATCCCTTATATACAGTTTTAATTTTAAAAAAAAATTGGTTTGGTGAATATAAATATTTTATCCTTCTAGATCTTTTCCGCAGTTGAAGTTGCTTGGTCCGAAAGTGGTTAAAAATTAACAATGAAGATATTATTACAAACTACCCATGCGATGTTAGCTGAAAGTTTTAACAAAATATTGATTCAAATTTTAAATTGATTAATTATTAGGAGTGAAAATTCTCAATGCACATTTACCTCTGCACAGTCAGTTTTATTTACCATAACGCGATGGTGATCATCATCATTATATACAAGATCGAAAATCGTGGTATTTATTAACTAACCACCGTTATTTCACACCTTTGTTGATAAATTTATATCTTAAGCCAACAGAAAATATTGTATATACATATCTTGTATGTACCTAAAAGACATCGGAATAAGAAGTTAAAATATATGTTTACACTTTTCATGTAACCCATTACGTTCTCCTCATGTATACTCATACTCGTATATACAAACATTTAGATAAAAATGAATGAATAATATGATCATCTAGATATTCTAGTTTTTTTTTTGTACATCTCTAATTATTGATGATCATGAAACCACATGTGGAATACGAGTTATTCATATCATTAATAACACGGTGAGTGTGAAATTTGAATAACAAATTGATTTAATTTACAATTATACCAATAACTATATGATTATATAAAATTATCGAGTGCATATATTTTAACGGTAAATTATCGGTTTTGGGTCAATGTTTATACTTCGTGGTTTTGTTTTAAAGGGACATGGTTTAAATATGATTAATAACGTTTAACAATCGCACTTCTAAACGGTTCAAATTTATTTAAAAAAATGTATCCCATGTTTTGAACCAAATACAAAAAAAGAGTTCACACAAATTCCAATAGGTGGCAGTAACATGATCGTTTCAGAACATTCAGGCGTAAATAAATATTTTTAAAATCTACAGTACGATCACAAAAATTATTCTTAAGTAAGAAAATATTGTGTAAATATGTATCTCTATGAAAAAAGAAATTTGTACAGGTGATATTCGTTTGTGCATTTTAGTCATGTGACGGAAGATATTGAAATACGTACTCTACATATAAAATCAACATTGCTTAATACAATATTCGGGATATTTGTATATTAAATATTTATTGTATAAATGACATAGTTCTGTTTATTATGATAGAAATGTTTGCCACATCTAGATGGTGTATCATCATTAGATGTTGATCGATATATCGCTATATATAGTTACATTTTATGTCATTATCCTATAAATGATTATCGCTATCATACTCCGCCGAATAGGTAATTGCAAATCTTATATATGTATTCAATATATATATATATATACGAACGAATCCGTCAAGCTTGAAACTCAATTTCCCACATTTTTAGAAATTTGATAAAAAAAAAACGTAAATTTATACCACCTATTTTTGTGTAAAACCATAAACGTGTCAGCTTATCAGCAGTAACCACGACCGTCACAAAATAATATAACACATATATTACAATACTACAGACACTTGCACCTTTATAATTTTTTTATTTTTTTTTTTGTAATAATAATTGTAAATTGTAGCTAATTAAATTTATTTTGCATGAAATGGCCATTATTTAAAGACTGTGGTCGTGCATTCGAGATACTTACATAAAAGCGATTGCAAATCGATTCGGAATAGTTGGTTTTAGTGTGCCTGTTATTTATATAGGCCAATAAAAATAATATTGTGTTCCGCAGTAGCGCTTAATATTAATAATAATTTTTATTTAAATTCTGGAACGCACTAATAATATTAATATAATAATGTAATTAAATAAAAACAAAAACAACAATCGAAATAATAATTTACATAAAACGGCGAAACACTTGTATTAGAATTGCTATATATTATTCAAATACTAAGTGTCGACTTGATACAGGTAATCGTGTACGATACTTTCATCAATCAACACCTTAAACATTTTTAGTGTTCATATAATTAATTATTATTTTGTATATTTGATATAATTAAATAGTGAAAACACATTTTGATGAGTTCTTATAATATGAAAAGTTTAAATCCCTTGAGACTAACGAGCTTTGAAACTGTGATATTTTATAAACGTTTGAATTTTGTGAATTATTTTAAATGAATTCAGTTTGTTCGTTTGACTCAAGTTATTTGAATTTTTAAAAATTTACGATATTTTTTTTGCCACGTTGCAATCGTTTTGTGTATCACGTGGTAACAAGTTGATTGGAAGTTTCGGGAAAGTGTTTGATCAAGTGGTAACCATGTGGTATTAGTTTGTGTACTGGTGGTAAGAAATGAAATTTTAATTATTTTTTCGTGGTTAAAGCATGATCGACACGTGGTGATTTAATTCATTTTTATTTTACATTAATTCCAAAGATTTAACAAAGCTTTACTAATCAAAATTAGGCTCGCTAAAATAATTTAAGCTAATAATTTAGTAAGAAATTCTTAGGTAACTTTAATTTTTGCTTAATTGTCTACGTTTGCCAAATTTTAAAAAAAATTTTAGTTGAATCAAAATCCATACATCCACGTTTTTACATGGAAACGCAATTCTGTGTTCCGGGACAATTTTGATCTTCTCTTCTATGTTGTCTTTTATACCGCAGATTAAGAAAAGGGAATTTTTGGTAAAAATTTGCATAATTTTGTCTCGTGTTTTTATTGTTGTTGAAAAAAGCTTTTCAATTGATGGATTTTAATAATGTTAAAAGGTACAAAATCTAAATATGAGCAATTCAAGAGACAAACTGTAAACAATTTTTTTTAGTTTCGCGAAATTTTATCACTAAAAAAAATCTCTTGGCTGTATGGTTGAAATATTTTCAATATTGGACAAGATTGTTACATAAAACAAATAAAATTAAAAAATTATTTTGGAAAGTGTAAATTAACGTTAAATCTGAGGAAGTAACGAAAACCCCGTTTCGAAACATCCTGCTTTGCTAAAGTAAGAAATAAAAATTTTGCGTCAACCTCGCCTTTTTGAGTCTTGCGTAAGTCATTTCTAGGTTTGATACATATTTCCAAACTACAATGTTCCAAATTCAAAATTCCAAACTGAAAATTAATATAAGGAAAGTTTCAAAAACCATAATCCCAAAATCTCATAATTTCAAAGATACAATTCCAAAAATTTTATTCCAATTTATTTGAATTGGGGACAAAATACCAGAAAAAAAAATTTCATTTCCATTATTCCAAAAATTTGAAGTAAATTTATTTTTGTTTTCCAAAGTGCAAAATTTCAATTTATAAAATTCACCAAATTACTCAAGGTTCACATTTGTCGCCGTCCAGATGGAGACTTGCGCACTGAAGTGCAGGTAACTATAGTGAATGCCACAAATTAACTTTGATGCTAAAAACTGAAATACTGTAGTAAATAATAAATATAATTAACGAATTCTTAAATCGGGTTAACTCGTTGGAAACGCTTGTAAGGATAGAGTTTAGTTAAATCCAAATAAACTCGACATATCTTTTACCATGTTTACTTGTACCTATGATAGTTCAAATAGGTTTAAATATTGAGTTGAAAAATTGGCGGCGCTATATTGAACCGGTTCCGTAAACAGAGTTAGGTTTACAGATTTAGGAAATACAAATTTTACATACAATAAAACTATAAAATTCTAAGTTTAACAAAACCAACATTTTTTATTTCGCTTTGACATTTCGTCATTATGTTGAGAACGAGCTTTTTGTATATTTTTTAAATTATTTTTGGGGAAAATTAATTAATAATATGCAGGGTGTTATTTTAATTGAAACAAAAACTGTGACATATAGAATCTAGTTAAAAATAGTTGAGTTTATTTTGATTTACCGAAATTCTACTCTAATTTGCATCTCCATATGCACAACAGCCAAGTTAGGTTAACTTTATCGTTAGGTTAACTTTATCGAAAGAGAAGTGTGTCTGTATTAAAATCAGTGAGATTCTTTCGGCTTTTTTATAGACAAAATATATTAGCAATATTGGCATTCACAACATTTTTCGACTTGTTAATCAGAAATGAAGAGGCCAATCATTTATAACTGAAAAGTTCGCACGTACTACGACCAAACTACAAAAATAGGGTTGGGTATGACTGTTCAAAATCAAAATTGCAATTGCAATTGTAAAGATAACGATTAATATGTACAAACTTGTTCTTTTAATGCATAAAATCATTAATTATTAAAACTGATTTTGTTTGAATTTGAAACTGTTTTACCAATTTAAGTATGTACAATAATTTCATTAAATTAAAACATGATTGAATATTCAATACGAAAATAAATACAAAATTCCATGGGCATAAAATGAAATTTTGTATAGGAATTTTGTTTTTTTGGAATTTTATGTTTGGAATTAATTTTTTTTGGAATTTTCTTTTTTGGAATTTTAGTTTTTAAATTTTTTGGAATTTTGATATTGGACAGTCATACTCAACCCAAATTCAGATGCTAACCGGTGCAGCTCCGAAAAAAATTCAATATAACAGATCTTATTTTTTTTAGTCATTATACAGAAAATTAAAGGAAGCACTTGTCCTTCAAAAACCCCGTGAATACTGAACAACTGTCTAAAAATTATTGGCACAATGTATAAAGTTCCATCCATTATCCATACTGATGATTACAATAAAAATTTTAAACTGGTAAATGTTCCTAAATAATGATTTTTTCATTATTGAATGTTTTCTCAGATAAAACAAAAAGCTCATTTGGTTCAATATATTTTTTAACGCCAGAATAACGTACCCGATAATTTTCTTTTTCTCAGGTGACAGTGATGTTATGAATAAGTTGCGACGGTAAAATAGAAGAGGTTTTGGCACATTCTTTTAGTTTAAAATTCGCCATTGACACATGCATTGATGAGCTTTGAGGATCACGTTCATGTTGTGATGGCTGAACAGATATTTCATGTTTTCCATCAGAATTGATATTCGTTTTAACTGAATTTTTACATCGAAAAGATATTCTTTTAGCGCACCTCCAATAGCAGATTTTCTTGTTTGATTTTTGCTAGTAATCAAAATAATCAAAATAGCTTTGTTGCTAACATACTAAACAATTTCCATGACTAAAAAAATAAATATACAACTATTGTAAGTTGATATTTTTTCATAAGTGTGCTTCATTAGGATTATAATATAACCACAGATAAGAATAGACAGATGGCGATCTTGTATGGGCTACATTTACATTCCAAAATTTCAATACCAAATTCCAATCCAATCCTTTTAGAGCAGGACTACATTTCTGTCTCTTTTTATCTTTTTTTTCAAACAAAATTTTATTTTATAATACATATATACGTCCTGCTCTAAAAGGATTAGATTGGAATTTGGTATTGAAATTTCGAATGTAAATATGGCCCATACAAGATCGCCATCTGTCTATTCTTATCTGTGATATAACTATATTATATACAATGCATTATTAAAGTATGTACATACAAATTAAATTTCCACTATAACCTACCGTGTTTTGTTATTTTAAGAAAAAATTAAATTGTTTATTTGCGATAGGTATTTAAATACATTTTAATAATTAATTAATATTTAATAAATTTGCTGTCTCTGATAAAATTTAAAACAAAAGTGAGGAAAAATAAAACAAGTTTTTTTCCTTATGAGTATAAAGTAATGAGTCACTCACGTATGAAAATTTATCTGATTTTCCAGCAGTTTCCTTAGCCACTAAAAAATTTCACTCCAATTTATTTTCCTGAAAATAGATAAAATCGCGTGCGCGATTTTATCTATTTTCAGGAAAATAAATTTGAGTGGAATTTTTGGAATTTACATTTAGAAATTTTGAATTTTAGATTTTGGAATTTTGGATTTGGAATTTTTTAATATTGGAATTTTAGGCATTGGAATTTTGGATTCTGTAATTTTTGATTTGAAATTTTATGCCTGGACAGTCCAATTTATTTTTCTGAAAATAGAGAAAATCGCGCGATTTTCTGTATTTTCAGGAAAATAAATTGGAAGGGAATTTGCTTCGATGTGTGGCATAGATGGGTGGAATTTAGGGCGGACGAAAATCACCATTTTTAATTCACTTTTTTTAATTCAGCCTTTTTTAATTCGTGGAGCCCGATTATTTTCTAAACTTAGCACAAATTATTTTACTGTTAAAAAACGGGGTACCATCATATTCTCGAATGAGAAAATCCCCCCCAAAAAAAAAAACAAATTAAACCTATTTAGATACAAAACCTTTTTTCAGAAAGTAGGAAAAACTTCCTGTGTTTTAAAATATTAAAATAATTAAATTTTTATCTACTGATTAATAATTTAATTAATTTTCTAACCAGTTGACATTTTCACAATTTTCATTTTTTCGAGTGCCCTCTTATGATTATTAAAATTAGTTTGGAAATAAGCCCTTTTAGTCAATATTTTAAAAAATAAGCCGTTTTGTAAAAAACCCCTTTGGAAATAACCCCTTTTGGAAAACAAAAAAAAGTTGGAAATATGTCCTTTTGTAATTCGAGTTAGGAATAAAACATTAATTCAAGATGAATCGTGGGTGCTTTTAAACCAAAAAAATATACAAAGCCTGATGAATTTACTTTTATTTAATCAAAAATAATGTTAGACACGAAGATTACTTATATCCGGCTCATTACATTCGCAAAATTCATTATGCTCATCGTGTACTTCCATATAGTCTGACAAGTTTCGTGTTGATACTCAAGTACATTTTTGTACCAACTAAGGTTACTAAGCGTCTTCCAGTCTGGGCCAAACTGTTTTTTAATATGGTTAGCAACATCCTTCTTTTTGTTCTGTGATGTCTATAGTGGTATTCTTTTCCCCTGTTTTCGAAGCGAAACTTCCTTTTCAAGCCCAGATTGGAACTTGTAGTGTTCGTACCCGATTACTAAGCAATTCAAGGGTTTTGTTTGCTGTGTCCTGTTTTTAGGATATTAATTATCTTAAAACTTTGGATTATCTAATAATCCTTTTACATCTAAAATTTTCCAATCATCGCCCAAAATTCGCAGATCACCGTGATTTTTAATTTTTTCCAAATATTCTTCTTTAGTAACAATTACCAGATATTGACGTATATCTTTCTCGATACGCCCAAGTACTCTGTCCGCCGGTAGGAAGCTGTGACCTCTAACTGGGAAATGTATTTTAATCGTTGTTAAATTTTTTGGCAATTTAGCATAAAGCCATTGAATTAAAATATGAATTATATGGCTATTTTTATTTTGGCCGCCACACCTATCGCAGAATAAACGAAGCGTGGTGATATTATTTAAATAAAAATATATCGCAGATCCAATTTCAATAGCCCCTCGGTTGGTTTGCGTCTCATCCCATATAAAAAAAGTTGGTTTAGTTTTTTGATTTTGATTTAAATCGACTATACAAAAATTGTATAAACTTATTTGTCTCGCATAGAATGCATCCTGTATGGGTGTTCGTGGCAATGGCAATACTTGTTGCAAATCGAAGCAGAATGTCAAATTATTTGGCTCAACTTTTTTCATCAGTTCGTAGAAGGCATTAGCTCGCAAAGTGTGCACTCGTTTTTGCGTCATCAATTCTATTTTTTTAATTTTGCCTGATTCATTTTTTATTTTGTTGGTCAATAAAAGGCATGTGCTACAAGCATCTGAAGCCGGGATAAAAAAGCGCGGATCCAGCCTTTTCTGTTAGGGGGCCATTTTCCAAATTTGTGGTAGAAATCTATAGTCGAAAAAGCAAATGTACATACAAATTTAATATTGAAGGTTTAGTAAGAAATAATATATTATTCAATTAGCATATAATGAGGTAGGTTACACCACAAAATATTTAGTGGACTGACCTAAATGGCGACCTATTTTAGTTCACTTACCGACCGCTTACATCACAAGAATTATAGGTCGCATTTGTTCCATATGTCAAAAATTAAAATATTTTAATAAGTGTATTACATATATCATTTTGGCATTTATTGATTTTAATTTTAATATTTTTATTTTTATTCATTATTTGTGCTGTAAAAATGATAATTAACAAATAACATTTATTGAAAATGTCCAAATTCCTTAGGTCGAACCGTTTACACCATATTTCTAGTTGACCTATTAATTTAGGTCAGGTTACTCATGTTACTTGCCTAACCCATTTTGGGTAACTAGTGTTTACACCAAGTTACCTATCCAGTTTAGGTCGTATATAGTGTATAGTCCGGGACTAAATATGGCGGTGTAAACTACCTCAATGATAGCTGTTATTCATGAAGATAAATTTTACCGACACGAGCCAATAGGCGAGTGTCGTAAATCATCTAAGTGAATAACAACCATTATATGCGAGTAGAATATGATACTTTGTCCACGACCGACAAATAACATTTATTATATAATCAAATCCTTTAAATATCGCTAAAATAATTTTCTTCGACATTTTGACGTCACAGTTTAATAATAATAAAATTTAAATTAAAAAAGATATTCAGTCTCATATTTAAATATAGCAGTTAAAAATTGTAACTTATCTAATAATAAAATCTAATCTTCTTGGCCCTTGGCCGAATTTATTAATCACATTGTCAATATTTACGCTTCTCCTTTTTCTCTATGTATATTTAATAAAGGTAAACCTACCAATCGGTCTTGACTAATTGAATTCCGCAAATATGTTTTTAATCAGAGACTGGAACCGAAATGTTTTTCGTTCCGGGTTTCGGTTACGTTCCTAATTTTTAAATTTCGGTTCGGCCATTAAATATCGGTTCGGTTCCGGTTCAGCTCCAAAACCGGTTCAAAAATTGTTTGTTAATAAAAGATTTCTATTTATGGTTCCAAATTTTTTATTCAAAATTTAATTAAAATAATAATAACGAAACACGAAAATAGTTTTTATTATAGATACAAAAATCTGCGTAAATCGGAAGCGGAACCGCCTAAAACGAAAAAATTAACGTTTTGGATAGTCCGATTAGTTTAATTTGCACAATTTTAAAAACTGAAAATAATTGTATACATTTTTTCGGATAGCAAAAACTTGAACCGGAACGAAAATTAATTTCGATTCCGGTTTCGCTTCAGGTTCAATTTTTTATTTTATTTCGGTTCGGTTCCGATTTTCGGTTCATTGAAAATAGCGGTTAATTACAGTTTTCGGTTCAGTTTCGGTTCCAGTCTCTGTTTTTAATTTTTTAAGAGTTGAAAAACTTCTTTCTGCAGATGCGAGTATGCGACGCTTATAGGCAATGACACATACATACTAACTAGCTCGTTCATCCTCTAAACTCGTTCATTCTCTAAAGCATCCTCTAAACTGGAAAACATATTTGATAAATGTTTTGTAGATTCTTTTAATTGACATATCTCTGAATATAATTGGTACTGAAAATTAGATGAGTCTGGAAAAACGAAAAATGGAAAAACAGCAAAGTATTATTTATCATAAAAGGTAATTTATAATTTGGAAGAGGGGGCCATGGCCCTATGGCCCCCCCCCCCCTCTGGATCCGTTCTTGAGGATAAATAGATTCTTTTACACTTGTTCCTGGCGTAGTGACTTTCCTGTGCTGGTAGGCTATTCAGAAATTTTCGTACGCTTTCTTTTTTCTCTATAGATTTATGCGATTTGTGATCACCACCACGATTTTCTTTAGGAATATTTCCTTTTATTAAAGCGTTATTTATGTTTCTGATGCGTTTTTCTTTAATATTGAAAACCGCCAAAAACATTTTTATGCAAACTGGAACAGCTTTTTGGCGTTGATTAAATAATTTGTATGTGCAGCTGATCTTACGATCTCGTATATTATATGGAACAACCTTATTCCGACGTATTGGTTTATACGTAGCCAGTAACCGCGAGATATACATATCCTGGTCAACTTTCTTGTTACTTGCGTAGAAGCTGCGGCGATTTGAGATTAATTCTTTTACTTTCATTGCAGCACAGCGAAACTTTGATTTTGCACTTGTATGATCACATGGTTTTTTGAAATTTTTCAAAAATGGATCAATGTCGATGTACCTAAATGTAGAAAACGAAAATTAATTTTTGTGAATAAAAAAGTTCCCAACCACCACAGTGGTCTTCCACCACTATTTATCCGTGCGACGGTATTGTCGTTCATTTTGAAATTATCAATTTTCGATTTTACTTTCTTTACAGATTCGAAGTTTTAATCGGAATATTTAAACAAGACTAGCAACGAAATATTCTAGATTTTTGTTTTCTTGTAAAACAGCGAGATTCATGAATATTGTACATAATCCATTTATCGAGATGTTACCGTATCGTGAACGGAACACATACATATTTTGCTTTTGACTGTAACATGAAAAGTACAATAATACAAGAAAAAAACAAAGGAAGCATATTGATTACTAGGGCAACCAAAAATATGCAATAACATATTTTTTTCCAGTGCACGAATTTTGAAAAGAGCAAGATATAAATCCGTTTCATGAAAAACCAAGCAGTTTAAGCCCTACTTGTTAGTGCATATTTTTGCATATTTTACTAAAATGGTATATTTTTGCATATTTCACCCAAAATTTCCCCAAAAGAACATATTTTGTGTCATATAAGCATATTTTGTCAAAATCCTTTACATAATTTCCAAATTTTATAAAAAAAATTTCGCAGGCAATTTTTATTTATTCTTTTAATTTTTTAAATTTCCTTTTTACCGCAACTAGCGCTGCTACTAGCAGTAAATATCAAAATGAGGTTGTCTTTATGTTGTATGTTAGACGAATTTTTGATTCAGGTATTCCTCGATGGTGGCTAGTTTATACCAATAGTAATTTTCTCACTCATAGTGGTTCCATAGCTAGTTCACCATTGGTCGGCTTTCTGACGATTCGATTAGAATTTTAGGGAATAGTTTTGAGAAAGATAAAATTTTGCTGTTTATATCAGATGCAGCACCGTACATGATCAAAGTGGCCCGTGCAATACAAACTTTCTATCCCATAAATACACATCTAAATTTTTTGCCTTTCTCACGGTCTTCATTGTGTATGTGAACTTATAACAGGGTTTTTCCTAAGGTCCGCCATATCTCGAATATCAAAAACATATTTTTAAAAGCTTCGTCGAGAGTCAAGATTCTTAAAAATTACAGCCCGGGCTCGCACTTCCTTCGCAGCCAACATCCACAAGCTGGAGAACTTGGATCGCAGCTGTTAAGTTGTATGCCAATAATTTTGAAGAGATTATTGGTGTTTTTGATGCATTGGGCGATGAGGAGGCAGCCTCAATCAAAATATCAAAACAGCTGTTATGTGACAATTCAGTAAAGGCAGAATTAATTTTTATTGTAGCAAATTATGGTTTTCTCGACGCGTCCATTACTAAATTGGAAAGTTCTGGGCTGCAGTTGGCTTTCATATTTCTTGCTGTCGTAATGTGTTTTTTAGTCGTTTTTATCAAATTATAAGGAACAATTATTTTGAATACATATTTTCAGTTTTTTAAAGCATATTTTGAATGCATATTTCAACATTTTTAAAGCATATTTTAAGAGCTTAAAAACTATTTTTTAGTGCATTTTTTTGGTTGCCCTATTGATTACTAATCAACACAATGACCAAGTAAAAAATAGATTATAGACACTTTGCTAAAACCGATGCTTGTGTTGGACGAAAATAAATACGAATCATTATCGCTTATTACTAGGTAATGAAAATAAGTAATGTTTGCTTAACATCTATAAACAATTTAAAGATTGGTACTGAAAATACGGCGTTTTGCATCATGTGCCTTTTAGTCCCGAAGCACATTGAGAAAACTATGGAATTAAGTACCTTTTGAAAAAAACATCAAAATCTTGTTGCTATTTTTAATGAGTTTTAATGGTTTTTGGATCATTTTTTTTTGTGGGAGATGCAATTTAAGATTCTGAACAGGAATCAGTCATAATATCACGTTTCACCAAAAATGGAAATAAGTCCTTTTGAAAAATCACTCCTCAATTAATAAAAAACATAATGTTTTCAAAAATGCTCCAATCTCTATGAATGTTAAAATTTCAAAAAATCGTCTCACCGGGGTTACGGGTGTGACAGCCCCATCCTCTAAGGTATATAACGAATTAAAATAACATTTTAAAAATTTGAAATATTTAAAAACTTGACTTTTTGGGATTTTTGTTTTTTTTTTGGGATTTTTTATTTTGGATAACGATACCAACCCTAAAAAAACACATATTTGGAATTTAGATAATTTTGGAAAAGGGAATTTAAAAAATTGAAATTTTGTACTTTCGAAATTAAAAATATATTTTTTCTTTTTTTGGGATTAATGAATTTGGAATTTAATTTTTTTTTTTTGTATTGTGACCCTATCTCGTCATTCTTTACTATTTTTTTTTTTTCAAAGTTAAATTTTCTTTTTCCCAGAATTTATACACGATTTATGCGACGTGAGATTGTGAAAAGGGAGCTTTAAAGTCGGGACCTTTTCATTTTATTTCAAATTAATTTATTAACTAAGGATTCTAGAATTTTGGAGACAAAAACTAGTAAAACCCAAAGGATGGTATCATAATTTCTATATTCCAATCAGAGAAAAGTAAAGTTCTAAATTATAAAATTTCGAGTTTTAAAATTCCCTAATATTTAAATACTAATGTTGAAATTCAAAAGTAGTGGAATTAATTCCACAATTGGAATACATATTTAGAAAAATTACATATAAATAAACAGAACTAAACCATTTTATTTTTCATATTTAACATATTTTATTTCAAATTTTATATTATTGGTAATTAACTAATTAATCATTAATTAAAAAATTAATATAAATTAATATTTTGCGCGATACGCTTTGAAATACTCAAGTTTTGAATAATTTTGGCAGCTTTTAATTATTCTATTGAGCTAAATATAAACTGCTACATTTGTTTTATTCCAAAGGTGAAAATTCTCCCAATTTGATTTTCTCAGCCGTTGTTTTGGAAATTATAAGTTCCTTTGATGAATTTTCAATTAGTTTAAAAACTCCACAATTTTAGGCCTCGGCACTATTGTCTGTAGACGAACATTTTTTTTCGAACAATTTGCCACATACCATAATTCTGGTTTATATCTGAGGTTCTTCTGCTTATTATCTCCAGCGATGTAGATTTTTGTGAACCACTTTCCTGGATGTGTAATTTTCTAATCATCAAAATTGTTGTTCCAATCAACAAAAATAGTTATTTATTTCGTTTAAAGGAACCAGAGCCAAGTTCTCAAACATTCTAATTTGAAACTAATAACGCTATAATTATAATTTTCCCAAAGTGGAACAAACATCCTTTAAAAGTTGTTGTTATTCCTGGATTTAGATGAATATTGAATTTACAAAAGCAAGCCATTCAATAAAAACTCCTAATATAATTTTTTAGATTTTTGAGTCATTAAAGAAAATACCAATCGAACAGATTGATTTTTCACTTGTCCATGAACAGTGAACAGCTGAGACATAAATGTTGGAACAACGTAGAGTATTCCGTCGACCATTCAGCACTTAGATATTTTTAACCTTGACACACTACCAAGAATTACAAAGTATTCTCCAACATATTGCTTCTCGGATAGAACAAAAAGTTCTCCATCCAGATATTTTAAATTTTACGTAATATTGGTGCAGTTTGCTTTTATACTTATATTTTGATCTTTCTTCGCTTCTCCATCTAACGAAATTGTCCTTATTACTTCTATGCTAAATATCCAAGCCATCTACGAATAATTTTCCTCCGTCCTTGTTTGAGGAACCATCATCAATTTTCATTTTTACTGAAAAGAACCTGATTACTTTACGAGTTTCTGAATACAATTTATCATCCCAATATTTGTTTAGATTATACTATTTATGTGTTTTTATGAAACCACTTTGCACAAAATTCAACCATGAAGTTGCAAAATTTGGATGCAATTTTGGCGGTCTCTATCAGTAATGATATGAGCCGTTTATTTTGAAAGTGGAATGTCATAGTTTAATAATATTGAGATAATTAAACATTTGTGTTTTCATGTTATGAAGAAAATCAATACAACTTTTGTTCAAAGTGTTTGCATTTATGATACTATACTAACTACTTTTAGCTAAAGTGATAAGGCTTGGTAAAATACGAGTTTCTTGTATTGCAAATGAATTATTCCATTTTCAGAATAAATTGTGAGAATTGAGAATTTTACATTATAATTGATATCCAGTAATTACAAAGAGAAAGTTATAATGAATTTGATAGGTTTGGATTTCATTTTACTCTTCAACAAGTTGATCCGACTTTTTTAAGCTTTGGAAATTTCCATGATGAAAAGGTGGAATATATGGTCAAATCCATCATGTCTTCAAATTTCGCGATTAGAACCGGTCGTCCACTTGAGTATAACGGCAGTAATTTTATAGAACCAACATTTTTTGGTCTTCCCCTTTTTGGTGCTAAGGCCAAAATATAAAACTCTGCATCACTAGACAAGGACGGTTTGTAGCACACTTTAGAAGGAGAATCTCTTATAAATCTGAAATGTAAATTGTTGTTGTTATTATATTTTTTGCTTTCAAAGTCTTCTAGATTTATAATATACTCATCATACTATTAGTTGTTATGACATTACACAAGTGAACAAGCATGTAATGCGACATTCCACTGTCATAATAAATAAAACATTGATAACATTTAGTATCCATTCTTTAACCGCTATTTCTAGGAATTTTTTTACAGTAAAGCGCAAGAATATAACAAAATATGAAAGTGCACTATACTTTTACATGTTGTATAATGTTAACTCAATTTTTAAAAACTTGACTTATAAATAAACGGCTCATATATAAATTGTATCCTCCTAGGATGGGCTGTATCCCTTAGTATATAATATACATATAATACATTTGATGTATTCCTTGTTTTATAATACAAAATTTTATGATTTTCAATTCATATTAAAACAATGAAATGCGGTTTGATTGACTTTGATGAGGCTTCAAACCCGAAACAGTTTCTATTCGAAGTTTGTTGCTACAGGTCAACACCTATATCCTTCAGGCTAATCAGTTATACAATTTGAGCAAATAATTTGTAAATATGTATAAGAAAAGTGTTCCCGCGTCAATCCGAAATATCTAAATCCCCCCCCCCCCCCGTACTTTAACCCAAGAGTCATACAAAGTGTATCGACCCCAAAAAATGAAAACCTTCCTTGAGTTTGCTATGTGGTACTTTGGTTTCGTACTGAAAAGTTCGCACGGAAAAAAAATTCGGTATTCTAAAATACAATTCTAACTTCATACATTAAATATGAGGCAAGAACGTACTGACTTAGCGAATTATATTCACTAAATAAAAAAAAAAATAAATTAATTATTGTTTGGTGCCATTGCGATGTTACTTTAGTAAGTATTGTTAAGAAATCTCTGCAACTTGTTTAAAAATTTGTAACCACTCTTCTGGTTGGTCTATTGTTCTTTTACTTCGAGCTGGAATTCTAATACGGTTTATACGCTCCACTTGACTATTGGCCATTGGCATTCCTGTAGAAATTGTGGAACGCTCTTTGCCTTCGGATTGGTAACAATCTTGAAATTCTGAAGAAGTGAATGCAGTCCCTTTATCACTTATTATATGCAATGTGTTGCTAAACTTCCTTATTACCTATTTTGATATTGTAGACTTGCATGGATACAACCACACCAAGTTAGAAAATGTATCTATTAGATAAAGTGACCCAAATGGTCAATGTCGTAGATGGATCGATCTAACCAGTGGTATATCGCCTTTCGGAATTAGGTTCAAAAGACCAACCTATTTCCCTTTCTTTTGTTCAGCTAGTTAGCATGGAATACAATGTTTCATACCCATTTTTAATTTATCTGTAAACTGTCTTTCTAACAGCAAAATGACCCTGCTCATGGTAAGTTCTTATTACATCTGATTGCATCACCTCTGGCACCACCCACAACAAAGCACCTTTAACTGATTTAAAACCATTAATAATCATTAGAGCACCATTTATGATGTAAGTATGGGACTGGGATGAACTATGTTCAATCACAATGAAATATTGTTTAAAAAATGTGTATGGAAGAGCCTTGACTCCATGGTCCAACGAGTTTAAAACCTTAATAGAAAATAAGACACCAGCTATAAAAAGATGTACCAATTTTCAGGCTCCTCTACATTCTAAGACTTAAACGTGCTTAAATGAATCCGAGTTCATTTAGCGCGAATATTAGAGTGAGGAACATTTAATCAAGTTTAAGTCTTAGAATGTAGGTAGGAGCCTGAAAATTGGTATATCTTTCTATAGCAGGTGTCTTATTTTCTAAGATTTCAAATTCGTTGGACCATGTAGTCAAGGCTCTCCCATACAAAAAAATATTTTCAACTTTATATCATTTCATTACTCCGATTCAAGTAAAATTTCCAAGTGATCGGAACCCCGGGTTCAAGGGGTCACAGACAAATTTTTAGAATAACATGGAAAGTGCTCCAAAGTACATGCATTAAATCAACCAAAATATATTTTTTATAAAACTAAGCGAACAACGAATATTAAGGAGAACACAACTATAGAACAACCAATGAACCATTTTTCAATAAAGCTGAAAAACCCGTTTTTAATAAAACTGTGAAATCTCTTTTTAGCGAATATTAATATAACAAAGGTTTCAGTATAACCAAGATTCGTGGCTCATTGGGTCGCAATGTATTTTCATTTTTATTTTAATAAAATAATTTCGGGTGGATTTAATTCAGTTTTTAAAAGCTAAATGTCGCGGGTTTAATTCATATATTGACAAATAATTAAATTGGTTTGGAATAAATCGACGAATATAATTCATTTTCAAATAAATTTATCTTCACCGGTAAATGTGAATTTATTCCGCCACAAAAATTAAAATTTTATTAGATAATTCCGATATTCAAAAATTACTGAAAATTATTTTAATTATTTATTGTATAATATTTGTGTAGTTTTCGACAAAGAAATTCTTCAAATTAAAATTAAACCGGTAATTAATAACAATATTAATGATTTTGATCCGGAAATCGATCCATTTAGTCTCAACAATATTCTAACTTTGATGGCTTCCGAGAAGCTGGATATATTTAAATACTCAAAATAAACCTTTGTTCCCGAATCTTTACCCTATTGACGTTTTGGTCATTGGTAAATAAACGAGGGCCATTTATAAATCCTTCTTTGTGAAGAAGATAAGTATTCTGTAGGCAAACGCCTAGCTCCCACATCAAAACACGAAATTTATTTTCACAATTGACATGGTTCGATATTCCAATTCAAAACTTAGTAAAAAAATTAATGTACTTGCAAATGATCTCTTTTTCCTAAATATAAATCATGAGTGGGAAAAAAGAGATCAATTACGAGTACCTAAATTTTATTTCGGAACAGATACTTCTCTCGATTCGAGTGTTTTTTTTTGCGATCGAGATACGAAATAACGAGGGAGGAACATAGAATAAATCATCTGGATCAATTTGGATGATATAACAGAAATAATATATATAATATGCCCACCACTACTAACAGCTACATACCTAAATGGCAGCCATACAAAACGCTAAAAAGCTTATTTTACCTAAGTTTAAATAATTATTACTTAAAAACGTCTTTACTAAAATTAAATTTCATTTCGAACCTAGCCTAAAAATTTAATTTGCTTTGATCACATGAGATTATGGGTTTAACTTTATTATTGTGAAAAAATTTTGCGTCTATAGTTGTCTGTATTCCCATCGAACTTGCACAAGTTATCCAAGTTTGAAAGCTAATAACAAAAAATTAAAAGAAAATTTAGGCAAAAAAACATACTAAGCACGAGTTTTATGCTTTATATATTGAACATAAAAAAACTCTAGAAAACATTCACACAGATGCTTATCAAACTTGCCTTAGTACATTACGCTCTTAAGCATGAAATGTGTTTTTTCTTTTTTTCTTCAGTGTCTCAATTTATTCTTAAAAACTGAACTTTGAAAAATACAAAAAAAAAAAAAAAAAAGAAAATGTCAATTGCAAATTTAAGGATTTCCAAAAAGTAATAAAAATAAAACGCACGAACCACTCTTCTAAAAGAAAAATTTGCTTTTGCCTTTTTAATCACGATTGTAGGCGTTTTCAACAATCCAACCTTTTAATGATATTTTGTAAAGAGTTTTTCTTTTCTATAGATACAAACTTAGAAAATTTCGAATTTTTTTAAATTGCATTTTGTTTTTTTTTCTATTGATAAAGCCATTTTAACGTAGAACATCGGAAAATTTGTTGACCAGACTAGTTGCTAGAAGAATAAAATTTTTCATGTGCAGAGGGTGGTGAATTGGTGATAAATACTCTTGAGGCAAAATACATAAAGAGATTTTTGTTTTACCCTAAAAATATTTGTACCTTTAATAACACCTTTCTTTGAGTTTGTACTTTACGATAAAATTATGGTCATTACAACAAATGATGGCATGGGGCCCTTGTAGTATTGGTTCCTACTAACTATTTATAAAATCTAACTAAATTTAATATTTATTTACTATTTTTGCAAACAACTAACTCAACGATTTAAACATAATAAACGATTTTTTTAATGTCTAACAGTTCCTTATATGTGATCTATCTATATCGCTTGATCATGGCCAATAGAGCGAATATTGTCATAACGTCTCCAAATAAACACTTTATTCCAGTTCAAAATTGTTCACATAAATTTTCCGTGTAATTACAATTTTCATCTTTGCCCTTTGTATTCAGGAATAGTGAATATAATTCAGTGTTATTAGCTACAGATAACTTTATTAATTTAAAACCAAATAAATCTAAATGTAAATTGCAGTTTACTGTAATTTAGAATGTGATAATGGTAAATCTAACGAAATAATATACATTTAGGCGATTTGACTAATATTAAAATCAATATTTATATATGTTCCATCATTTAGGGGCTCATACTTTTATACATACCATAATAAAAAGTTACCTACATTTACCAAACTGCATTACCATCTATTGGTTAATTGTTCTAAGCCAACATTTCGGCTAAAATAAAAAAAATATTTTTAATTGTCTCATTTCAAGTATCTCGTCGCCCTACAGCACAAATATAAAAAATCACTTTACTTTTGTATAAAATAAGATTCAATTAAAAATTATTTGAAATTTCATAGGAAATTAAGAAAATCCACTTCACCAAAAATGATGGGCGGTATCAAAAAACGCCTTAAATCGTGATTAAAAATAAATTTTCATGTAATAATTATGAAGATGGAAACGTAGATTTTTATTTTTTTGCTGTATTCTGGTGCTTCTGAATGCAATTGACATTTTTGTTTTTTGCATTTTGAAAGAGTTGAACATTTTCAATTAAATTTGCAAATAATAAATAATTATTATTATTAAGTTCCTGTTATACGTTGCAAAAATTCAAGTACAATCTTATCTGAATATATTGAGTTTTTAACAAAATGGCGGGTCATTGCCAAAGTTTATTTTCGGGAATGGTGTCTAATGTTAAATCTTCTAGTCTTAGAGTTTAGCAGCATATGAAACTATTTCTTAATATTTAAGACGCGACGTTTCGATAAATTTATTATCTTCTTCAGGTCTATACATGGTTTTAACAAAACATACACTAACCGTGCCACACTAACTTACCATTAAATATAATTATAAATTTGAAGGGTATTTCCTTTCATGTCCCGAACGATAAATTGATTCAAATTGGACGAGTACAATCAAAATATTTTTACTAAACAGACCTTTTGAAATTGGAATTTCAAGTATTTACAAACGATTTATATTTAATTTGATTAAGATCGCCCGTACCACTCTTTTGTTGACAAGAACTTCATGATTATAAAATATAAATAATGTGATCCATTTCCAAAAATAAACGATTTTTATAATGTTGTTCACTATCCAAAATTTTTACCTGATCAAACTTAAATGTGTACCCAGTATCAGATGACTGCTGGCATAATGTGGTAGCTTGAGAATTTCTGATAGGTGGTTTGACGTCCGAAATTCGATTTTTTAATAGTTATTTCATTGTACCGTACCAATGTATTTCAAATGGCAATGGTTACATGGAATTAAGTATACAAGATTCGAACGAATCATTTTAGGTGTGATATCTTTAATTTGACTACAAATGTTACGAATAGAGTTTTCCGGTGAAAATGTAACTTTACAATTTGTATTGAATTTGCGCAAAATGCTGTAAATTTCGTCACTAAGCCTTTTAATATAATAAATTGATTTATATACTAAATTTTGTTGAACGTTACTATTTGTACCTAGTATTCACAATTTGCCCACTGTTAGCTTGATTAAACTGGTAATTATTGTGTTGATTAAATATTTCGGGTATTTATATAATCTCTTACAATTTGATTAGTATCAACGGTGACATCTGTAGGTAATTTTTTCACCCGGTAAATGAAACCAAAAGCCATATTAAATCGCTGACTTAAAGTGTCAAAACTACTAAAATTGAGAATTCGATCCGACGATAAATTTTTTGCGTACCAAATAGTGTCAATTTGACCGTTATTCATCCGAACTAATATTATGTTCAAAAATGTTACTTTATTATCCGCTTCTATTTCTAAAGCGAATTTTAAACCAAAACGATTACCATTCAATTTTGAAAGTACCCAATCAATTTTATCATCCGGCACACAATAATAAATCATCACTTCAATAATGACGTCTGTCTTACCATCAAAAAATACATGATGTTAAAACGAAAACTAGCCAGTTATACATCAAGGAAAATGTTCTTGACACGGTGCAGAAGGTATGGTGTTTTTCGGCCTACAAAGGCGAACTGAACCAATTAAATTTAGACGGACGGTTTCTCCAAGAATTTAATACTACGCGCAGGACCAATTATTTTGTAATTTATTAAATTCTTTTTAAATATTGTAAATACGAAGTTCGATACGTAATCAACAAACAAAACGACACCGTTGATATTGCACACCATAATGCGTGCCGAAACATAAGTGATGTTGATGTTCCAAATGAGGTCTAGGATATTGTGAGTTTGGGACCAAAATTTAATTTGCTATTTTTTAATAAGGAAGAGATTCCAGCATTTAAGATTTTGGCTCAAACAGAATCAATAATTCAATAGATTAATAGTGAACGTCAACAAAACGTCGCAAGGTTCCAAATTTGCAATACTTTTCAAAATTTCTTGTCTTGGAATTATATTTTAACGATGAAAGAAAATTATATAAAAAATTTAACAATTGAAACAAAAAAATTTTCGGTAGAGTATTTCGGTGATATGCTAAGATCGGAATATGAGGACAAATCTAAAAATTTAGTGAGCGATCAAAATACATACATACAAAACAGTAAACAGGGGACCCCACACTTTCACTACAAAATTTAAACAACAACAAAATTAAAAATTTATTGTTAGGCAATTATATTGATCGTGAAGTCTCATCTCTTCAGTTGTACCTAAATTGTGCGAACTTCCTGAAATTCATAAACCGGGTCATCCATTTAGGCCTATTGTATGTTTTATAAATAGCCCTTCATATAAAACATCTAAATATTTAGCTGAAATTTTGAAAGGTTCAATTGATAATCGGTAAAGTAAAAATTCGTACGAATTAGTAGAGTTCATAAAACAACAAAATATGCCAAATCAGTATGTGTTGATAAGCTTGGACGTAGTTTCATTGTTCACCAATATTAAGATTGATTTGGCTGAAGAAATAATTTCAAGAGCCACATGTGCTTAATAGGGAATTGGTTAAAAGGAGAGATTAAAATAGAATTGAGACAGGTATTGCAAAATTAGTTTTAATTAAATTATCGATAATTCGCTAAAATTTTTCAATTCACATTTGAAAAACTTTACAGTGCACTTTGCACAATAAAACCATATCTAATAGAATCTGACACAGTATTTTCGACTTCTTCGAATTCCTTTCAAAATCCAGACCGAGGTGCAGTGGTTCCTCAAACTTGGATTATATTTGCAAACTCTATTACCTCACCTTATTAAGGAAATCAGTAAAATTTGTTCAGTTTTTGTTGTTGTTTTCAATGTAAACTTTGAACTGATCCGGATCCTTATTCGTCGAGAATACATTTTACAAAGCAAATCTACAAAATATAAAAATTGCTGTAGCGCGTCCAGCGTGACTTAGGCAAACTAAACGAGGAATTGGATTTTGAATTCCATCAAATCAGCAGGAATTGATAGTGCAATTGTTGTTGTAAAACGTCAAAGCAAATACAGCTTATGCCTTATTCTATTTGTTATTCAAACAAAGAGAAGAGTGAAATAAAGAAAATTTATCAGCCTATCCCTAATTTTAATAAAACAATCAGATTTGGTGCCAAAATTATCACCGCCCGGCCTCCATTCTCGATATTGCTCCAAAAATATATCAAAACAATTTTGCAATTAAGATAAGACGAATAAACTGCAAGAATTAAAAAATAAACGAAACATCGTCCGCCCTTATTCTGCTGGCGGTATTTTTTCCGCTATCGAATAGATTGCAAAAACGTACCGTGTTTGGTGATCCAAAATTTATAATATCGTGTAAAAATTGTTTCGCGGTGGAAATCACGAAAATGACCCAGGTGAATGGCTTTATCGAACATCAAAAAACCATTTAAGGTTTCATCTTCCGTATCTGTACTCTCTCGTCCGATTTAATAATTCCTTACCTAAACGCTAGAAATAATCTATTTTGAAAATATCGTATTGTGACCTTAGTACATGCTTTTTGTGACATAGAAATATATTTATAAATTTTAAATGGTTGCATTAGGCCACCCTGTACTTTGGCATTATTGATGAAAAAATAAATAAAAATTCACTCTTTAAAATTTTCCAAACTGCAACAAGAAATGTAGCTGCGTTGCCGGGCAAGGTGGCCACTGTAAGCATATATTTGCTGAGCTATTTACCATACACCGGTAAGTAAATATTCTTACATTTTGATGTATTAAATCTCAAACACGTTAATGATTTATTTTCGATTACAGATTACAACAACTACCATTTCTAAGATCGACCGGTTTATACCAACAATATTAGGGTGTAATAGGTACTTAACAAAAATAGACCAATTTCGAGTTTTGTATTAAAAACGTGTATGGGTGTGTCAACAAACAAAGCGCTAAATTTGCCCGGGAAGACCTTGAGTCACTGTGTTATGTTTGGAGAAATGAATGGTGTGGGGTAAATGCATTACCGGTAGAATATGTTACGTAATGTACATATATTCTTCCAACAAGAACCCCATTTGGAAAAGAAAATTACACACAGTCATGGGTTATCGTAAAATACTCGGCACTCGGTATTATACCGTTTGGTCATAGGTATTTAAATCAATTTTTGATTTTGGAAAATATTTGGATTAGGGTGTTTAGGACAACCATGTTTGATACGATACCATACAATGTATCATAGCGAATATTATATGAATAAATCATATCGAAGAGAAAGCTGTAGGAGGCTGACACCAGAACGGCATTTTTACAAAATTGGCATGGGAACTAAGCTAGTGTGTTTAGGACAAACAGGTTTGTTATGATCTCATATAATCTATCGAAATAAAATTATTTAGTGAATAGTGATACAAAATTATTATTACTCCTACATATTGCCGTTAAACCTGGGAGCTGTCAGAATCAACATTTAGTACCATCCAATTATACGGCATCACAAAAAGAATTCATTTAGAGGCAATAGAACTTGATAACATCCGTACAATATTTGAAAAGCAATAAACTACATTTTTTGGCGATCAATTACTTTTTATATAAAAAAATTACATAAAGGCAACTCATTTGATGATCAGCAATGATCAGGTAACCGCTAAATTCTTAAAGCGTCTTATTTTCGCAATTTATTTTTGTTTTTGATAATTTTTAACTCACCCATTGGCGCTAATTCATTTATTTTGGTTGATTAAGAGAACAGCGACACGTGCTTTCAATTCATCCCAATTTGAAACATCTAAACCCCTATTTTATTTCAGTCATACAGTCACAAATTGAACTGATAACGTTATCAACTTCAGGCTTAAGATTCTTATGTAAAAAAATATTTGTGTTGGGAAATTCAAACCAAAAATTTATTGGACAGTTATTTCTTTTTAGAATAAATAAAAGCGAATCAGACCTATATGTTACCACACATGTTTACAATATCCACTTATTTTACGATTTACCATTGAGCATTATATAATGCTCAATGGTTTTAACACACATTTTATAGTTTATTCCAAATATTTTTAATTTGTCTTGAAGAATAACGAATTCTGATTCTAAAAATATTTTACAAGCCAAATTTTAAATTTAGGCCAACAAATATTTTTTTAGAAGTTAAAAATGTTTTGCTTTGGCCTAAATTCCGCTAAGCTAGATAAATAAATGAATAACAAAACAAATGTCAAATTAAAATATCTCAATAGTTTACTGCACATTTATTGGCGATCTGGAGTTCCTCTAGAAAATCATATTTTGTGATTGTGCCTTTATCAAAAATGAAATGGATTATTTGTGATATTTACTTGATTAGGGCAAAATATGAAATGTATGTAAAAGAATTATTTGAAATTTAAATGAATCAAACAGAGTTAAACTCCTCAAACTCTAAAAATGAATCTAATGCAATTCTACCCCATTTATGCACTTAGGCAACTGTTTTAAAGCTATTCGTATTCAAAATGGGCTCGAACGCAAACTTATTTTTAATCCGAAAAGTTCCAAGTAATTTCAACCAGGGTTTGACTAAATATTGAGTGGATTTAAAAAAACCTCCGGTGTTAAATTCATGACTTTTAGTTTGAAATTAAATAGATACAATTTTAATTGAGTAATTAAGTTGAAATTTAAAATATAAATTAAGAAAATGTTTCTGGATTAAACGACATTTTAATACTAGAAAAGATATATTTTCAATATTTTTATTAATAATAATTGCTTCGTCAACTTTGCAAACACAATATCGAAGAGTTTTTTTTCGCCCTTATCACTTCTTCTGTACATACCACAAATGTTAAAAACAGCAACTTTTGTAAATATAACAATTTTTTTATTGTAATTTTAATTCGTTGTATACCTTACTTAGAGGATGGGGGCTCAAACCCCCGCTTTTCCAGAATTTAGACAATTCTTCCTGTTACAAATTTTATACTAAAAAAATTGCACTTTTGTCGCCTTTTGAATAAAATAATACACAATTTTTTATAAAAAAAAGTGAAAAATTTCCCGGAAAATGAGCTAATTTTCCGGGATAATTTGGCTTCCACCTCCTAACAACTATAGATACACATTCCTATATTCAATAATTTTCAAAATATATAGTCCTTACCCTTACCCTTCCTTATGTATACGTAAAGTAAACTTTAGCCCAGAAAATTCAGGAAAGTGTGGAAATTGTAACATTCACGGTTTATCTGGAAGTTACTGTAAATGGAAAAAAGTTCAAAATAGAAGTAGATACAGGAGCGTCTTGTACGTTTATTTCTGCATTTATTCATAAATCTATATTTTCAGGTGCTCATACGAAGTCATGTGGAATGAGTGTGGTTACAAGTCATTTAATGGAAGCAGTAGGTATATCTGAAGTGGCAGTTAGTATCGGAGCAATGAATTATCACCTACATATAGCCGTGGTTAACCCGAAGAAAAATTTTGTTCCGTTTATTGGACGTGACTGGTTAGACATCATAGTCCATCAATATCGTAAGTTTTTTCAGAGACTAACTGATAAAATTAAAGTGTAGTTTATCGATAAATGAAAATGATGGCACAGATCCAAGTAAATCGTCAAATAATTTAGAGTTATGCGATAAACCGTCACAACATTTAGAGGCGCTGCCAAACTATGTTTTGTCAGGATTCAATTATCGATATCGAACTCATAAAATCCAAGTCAATCAAGTCCGAATTAGTCGATGTAAGTCCCACAAGGAAAGAACTAGGTCAGTCACTGATCTTACAGGCAAATATTAGAAACTTTAAAATTCAAGTACGATATTATCTTTAAAAAGTGAAAGAAGTCCAATAAAGTACTGTACAGTAGAAACTGTTGCAATCCAACACAACATCTTAAAATAATCGATGGCATCTCTCATCGAATTGCAGAGGAACACTTGCTGATCCAGAATTGCACCTGAAATATAAAAACAAAACATCAGTAAAATTAAAATCAATCACAACAAACACAATTTATAAACTTATCCTTGAACTTGAACTTCATTATTTTCCATTTGTTGTCATGTTCATCTGAAATCAAACAGTAAAATCAATTATTTTAAACTCTTTTGTAATTATATTATGTTTAATCACTTAACTCATTAAATTGTTAATTATTATTGCACATATTCCATTAAATTCGGGTAGCCTAAAAATTATAATAATCAATTTATTAATTTAACTAAATTCAATTAAATTTAAATTATAAAATTTCTTACCATTTTGTATTATCGTAAACAAATATGTATCATTTGACATTTAATTTAATTACCTTTTATGAGGTTTGTTTGTATTTGAGTAGCTCAATTAGAATAAATTAGTACATTTTACGTTCATAGATTAAAAGCTTATTAAGAAGCTTAAACTCTCTATTGGAAATTAAATGAATCAAAACTATTGTAAACTACTTCTTAAAGTTAAAATAAATTATAATCATTCTCTTATTCTTCAACTGTGGAAGCGATAACACATAAATTTATTAAATAAATATAATATATTGTTAACACTTCAAGAATTTTAATTATAAAAAATCACAAGCCTAAATTGGAAAATTAACAACAATTATTTCGTTTGGCTTGTCGAAGTAAACATTGCGATGCAAATTTAGACATTTTATTTGCCGTTCCTTTTTTTCTTTGGATTCATTTCGGTGCAATAATTTCTACAACGTTTGGCACGCAATTAAACAGAAACTAAGGTCTGACATTCAGAAGAAGAAAAAGTTGCTCAGGAGATAAATCGCTTAGTGAAGTCAGAAGTCTAATGACTTCACTGGAGAGAGAAATGGAATTCCATTTCGAAGTCTAATGATTTCTGACTCCAGTTTAGCCAATGGGCAAGTCGTATCGCAGTGTTGCAAAAGTCAAGCGGATCAATTAGGCTGTATTTTGATTATAAGATATCCATCAATATAATTTTGTATATGGACAAGCCACCACTACCAAAATTTGAAAATATTGTTTGTGTCGGCTAAACTAGCGGATATCAAAATATTGCTTCTTATCACCAAGTATTGTCGAATCAAGCTAAACAGTTCCTCATAATTAATATCCTTTTTTTACAGATTATGCCTATTGGGGAAACCTGTGTAAAAAGACGCATCAATTATCCTACCTCTTTGGGTGATGTGGAAACTGATATATTGTGCTAAATTAATCCAGTGTATACGTATTTCTATATATGAGATTTTTCGCAAAAGGTATATATTCTAAATTGTAGATTCTACATTCACTGAACGTAATTTTTATATATTTTGGCTTATATCTTAGATATTAAGTGCTTTTATTTTTTATTTTTTTTTTTTTTTTGAGAAAACATTATTTTCAAACACTTTATATACCAATATAATAATTACAAAAACCTTTCATAACGCGGCTAACTTCACGATACTCTGCTGAAAAATTTTCAGTTTAATTCAAAGTCTTAATGAACATTATCTAAAGCAAAATTTAGGACCTAAATAGTTTTTATGATGTTTCCGATTTGAGGCAGAACATAAATTAAACAAAACTTACGCCCGAAATATTACTTCAAGGTTAAATGAACCATTACCACTAGCAATAAAAGCTTTTCCAGATTTTCGTGTCAAGATTTCTTTCAGGAAGAATACATAAATGTCTTTAATTCAATATTTCCGTTAAACCAAATGCCTTATTACTCTAATATTACCAATGCCAAGGATAGTACAAATGTTTTAAACGAGGGAACCAATTTCGAGGAATAATATTTACAGTTGGTAATTTTCTGAGCGTTACTAAATGTACCGATTTAAAAATTTATCAATTAACACCATAAATGGAAATAACCAACCTATAGTCATTTGTGTTGAAAAGGAACAAAGCTATTTTTTGGAACATTTCCAATCTGTAATTATCACCATCCCAATTCAAGAATACGCATTTTTTAACTTGATTAATTTTGAATTCTTTTTTTTTTTTTTGGTTTTTAGTTTGTTGCGGTCAAATGTTTCCACTTATATGACCCATGAGTATTGGACCTTCGCTTAGTGCTTACAGGGACTTTTCAATGAAAGTACTGAAGCAGCGAAGAATTTGATGTTGTCTATAGTTCTAGTCTTACTCTTATTTGTAAGAGAAGCTGAATATAATTTTTTTTTTTTTTTAAACAATATTTTAGCTCAATAACAATATTTTAGCAAACATTATGTTTCTTATTTGTTTTCTTTTAAAAACTTTACTTTAATTCAGATATTCTTAATAAATTACTATGTTTTTTTGAATCTTAATCAAAATGTTTTCTTGAAATGTCTAATCTCAGTTATATAATTCAAATGTTTGTGTTAGTTGAAAGTTAGTGTGTTATTTGTTAGTAAGTGTTAGTAGATGTTAGTAATGTTAGTGCATGTTAGTGATACTGATAGACTCTGCCTATCATGTAACCCTCAATTATATTCTAACAAAAATTGTTTGATGGATTTCAATAAAAATATAAAAGTGAAAAAAATGAAATAATTGAGGGTTGCATTTTGATATCATGTGCAATGTCCGGAATTAACACTCACAGGAAATTAAAATGGTAGGGAATTAGTCTTCCTTCATTTCAGAGCCAGAGTTCTTCCAGAGTTTGCTCTGACTATTCCCAAACAAAATATTATTTGAGATAGGTATGACGATCAAAATTTAATTCATCGCTGTGTCCTTCCATAATTGGTCTGAAATATACTAGATAATTTAATATAATAATTGTGTAGGTGTAATGATAAAGATAATCAAATATGAAAACAGAAAAGTTTGCTATAAATATAAAATATGTAAGTTCTATTCATAAGCGATCACAGGGTACAGTTGATATCTCTCAAGAACTTAATTAATTGTCTGTACTCATCTATTCTTTGCCTGGTTAATATCTCTTGAATTGAGTTAAGATAGGGTAAGTGTTTCTGATAGCAATATGTTTACCACATTCATCACCAATGTGATCATTGTCCTCTATTATATTACATGTGGAACAATTTGGAGAACTTGTAAAACCGAATAAATATTTATATTTGTTGTTGAGCGCATGACCTGACCTAAGTCTGTTTATTGTTTTGATTTCTCTGTTATTGAGTTTGGTGTTTGAAAACCAACGGTTTGTTTGTGGTGCTGGAAAGAGATTTCTTTAATAGCGACCCACTTCAGTAGACATTGAATTCGAGACTTCTAACCATTCTTCTTTGATTTTTCCCTTGATTAGTTTTAATGTGTCGCTAAAGACTGGTTCATTGTCTAGCGTATGTGAAGGTTTTATGTGAGCCAATTTTGCTAAGTGGTCCGCTATGCTGTTTCCCTGGATGCCTATGTATCCTGGAATCCACTGAATGGTGATGTGTTTATTAGGATTATTACCCACTATATTAATAATTTGGTTCTCGAAGTGATAGTTGATTTTTTTGTTAAGAGCTTATAGTATTGATTTGCATGCACTTTGTGAGTCAGTGAGTATTAGGACTTTGTTTTTACCACTTAGTTGACCTATTGTTGTGGCGATTTTTATGGCGATGACTTCTATAGTTTTAATATTCCTAATATTTTTAAGTTTTATAGAGATGTTAATGCTTCGGTCTACGTAAAAAATTCCTGCCTTGTTGTTTTTCAAAGATCCATCCGTATATATAATATCGAGGAATCACTGCTTTCTCATATTACTTTGAGAGCCTCTTTTCGAAGCTCGATAATGTTGTTTTTTGATTTACCGATAATACCCTTTATGTATGGCTTGATGGTGATATTAGCTGGGCTGGTGGATCTTATGTGAGTGGGCTTGATGTTCTTCAGAAAATTGTAGCTTGAAAAATAATTATTCAATTTTTCCAACGAGCACTGGTTTTTGATGTCCCTTCCGATCTTTGTGTTTCTATATAGTTGTCTGGAGATGTATTTTAATGTTTTAAGTTTATTGTCAAAAGTTGAAGACATTTCCGTTGATTCTGCTAAGATTGTTGGTACTGGAGTAGATCTTAATAACCCCAAGCAATGTCTTAGACATGCATTTTTTATAATTTGACACTTATTATGGGCCATCTTATTGCTTTCCTCTGTAAAGGTATAGGCGAAATCTAATTTAGGTTTTATCAGTGCTTTGTATATCGCTAGTTGGGTTTCAGGATGAACCGCGCCATTTGAATTGGATAAAGACTTAAATAAATTTAGCGTTTCTTGCGTTTCACTTTTCAAATTCTGATAGTGTTTAGATAAGTTAAAATTTTTAGTAAAAGTAACTCCCAAAATTTTCGTAGTTTGATTCTCATTAATTGTTTGGTTATTTATATTTAAATTTATCGAATTAGCATTGTTAGCATTAGTGAAAAGTCTTAAGAAGTGAGTTTTTACTGGATTTAACATTAAATTTACTGATGCTAGATGATGTGAAAGAGATGTTAATGCACTTTCTGCATTCCTTGATAGTTCCTCATGACTGTGTCCATTAATTACCAAACAAATGTCATCTACAAACATGAAATATTTTCGTATGTGAGTTGCTGAGCTCATGTATATGGTTTATATAAATATTGAAGAGCGTTGGGCTCAAACAACTTCCCTGAGGAATTCCTTTGTTTGTAATATGTTTGTTTGGTGTATTTGAGTTATTAATCTTGATTGACCTGTTAGTCAAAAATTGATGTACCCAGTTTGTTAATGAATCTGGAAAATCAAGGTTTTTGAATTTGTTAATTAGTAATTTTTTGTTGACATTGTCGAAAGCTTTAGTGATATCTGTATTTATAAGAATGATTTTTTCTTTATTACGTTTTAATGTATATACATATATGTTTTAAAAGTCCAATCATGTAATCTGTGATACTTCTATTTTTCCTAAATCCAAACGAATTTTCATTAAGTATATTATGTTTATCAAGGTGTTCATTTATTCTCAAGAAAATTAATTTATCAAATATTTTTGAAAAAATTGGTAGTAGACATATCGGTCTGTAGTTCGATATTTCTCTATCACTTTTCCCTTTTTTTCTTATTGCGATGACACTGACGATTTTCCATTTTTCTGGATAACATTGGTTTGCCCAGATTTTTCTGAATAGATCTAAGATTGCATCTAAGACTAGTGAATTTGATTTAATTAGTGTTTTTATTAATTTGTAGATTATCCTCTCGTTACCCGGGGCAGTGTATTTTGCTTTGTTAATTAATTCCATAATCTCTAAACCGCTTTCTATCTCCCTTGGTTCAATTCGGATCGTTGCTTGAAATTGATTTGATTCCAACGAATAGGGAAAATTAGTGTTTAGAAAATCCGTGGCTAATTTTTTATCATCTAGAATTTTATAATACGATTGTTTTTTATTTTTTAATTTATTTATGTTATTCCAAATCTCCGCATTGCTTTTTTTTTTGTTATTGTTGTGTAAAAATTCACTCCAGCATATTTTTTTCTCTCTTTTGATTTTAATTTTCAGAATTTGACTTGCCTTTTTTAATTCTAGCGCCGTGTATAGAGTTTTGTTTGCATTATAGATCCTTTGCTTCTGACTTTTGATTGTCCATAACCGCTGCAGTTCCTCATTCCACCATTTTTTTGGTTTGAAGTTTGGTTTGACCTTGATAATTTTTGTATTTTCATTGATGCTTTTTTCCAGATAACTCTCGATGTCTAATCCATTATTTATGTTCTAGTCTGAGTTGAATTCCGAAATTATCTTCTTCCAGTTCGTTACTTTTTCTCCTCTCTTCTTGACGTCTCATAGTTTATTGAAATTGCAAAGTGATCCCTAGGTTTTCCGTAGTTGCTCTCCAAGAGATTGTGTTTATTAAATTTTGTGAACAAAGCGTTATATCTAGCGCTGAATTTGTATGCGTGAACATATCCATCCTGGTTGGAGAACCATTGTTAAGAATATGGATGTTGTTGTCTACTATTCTGTCTGCCAATGTATTTCGTCGCAAATCATTCGTACTGTTGTTGTCCCATTGGCCGCTTCTTGCATTTATATCTCCCGCTATAATAGTGTTGCTTGTGTTGTTGTCTTGTATCAGCATCTCAAATTTTCTTGTTATTTCGTTCTTATGTCTCCTTGAATTATTGTAAAAAGATATGATTTTTAGATTTATGCTTCTGTATTTGATGTTTATTTTCAGCACTTCCAGTCTCTCATAATTGTTGGATAGGTTTACTATCCTCCAAGAAATGTCTTTCCTGATTAAGAATCCCACCCCGCCATATCCGTCTGGTCTATCTTTTGTTATCAAGTTGAAGTTGTTAAATGTTAAAATTTCTGACTCCTTAGTCCATGTCTCTGTAAGTAATATTATTTGTATGTTATTATGTATTATATATTTTTCAAGTAGTTTTTTATTGCTTTTTAAACTTCGTATGTTTATTTGTAGAAGATAATTATGAGTGGGACAGTTAATTGTACTAATCCAACAAACACAAATTCTTTAGTTTTAACAGTTTTATTACAAAATTATTAAATTAAAAAATTAAAATTACAAAAACATTTGAAGATTTAGGATACATTTTCCCTGGCCCACACGGCGCCTGATAATTTGAGCATCCCTAATCCTAACATATTTTTTTTCTGTTCCTTAGCTTCATTTACCGCTAATAACAAGTTACGTTTCCAATGTGTAATAAATTCGTTTATATAAATCGGTTGTTCAAAATGAAATGCGATATCCGATTATCAATATTAATTTCTTCTTCAACTTGTATTTTTTCTGCATAACAGTTTCCCTTAACCTTTTATTGTTAAATTTTATGACAATTCCATTTGGTTTATTTTTGTGGTGTACACCATTTTAATAAAAAAAAAATACTCAAGTGAATTTATATGGCAACTCTCAGTATCACTATCACGTAAGGAGCCAACTGGCTTCAATAAAAAGTATCCATACAAAAGATATTCCCACCCAAAACTTTCAGTCCACACTACACCATATCAATCAGCCAACTGTACACCGAGAAAACGAATAAAAACTATCCAAAAGTTATTAGCATAATACAATATACTAAATAAACACTAAATAACCGCACAAAAACATCATTAACTATCATTACTATACAACAACACATATACAACAATTTATTATTAAAATTTACAATAAATTAATTGACATTAATTACATTATCATAATTTATCATACAATATTATGATATCACAATAAAATATGTCATCAATTTATGATAATAAATTTATAAAACCAGAGAGAAGAATTAAAGAAAGAGTATGAAGGAGACTCCCTGGTACCCTAATAACATTCCAAGTTGAACCAAGATAAAAAATAAGATAAATCTCTTTTAAGTTTTAAAAATATATTTTCTTTCTACAAAAACAACAAAAATAAAATAAAAAAAATTGATACACAAATCCTCAGCGGGTGGTTGGCATTATATATAAAAAATTAAACATTTGTTGTTGTATTTTTTAATCATAAAATATGGATGAGTGTATAGCGCGATCTTGTACGATAAATATGATTGAGATAAAATTCTTACTAAAAAAATTAATATTTCGAGTGTTGGTTGTGATGTCGGTATAATCTTTCCGTTTATAAATTATACGAAGGAGTCGTCTTACACAAGATTTATTTGAGTTGTTATGTTTTTGATAAATTTGCAAATTTTAAATTTTTTTTTTTTTAGGCATAGAATTTAATTATTTCATTTTATTCTTGTACATCTGTTTGTATATACAACATAGAAACAACAAAACACTTAGTGCAAAACTATATCATAAATTAAGAACAACCAGAGCGCAGAAAGGAAGTGAATTTAAAATTAAAAACTCGAGAAAAATAAAAAAAACATGAAAAACTAAATAAATTATTACAAGTCATGAATTTATTTAAAAGCGAAAAATTATTATGGCAAAGTGGAAATGAAGGATATTATTCGAAATGGATGTGTAAAAAGGAATTGGAATGGTGTATAAATGCGGCTGGTGTGTAATCATAAATTTAATATAAATATATGTACACAAAAAAAAAATCGTTTTGTGTTGTCATTATTTGGTGCTTTTGTGCTTTTCTAAAGAGCATTTTTTTTTCTGGGGGGGACGAGCTAATTTTTATGTTTTTGATTTTTCGAATGTATACCCAAACCTTAAAGGAAGATTTGTGTAAAACGGAATTGTTTATGTTTAATAGCGTGATGTGCATGAAAGGTTTTTTTTTTTTGGTATTGGTAATTTATGATTTTAAGTAATTTATGGGATACTAAATTATAAAATGTTTGTATGAGGGGCTATTTATGACTGGCTACCTAATTTACGCTGTTCTTTTAATCTTCGGTCTGTATACAAATCTACATTAAAAACAACATTAAAGTTATGGTTTTAGTTAAATTTGTTCCAAATCCTTCCAACCTAGTAATAATTCAATTGGTGTAATTGGCATGTCTAAAATGAATCAATTAATTTATAGTTTTCATCGTTTAACCAATTTAGAATACGTCCGACTTTTATAGCACAATCGTATTTGGTCAAAATATACAATAATTTATTAACCAATTTCCCATTATTCTTCCTTTTCAACTCTATATTATATTATAGCATAATAGGATACCAACAGCAACATAAAATATATTACCTTTAATAGTTTCCATTTTCTTATTCTTTTATGGGCACATCTATCTTATTGTACTCGTATAGTGGAAGAAAATCGTTCCTATATCCAGCAGAAAATAAACGATAAATTTAAAATTTTTCTTTAATGCTTTTTAATAAAATTTATTAGAACAATTTTCTCAACTGTATTATGTATTATGCTCGGGTGGTAGTCGAAGTAGGATCAAAATGAAAAATTATTTAATTTTCCTTCGGTTAAGTTTATATATTTCGTTGTTTGCCAAAATGATGCATTAAATAAAATTTGTGTTTGTTAAATCTCCTATATGCTGGTTTTTAGAATTTTTATTAAAGCCTTCTCGAATTACAGAGGGAGGGACGGTTCAAGCTGAATTATATCAAATAATCATATTAGTGGTTTCTGTAGGAAATATTTTGAATCAACCATTAACGTTTATCGGTTTCCGCAACTGAGTTTTTTAATTCAGAACGATTATTTTATGAGGTAATGACAAAATTGTACGGGGAAGCAACTAATGCGATTCAATAACTGCAAGAAGGAATCCAAGTGTGATCTACATTTCAGAAACGAACGTTAACAAAATATCTGTTTGGAGTATTCTTGGTCAAGTTGATTGTCTCCAAATAACCGTTATTATTTGAGAAGTTAGCACTTCGTGCACAAAAAAGGTTTTTAATTTGGTTATACTTCACTAAGAAATCGGTAAGATCATAGAACATTCGAACTTTTCAACGATTTATTTTGGACATTCGTCTGCACAAGTTAAGTGATGAGACGTGATCTGGTTATACTTTGAACGAAATTGTAATGACCTAAGGAAGTACAAAATTCAATTTGTGTAAGATAACTTTTGGTTCAGTTTAAAATAAAAATTGTATACAAATACTAATAAATTTGTATTACAGATATCAGATGAAAATATGGAACAGATGTAAGATCCTAAATTGGGACAATTAAGGGCTTTAGTGGTTTAATCTATTGGTCGAGCAATATAGTCACTAGTATTCAGTGACGTTACCGGACCGGTTGGGATTCTTAAATTGGTCAGTTGGATGATAAAACTAAGCAACAGTGGGCTCATTCATTCTATGGATAATGGCAATACATAAGTGAAGCAGAGTTTCTACAATTTGTAAATTAACGTTTTGAAGCTTTGGAAAGTTGTAACACAAACATTTGCAGGTTACCATTTCAAAAAACGGTTCATTCAGCATACACTTTAAATAAGTGCTTTTGTTGTAGCAAAAATTATTCATCTTCGGGATCGTTTAAGTTCAATCTTATGATGTTACTGCAAAAAGAAACTAAGTTAAAGAACGAAATCTTTGCTTCAACTGTTTGAATTCCGGGTTATTCAACCATATGCTGTTCTTCTCCAAGAAAGTGTATCATCTGTAACTCAAGTCTTAATACTCTGCTTCACAATGCAACTACGACGAATATCATGAACTTACCTCCGATTAACCACCAGAAGTCATCACTGGTGCCGAAAATTACCAAAAGAATAAATGGTAATTTGCACTTCTAGACTCTGAATCGGGAGCCTCATTCATCATGGAGAGAACTGATTATGCCCTTCAGCTGGAACGATAACATTCTTCAACTTCTGTCAATGGTGTATCATTCGTTAATGCTTTCTTCCAGAACGAAGGGTAGTATACATGTCACGCTATACTCAAAATACGATAGGAAAATATATTTGAACCTTAACGCATTAATTATTTCACGGTTACATCTGAATTAACATCAAAATCGTTAGCCCTTAGTCAAAATAAATTCGAACAACTTGCAACTCTTCAATTAGGTTGCTATCCTTTTCTGAATTTTCTTTTTCAATGCTATTTTGCAAATAATTTTTGTTTTAAAGATTTTTGGATTTTACACCTAATCGTAGTTTGTAAATTTCTAACCGAAACTGCCTGTTATGCAAATATAAAAAATCTTCTCAGCCACACTTTTTTAATGTTTATATTTATATTTGTTAATACTTTTTTTTAGGTTAAGCGAAATAATTAAATAAATATTAAAACAAATTGAATTAAGGGTGGCTCCTATGGGCTCCTTCAAAAAATATCTCATTTCGGCCTAAATAAATTACAAATTTAGTGGAATAATCTATGGCAGAATATGAAGAAAAATGGTGTATCAAGTCAAAGAAACATTGACTGATGACCACATGTTATTGATGTTGGCTTCTGCCGAAATTTATTGAGACAAGGATTTGAGCCATACCTACCTTATTCTTAGACGAAAACCTAGATCATTCGGATCTCGACCAAAAACTCCATACCAACTGAAAAAATATAGGTTAATAAAATATTTGTGCAAACCGTTCAAAAAAGTGGTAGAATAAGTCGCTGGGGGGTAGGAGTGGATTAGTAGATGAGGTATTGGTGAATTATGTGAAATAATTGATCGGCTCAATGGCGTAGGATACACAACAATTCTGGATAATTTATCCTTGGGCAATGAAAATTCATGCTGGATAATTCGAGAGTACATACGACTGCCAATGATGAATATTATCCCGAAATTGATCTCTCGGAGTGGCCACGATAAGTGAGACTTAAACCAAATTAAGCATGTATGTGAGGGCTAAAATGATACGAAATTGGAAACACTAGCTCGTCAAAATAAACAAAAATCTACCTAGTTCAATAAATTTTTGAGAAATTGGGAGCTAATTTCATTTATTGAAAGTGGGAAATATTTCATTATGAATTAAATCCCAAATGAAATAAGTCCCAAAAATGTATTGTTGGGGGTAATTTCAGTTCTGTTTAAAATTGAACTTTCAAAAATTTCTGATCATCATTAACCTACATGTTATTTTTATTAGTCCAGTGAATTAATGAAGGCAAGTTATTGTTTTGAAATTTTTTTTAATTCGCTTTATAAGCAGCTGAGCATTGATGTTTCAGGTTGCTTAAGCATTGTATAAGCGTAGTGCATGACCGGAATTTGCCAGGCTAAGTGACTGCAGAAATTGCCTTTCAGAATCAATTCTAGGCTCAAACGATTTGAGGACATTGACTTAAATGCGTGTTTCACTAACGAAGCGCGCCATATTGCTTATTGCATGACTGAAACTTTCCATATTACATTGACTACAATGACTACATGAATTATGATGCAGATATATTTTTATGATCAGGAAGCCTGAATCATAAATTTTAGGTTGACTGTTACGACTGAAATCTCGCCGATATATACCTTCTTCTTCTTCCGCTGGCGCTACATCCCATGAAGGGATTTGGCCGCCACAAGAGAACGCCAGACACGGTGACCGAGTGTGTACAGGTCCCTCTCAACGTCGTCCATCCATCGGGTAGGTGGTCTCCCACGAGGTCCTACTTTCGCTGGTGCCGACTCCAAGGCCTGTTTAGTGGTCCGATTTTGTGAACGTAGTACGTGCCCAAGCCATCTCAGCCTTGACGATTTTATGAATCCTATGATGTCGACTTTATCGAGATCATTTCTGATCTCGTGATTCATTCGCATTCTGTACGTGGCTCCCTCTTTAATGGGACCGAGAATTCTTCTTATCATCTTACGCTCAGTTACAGCGATTTTCTGGATGTTTTGCGCTGTTAGTGTCCAAGACTCGCAACCAAAGGTGACAACTGGTCTTATCAGCGCCTTGTAAATGTCCAATTTTATTTTGCGCGATATATGAGGAGACTTGAAAATTTTGATATTGGCGTGAAATGCTCGGTAGCCTGCTGCGATCCTCGATGAGATGTCTACAGAAACGGAGTTTTGCTCAGTGATCAGTGATCCTAGGTATTTAAACTCATTCACCTTTTCATATTGAGTATCTCCTGAAATGAAGTCTCCACGAGTCTGCCTTCTCGCGGTCACCATGTATTTGGACTTCGCTTCATTGATCTGAAGGCCTATTTGTTGGGCTGTTAATTCCAATGGGAGGAGGACCTCTTTCAGAGAGATGATGTTGCGACCCAGAATGCAGATATCGTCAGCGTATGCTAATAGCTGGGTTGATTTATAATACAGGCAGCTACGCTGTGCTATATTAAGTTGACGAATGACATACTCTAATGATAGATTGAATAGAGTTTGAGCTATTGGGTCTCCTTGCCGCACTCCAGATGTTATCTCGAAGGCATCCGAAATTTTACCTTCTATTAGCACCTTACATATTGAGCCATCCATTAAAAGCTGGCACATTGAAACCAATTTTGACGGTATGCCCAGGTAGGACAATACGTTCCATAACGTATTCCTCTTAATGCTGTCGTACGCCTGTTGAAAGTCTATGAATAGACTGTGTACAGGGATGTCCTTTTCATAGCATTTCTCCAGCAAAATCCTCAGCGTAAAAGTTTGATCGGTCGTTGATATTGTAACATTTTTCGGTTAATAGAACCGAAAGCGTTAACAGAAATATCCGTCAAGGGATTTTAGGGTGGTCATTTAAGCCGACTAAACTCAGGGAAATGGGGTGGGGATTTCCTAAAACCTTGACAGACCTTGATAGACCACAGGATTAAAATGGAGAAAGCAGCGATCAACTTACCATAAGGTTAGGGGGGGGGGGGGGGGGAATTCCATTCCCAATCTCACTCCACGATGTACGAAATTATCTCATTCTGAAATTAAGAGCACTATTCCGAAAAGACCGACGATTTTCCATACAAAAGAAATTACAGTTTATTTTTAAATAATAATTTGATCTTTTACAATTTCAACAAAATAAATCAAGAAAAAAAAAAAAATACTATAAAGGAAGGAAACTAAAAGGAATTCGCTCTTGGTACCAAGTAGAATACTGACTTAATATCTATGAATATATATCTACCTAAACCGCATTAAAATTGGTATATAACCTTAACAATTAGCGACCCTAATAAACCAGGGTTCTTCGTATTTTATTTTTTAAAGTAAATTAATAATGTAAATTAATTATGATTTAAGGTAAATTAATGTATCAAAAAAAAATTATATAGTTTATATAGTAAATTTTAAAAAAAAATTCATGAAAACTCATCTGTTTACTATCCAATGATGCTGAAGATGATGATTGATGACAAATGTTGATTGAAGTTATAATGATGACACCGTAATTGTTTTTTTTTTTTATTGTTTTTTCCTTTGTATTATAACACTAATAATGTATTATAAATCACCATACATACGCAATAGATTGTAAGGCTTTTACTGTCCTTTATTAAACAATCGACTCAGGTTACACTAGATTGTTTTATTCAATGAAAAACTACACAATAACACTACATATTTATGATTTCTGTTCTTGGACTTTAACATTTTTTATTAATCACTCGATATAAGTTAATTATATAACTAGGTACTATTATTATTTTCACTTAATTAAAGTTCGGTTTTCCGCTATGGGTTTTCCGTTATGTTACCATAAGTTTATCTCTTATAGTCGAATGTTCTTTTAAATTCATTCGGAAAAATACTTGCGGACTTATCTACGTATTATCACATTAATATATTAATAACTGAATATGCATAGTCTCATTTAATTGTAAATATTTAACTAGATTACACAAAAAAAAATCGGTTTTCCGCTGCGGGTTTTCCGTTATTTTACCATGAGTTAATTATATTTCTTGTAGTAGAATGTTCTTTACACATAACTCGGTAAAATACTTTCGCACTGATATCACTTATGCTTAACACTCATAAAATTATTAAATTTATGCAATCGTTCATAAATGAATATAGCATTATTTAACTGTCAATAAAAAAAATCGTTTTTCGCTAGTTTACCGCCTTGACAATGTTCTTTTTTTTTGTTTCATAGCCCGGCAAAATGCATCCAGACTAATTTCACTTATGATTACACTCGTATATATATGTATTATTAAATATAATTTACTCAATTTTTAATAAATGATAACTAAAAAAAAATTTCGGTTTTCCGCTTTGGGTTTTCCGTTATTGGCAGGGGCCTTGTAAGACCTTTTGTATGTCATTCATAAATTATCGTTATTTTATAAAATAATTTTTATTACATCTCACTCAAAAAAAAAATAATTTAACTTGCGGAATAACCACCAACAATTTCTTTTGTGATTTTATGATTTTAAATGTTTATTTTTTTATTTTTTATTTTCTACTTGTTATTATTGTTCAATTTTTAAAGTATCCTCTTATATAATTATTTTTCGACTGATTCCAAACTCAAAACCTGCATTCCATCAAATTATCGTATCCCCCACCCAACATGAAACAATTCACAATAGCTAAAATAAAATATTTCGAATTACAAGTTACCATAAAATTTCTCCAAGCCAACACTCTCGGTGACGATGCATCGTTACAATCTATTTGGACGAAAACCACATTGATAATCACCCAAGATCCTCTCGCTATAAGTTGATAACTTTGCTGCGACTACGTTGGCCAAAACCTTGTAGCCTGTGTTCAGCAAAGCTATACCGCGATAGTTGTTGCAGTTCAATCGATCTCCCTTTTTATGAAGTGGACATATTAGAGCCGTCTTCCACTCTACTGGGATTTCTTCTCTAGACCAAATTGTTGATATTAGCTCAAACATGCGGCAGAACAGATAATCACCGCCATATTTGAGCATTTCGTTGCAGATACCATCCTCACCAGGTGTCTTGTAATTTTTCATCTGCGATATCACGTTCCGCACTTCATCATATGATGGAGGAGGTGGTGGTGTCATCTCGACGTTAATATCGCGTTGAAGCAAGAGAGGTTGTTGCTCGGAAGGTGGTGCCTGTTTATTTAAAAGCGAGGAGAATTAATTTCGCCACACTTCGAGGACGGTCTTAGTGTCCATTTCCAACTCACCGGATTTGTTGCGAATAGCGCTGCTACGTGGATGAAAGTTCGTAGCTAATTCTCTTATGCAACGATATCTATCTCTCAGGCTAGAATTTTGGATGTTGCGTGCCTGTTGTTCATGCCATTCCCGTTTTTTCCGTCTACATATCCTATTAGCGATTCTCCTCGCAGTCATGTATGCGTTATGGGATTGTCTTGTTCTTTGCGATAGATCTCGTTGTCGTGCGCGATCTTTTTCCCGAATAGCACCAATACAATCATCATCAATCCAGAGATTTTTGGGCCTTGACGGATTTTGGCCTATGGTGGACTTTGAGGCATCGGTTACCGCCGTTTTGATAATATTCCACTGTTCTTGAACGGAGTCAGGAAGTGGTTTATTTTCCAAGATTTCTGATACAGTCATCCCGAAGGTGGTTCTGGTAACTTGGTCGTTCAATGCCGCAGTGTTCCAACGAGTGATGCGCTGGAAGCGATGATTGTGGTTGATAGACAAAATTTTAATTCAGCAACTACCAGGAAATGGTCTGAATCAATGTTAGCTCCACGTTTAGTTTTGATGTTCTTAAGGCTAGAAAAATGTCTCTTGGACAAGAGGATGTGGTCGATTTGGTTGACCGTTGTCCCGTCGTTTGATTTCCATGTGGCTTTATGAATGCGCTTATGTGGGAAGTATGTGCTGGCAACCACCAAGTTGTACAGTAAAGCTAGCTCGATGGTGCGCATCCCGTTGTTGTTTGATGTATGGTGCAAGGAGTTTGGGCCGATAGTGCTTCGATATGTACTGCCAGCACTGCCAATTTGAGCATTGAAGTCGCCCAAAACAATTTTGATGTCATGTTGCGGAATTTTGCTCAGGACGGTTTCGAGCTGGTCGTAGAAAGCGTCTTTGATTTGATCAGGCTTCTCCTCGGTGGGGGCATGAATGTTCACAAATGTGATGTTAAAGTGACGTCCATGAAACCTGAGTGTAGAAATCCGATTACTGACAGGCATGAAGTCAGTCACAAATTGACGGCATCGATTGCTAATCAAGAAACCAACGCCCAATTCATGTTTATCCATGTTATTGCTATGACAGAGAGTTAGTCCGAAGCGACTATAATCGGTGATGTCATTGCCGATTAGTCTTGTTTCCTGTAGCGCTACGAGGTCGAGTTTATACGTAGATGCTTGTTCGAAGAGTTGATGGAGGCTCTCCGGGCGGTTTAGGCTGAGTACGTTCCATGTTCCAAATTTAAAATCGTTGTCCTTATATCGTGTCCGAGGTCGTTGTTGTGAATCCAAAAATATCCGAGGCTCATGTTGAGGTTTCGTAACAAAAAAATTTTTACAGGGTGGGCTGTTAACCCAACGCCAACCTTCTGTAGAAGGACCGCAGCCCTCACACTTTAGCCTACTCCTTTAACAGAGTAGTTTCTAGTGGCCGCCACGAAGAGGCAGTGTGAGCACTTGCTGAAGTTGCATGCAGTTACGGCACATGAAGCGAGTCTTGTGTTTATCCCCCTGCATACACAGCAGCCTGACCACCTATACGATATATACCTACTACTTCATAAAATCCATGCTTCCTCAAATGTAGTTCAGGCAAGGCTGATGGACTGCAGAAATGGTCTTTTATAGCATACAAACTTTTGTACATAACTGGCCTGAATTTATTGTTTTAAACAGGTAAAATTTTTTTGTTAAAATAACGTAAGAGAGCTACAATTTATATCGTCTATATAATTCATGTTTCTAATTTTCTCGATGATGTTTCACCTTTATTCACCGCATCCCAACTTAAATAATTTATTTTATAGACAACACCTGATTGATCTTTACGATTAATTTTTTGTATTGTATGTGCTTTAAAAGCAAAGAATATGTTTTGAATATTTTGCCGAATGATTTTGATAATACTTATATACATACATACATACGTTAAGCTGGTGATTTTTTTTGGGGTTAATATAGCAATTAATAATTACAGATGCGTGGTGTTTTGTAACCTAATTTTTTTTTAATAATAATTTTTAGGATATAAAGACGTTAAATAATATTCGAAAAACATTCGAAATAAAATATTCTAAATAAAATATTGTGAATACAAATTTAAATACAATGACCAAAAACATTATGCGAAATTAATTTAACAGTGGATAAAACAAATAAATAAACAGTGATTTTTATTTATTACACCGGAACTATTTGGAACAACATAAGCGGCTTTGATTTTTATTGACCTTCACCTTTCCTTTGGATATTAAAACCTCACACACGATTATTTGGACCTACGCAAACAACTATTTTAACCAGCACCTTACAACAGAAAAGAGATACCCACAATCCTATCTTCTACACTAACATGAGCCCTAGAACATTTTTTCCTTATTGGAAACCTTCAGCAACATAGTTTTGTTACCTTTATCACTGTTTGTAATACATACATTTGGGTTGTGAGGTTGTCTTGCACTTTGTGATAAATTTCGTTGGTGTGCGTGATTATGCTCGCAAATCGTCCAACCGTGAGTTGGAAGTTTTATCTTAATTTGTCCTAACTTTTTGTTTGTAGTAAAGTAATATGCACATTAACAAATTATTAACCAAAACTTAATATGTATTGGGGTTTAAGAGTCTAATGGTTCATTAAAACGAGCTCTTGAACGTATCTGAAACGAAATTTTTCTATTAAGCCATTTAGTTTTACATATTCTGGTCCAACTAATGCCTCCTATCCTGGATATTTCATATTTAAAAATTAAAAAAATTCTTATAGAACCGATACGAAGTTCAGGAATACTAAACAAAGTTGTTGCTCTTGAACGCACCTGGAATTAAATTTTTCTCCTAGACCATTTAGTTTTACATATTCTGGCCAACTACATCCTTCTATCCTGGATTTTTGATATTTAAAAATGTAAAAAATCCCCGGGACTGATTCCTTTCCAACCGTTATCACCGCAGCCTTGTATACGCGCTGCAGTAATAAGAGAAGCGAATAGAAATGTTCACATTTAATTTATCATAGAATATTCCAGCTCTTACTTTGCCGTCTAGCTCGGAGCAGTCCGTAAAGAATTGCGAAGCTTCCGTTTCCCAAGACCTGTCCCCGAGGATTTCCCCGACGGGAACATGGTCCGGAATTCCTTCTCGAAGCATATAATAGTATGTATAATTTCGCCACTTCATCCTTTAGCGAACTACCTGTCGTGCTTTCCGTATTAACCTTCACCATGTCGGTATATACCCGGGTAAATATCGTGATTTTGACAATTGAATTTTTCCGCGGCTTTTTAACTAATTTTAAATCAGCTCCGACTCAGTGACTCAATGTGCATGAAATTTATGAAATATGAGTTATTACGAAAAATTATGTATATTTAAGTACATTTTTTTGAAAATTTTACAGATTTTCGATCATCTTCACACTATATACCTGGGTATATAATTCATTGTTCCATATATTTCGTATGAAATTTCTCATAAGTTTTATTAAATAGTCGACTAGTTTAATTGTTATCTGTAAAGAGTATGTATGTATGAATTCCGAAATGTGTAGATGCAAGAAAAGATTCTGTTATGTATATTTTTTATTCAGTAGGTGGCATTTTGCCGATCAAGGAGTACCCCGTATCGGAATCGCAAGTCCACCAATTTTTAATACCATATTCGAAGGTATTCATATATTGCGTGAACTTCGTTCGAACTCTAGAGGGGAACTGCTGCTCATTGATAGTTATGCTTTTATTTGATCTGTAATTGCCTTTCTTCGTAATAGGTACTGGCTTATCGGATTTTATTTTGGATTGCATGGTGGCATCGAAATCTGATTAAAACGCGTTAAATTTTAGAAACGACAGACGGACATAGTTGCTCGATACAGTGGGTAGGAGTTTTTGTTTTCACAGTTGCCGAACTGCTATATAATTTGATCTTGCTTTCAGATTATTTGTTTTTTATTCGGATTTACCGCATTTTATTTGATAAATTCATTTTCTAGTATTCTTATTTGTATGTCTACAAATTATGTCCTGCATCGATGCGCCAAATACAGTGCAAAATGTGTCCACATCGGCCAAAATCTTGATGTTAGGATTGGGCCCAATAAAATATGGCTCGTATATTATGTCATGCGCCATTAATCCTTGTAAGTTTGTAGGAGTTTTCCTCCGTTTGGTTCCATCTTTATCCATGGTAAACCGATAGTTGTCCGACAGAAATCTACACTGATCATCATCCGACTTTGTAGCTAAATTCTCCACTATCTCTTGAAAATATTTTTGCCGTTCCTCATATGAGAGTCTAGTGAATAATGAAAACATTTTATTTTTTAATTTTTGCTTGTGTTAAAAGGAATCCCATACGTAATTCACATAATTTACATTTATATACCTGGGTATTTGAAGTGAAGATTGAGGATTTTTAATTGCCAACAAGGTGAGGGTTAAGATATTCTTACTTATACTGAGAGACGGAAGAAAATCGCACAGGCGTATTTGCCGCTATCTGTTAACCAAAAATGTCGACCGGAAGAAGGTTACGGGTCTCATTTACAGAAATGTACCAGCTCCGGCTTAAGAGCGATAACTTGGTTTATAATTCTTGAACTTCTCAATTCGTATGGTATCGGTTTCCTAAAGAATTTTCCTACGTTTAAGTAGTTTTGAGAAAATGGAGGTTAAACGTTTAAAATCATATGGGAAAACATTGAGAGGAGTAGATGTATTACCTCATCTTTTTAATTTTTTAAGCGGTTTCCACTAAAATTTGATACAATCTATAGAGTGGAGAAATTTAATTATTTATGCGAAATTCATAAAAACCGCTTGTCACTTAGGCGACTTTTGCTTTTAAGTACAGAAATATTTATGTAAAACTTCCTATACTTCTACATAGGCTGCGGTCGTATTCTTGAGTAAATTCCCTAAATTCGGTAAATGCATTTACCTTTTTTTATAGAAGGTAAACGAAATACAAAGGTAAATGTTTCACGTTTGGATACTTTATTCTTTATTGTTATAAGAATTGACCTAGTATAAAATAGAAAAAAATGCGTAATTTATCAAAAAACGAAAACTAAAAATCCACATTTACCGTAGTAAATGATTTACCCGAGAATTCGACCGCAGCCATAGAAGTGCAATTTCAAATGACGTCACATAGAAGAGTTTTAGATCAAATTTATCGGGATATCAAACCAAGCATTTATAGGTCTAAATAAATTTCGGTCGATGGTGAATATTGAGGCAACCGCCATTTTGATGATGTCGCACCGTCCTTGAACGGTGTCAAAGTGGTTTACTATGATGGTCACTTGTATTAGTTTTTTTAGTTAGCGCAGTTCTAGCCAGTATAGGCCCACTAGTGGCTTAATGTAACAATACGTACAAGACAAATTTCCAGAGCTACCGCTAGTAAACAGGAATTTCCCACCTACCAAAAATGATTTTAGAATCGGCACAGCGGTAGCTATATTACTATTAAACTATTAATAGATGGCTTTTTAACGTTCGTAGGTCAGCGGTAATTCGAAATTTTCCTGCGATGAAAGTCTCTAAAAAGTTGGAGGCGGGCATAGGTGGGGGATATTCAAGAAAATTAATGTTAAAATTTTTGCATAATTAACAAACACATTTTAACATTATAGCTTCAAATATTTTCATTAAAATCTTACAGAACAAAATGTAAATAAAGTTCACCGAATAACAGGAGATTTAAATAAATTCGGTATCTTTTTCTACTACATACCTATAATTAATTTATGATGATTGAAAATCACTATCATTATAGAATATTTTGTCAGCCCAGAAAATAACTATCACGATAGTAGATATTTTGCATAATCCTAGCAAAATATATCACAAAATTGGAATAAAATGGCCTACAACCACCACACTTCCTGCCGTTGTCATCCGATGATGTTGTTGCGAACATTGCAGGACCCATTTCGTTGTCTATTGTGTTGCACTCTTCGCTGTCACTGTCTTGTCAGGAGGTCGTTGAGGATGAGACGTCGAGTGTTCCGGGTTCGGATTGTGCAGTCATGGAGTTTAGTGCAGTACCGGTGGTCCGTAGGAAGTATTTGTATATTTCCCGTCTTCATCCAACTACTACCTCCGAGTCGATTTCCAAGTACATTACGTTTAAAAGCAGTTTTAATCCATCAAATGTGGCCTGCTTCTCACTGCTCCCTAGAGACCGGGATCCAGTAGAACTAAATCCTGATTTTTGGCCACCCGGGGGCCAAAGGCGCCAATCAAAAAACGAGGAAGGAGCTCGCAGCAAAGTATCAATTTAATTTCATTCAATACATTAAATTCTAATATTTTAAATACTAATTTACCAAATGCTCACAATAATCTTCATCCTAATATTCTAAATTGATATTTATCTAATTCTATCAATATCATCAATGGATCTAACAATGTCGCCAACTATAGCTTGTCAATTTTTTGTTTTAATTGTAGTGGCATGCGTTCAAAATCAAAAAATTTCTATCTTGGAATATTGGAATCTAATTACGACGTAATAATTCTGACCGAAACATGGCTTACAGTGGATTTCAGTGATGCAGAGTTTTTTCCTTCGGACTTTTGCGTTTTCCGTCGCGATCGGTATAACTTTAGTACAAAACGATAAGGTGGTGGGGTGCTTATTGCAGTTCGGGAAATGTATTCTTGTGAATTTTTATTTTCCAATCCAATCATTGAGTTCACGGCTGTTAAGCTCAAACTAGGTACCTTTTACATTATAATTAGCACAGTCTACTTTCATCTAGAGCCATCCACGCCTTTTTGTCAAGATTTTATTGACAAGATCTCATGTAATTCATTACCTTTTATTTCTGATAACTCTGACTTTGTCATTTTCGGCGATTTCAATTTTCCAGATCTAATTTGAATGATGGTTGACAATATATTCATTCCTGCTAATACGAATGATTCTTCAGCCTTAATTTGTGACTTTATGGCAAACATGTGTACTTCACAGATAAACAGTGTACCAAACAGCCACGGCACTTACATGGATTTGGTATTCTACACTAATACTAGGTCTTTTAAACTAGAATCATGCGACGACTTTGCCGGATCTTCGAGTGTTTATCATACCCCGGTTTCATTTCAGTTGTTCTACAAAACTTCTAATAATTTGAACTTCACTAACGCACGCCGACCTCAGCTCACTGAATGATTTTTTAGCTGAAGTGGATTGGGCTGATACTCTATCAAACATTGATATCAACAGTCCATTAGATACCTTCAATGAATTATTAAAGCTTGCTTTTGAAAAATTTGTTCGTAAAAAAATTAATGAATAAGTCTCATACCCAGAACGTCCCATGGTTTACTAAAGAACTCAAGCAGCTAGAAGTCCTGCGTAATAAAAGTCACAGGAAGTATAGGCGTACGAGGTTGGCCCAAGACTTTACTCAGTTTAAGTCTCTGCGCAAACAGTTTTGCTATCGCAACCGATTCCTGTATAACAATTACATAATTGACATTGAAGATGATTTGTGATGTAATCCGAAGAATTCCTGGAGATTTGTCAAAATTAAGAACCATAATAACGGCTTGCCGTCATTTTTAGAATTCCATGGTCAAAAATCAGATAACCCAGAGGCATTCTGAGGTTTCTTCGCTGAATATTTTAGCAGTGTTTTTGTTAAGGATAGCTCGCTATCTCCTATATTAGCTAACTGCGATAATTCAAAAACTGTTTTTTCAGAACTTGACGTGATGAGGGATTGGATGAACTTGGACGTTTCCAAGGGTCCTGGACCAGATGGTTTACCAGTGTCTCTATTGAAGCTGTGTGCTGCCGGTTTTGCCGCTCCATTATGCCATCTATTTAATCTGATCCTCAGCCAAGACAAATTTCTTGTTCTCTGGAAGATATCAAGTATCATACCGATCCACAAAAGCGGCTCCCGCAGTGATGTAACAAATTATCGTGGAATTGAAATACGTCTTGCGTTCCTAAAGTATTCGAGTCAATGGTTAACATAGTGATATACTTCCACTCCAAGCAACATATTAGCACACGTCAACGGTCACTAATTTAGCGGGGTTTCAAAGTAATTTAATAAATTCTGTTGCCTCGAAAGTTTAAGTCGATGTAGTTTATACCGACTTCGCTAAAGCTTTCGATAAACTTAATCACAGGATATTAGTGAATAAACTCAGTGAACTTAATTGCGACATTATTCCCTTAAATTGGCTTATGTCTTATTTATCGGATCGCAAAATGTTTATCAAGATTAACGATACGTTCTCAGAATGTTTTATTGCGACATCTGGGATGCCTCAGGGTAGTCACTTGGGTTCACTATTATTCTTATTGTTTATCAACAATGTTGTCGATTGCTTCAAATTCGCAGACTGTATTCTATTTGCTGACCACTTGAAAATATATGCAACCATATTATGTGAATTAGATCGCGATCAAGTTCAGCGGGACCTGAATACATTTTGCGGTTGGTATGTTACTAACCTTATGTTTCTGAATGTTGATAAGTGTCACGTGAGTAGTAGTAGTTTTTGACTACTTTCTAAATGACGTTAGTTTGAAGAGAGTTAATATGATTACTGATTTGGGCGTTATCTTTAGCTCGGATTTAACGTTTTACTCACTCATCGATGCGTTTGTTAACAAAGCCTTTTCGATGTTGTGGTTTATTAAAAGAAATTCGAAGGATTTTCATGACACAATAACTTTCAAGTCACTGTACACTTCATTTGTTCGTTCACAGCTTGAGTACGCGTCCCCGTTCTACCAGTCTCATTCAAACAGAATTGAAAGTATTCAGAAACAGTTTTTGTTATTTGTTCTCAGAAAATTACCGTCTCTTAAACGGGACAATAATTTCAGATTATCACCATAATGTAGACCGATGTCGTTTTCTGAATCCCCAATCTTTAAGTGCTAGACGTACATGCGCAAATGTCACATTTGCACGGGACATCATTTGTGGTGAAATAGACTGCTCCGACATTCTTTCATGTTTTAATATTTATGCTCCTCAACACAGCTTACACCCCCGCGAACTTCTTCATATTTCAACTGCAAGTAGTAACTACAGCTTCCATGGCCCTATAGCGCGTATTCAACGAGATCTCAACGCCGTAGCGGATTGTTTCGATTTCAATATTTCCAGAGATGAGTTTAGAAAACGATTCTAGCGAGTTTAAAGAAGCGATTCTAATTTCAATTTGTGAGTAAAGAAACTGTGGTGGATAATTTATTTTAAATTAAAGAATAACCCTCCACATAAAGTTTTAAATGAAATTGATGAAATAATTAATCTCAACATCTATTAAACGTTATCACGCATAATACCTATGGCCTGTAGACGACACAGCCCACCCCGATTTTTTTTTTTGAAGAAAAGAACAGCTCCCTCTGTTTGTCGGTCTACAAGGTTTTTTGTGGGATGCCCCAACACATGTAAACTCATCCTTAAAAGAACTTACTCTTTAGTTTTCGGTGTATTTCATGTACAATAATCCTGAAAAGCCTTAAATCACGAGCTATTCTTACTCGGCTAAAAATATATCAAATGTTCAAATGGTGATTGTGGCAGCAACCACTGGACATCACCATTATATATAAATTGTATCCGTCCTAGGTCATGAGCAATACCTGGTGGTAAACCGGGAGCACATATATGATAATGGTCTAACTCGTTGAGCAGAGACTTTTGCTTTCTTGAACTATATTATCAAGGTTTTCAGGTGTTCTGAGCTCTGCAATGTTCATTTAAAAATTTTGCAATGCTGTTCTGTCATATAAACAGTATCTGCAAAAATAATCAGACTTTATATCTTTACCACATGCTGCGAAAAGAGTCAGGTGAGGCTGGAACCTGTATAGGAATAACCTTACTCTCTAAAGTCCTTAATGAAGAACGAGCAGCCAGAGAGTATGAATTTCATGAACTATATCCATGCTTACAATAGCTCATTTGCTTTTGCATTGACTGGAGCAAGCATTAAACCGCCGCCTGGATTTGAGTCCGTATTGTTTTCGAATCTGTGATAAAGTTGTTGATTTAGCTGGAACCTTGCATCCTCAAGGTGAGCCAAGAAAATTTGCACAAATTTACTTTTTGCATCCGGATAATGCTGCTGCATAAAGAATATTTTTGCCTAAAAACACAGATTGTACGAAACGTTTGATGAGAACCCAAATTGTTTGTTGAGGCAAATAATGACGGGGTAGAACATCAGGCAATTGTTGCAGCTGATCATGCTGGAATACAAATTCTCCAGATCGTGCTTGCAATAACGAGAAGTCGCAGTAGTCTTTCAAAGTGAGAATGAAGAACCACCTTCTCACAGATACATAATTTTTAAAATGATTCTAATAATCCGAATGCAAATTTGAATAGAAACGATATATTGAATCCATAATTGCATACCATGACTTATCCCATCTTCTTTCCTTCCAGCTGTCGTGACGAAGTTTGGGAAGGTGGATTTATTTATATCAATGACGTGCAACCCAAAATCGAAGGAGATTCCGGAGAACTTGGAATCTTGGCAAAATGTAGAACATCGACCAGACTTGGTTGCCCGTGGTTTTAATTTGAAGTTAAAAAGCCTGCTGTTCGATATCTGTATTAAGGATTCATTTCTGATTGCCAAAATTTATGTTATCGAGTTTCAGCAGCGAGGACTGCCTCACGCTCACATGTTGTTTATTTTGGACCCCAACGACTAGCTCAAAACTGAGCAGGACATTGACTATATTCTGAAAGCTGAAATTCCTGATCGAAATAATAAATCACCGAGACTGTACGAAGTAGCAACACGGTACATGACATACAATCCATGCAGGGAATTTCACCAAAATCCGACTAGCCGATGCTTGGTCGATAAATTCAAAAGTGTTTAAACGGATTTCCGAAGCCTTTTCAAAATTCGACCTTAGCATGTGTTGACGGGTACCCAAAAGTATAGACGACGAAAATTTTTGCCTATAGAAATTGGAAACCACTTGATTGACAACAGCTGTGTCCCCTATCTGCTCCTTAAATATAATTGCCATACTAACGTAGAGATTTGTTCGTCAGTGAAATCCGTTAAATATACTTATTTTCAAATACGTCTACAAGGGTCATGACTGTGCTAACCTTGCAATTGATGACAAAGCCGCAGGAATGAGCCAAACAAGTTTGTAGACTCGAGATATATGAGTGCTCCGGAAGCTATTAGGCGAATTTCAGCATGCGAATGCATGACCAAACCCACACAATTTATCGGTTGCCTGTACATCTTGAAAACGAACAATCTGTTTGCTTTAGAGATGGGGCAGAACAAGTTATTCTAGAACGAGCTGCCTCTAGGGATATAAAGCTTTCTGCATGGTTTAAATTAAATGAACAAGATGTGAATGCTCAACAGTACAAATATACTGAAATTTCAGCACTGAAGTTTCTGTGTGGGACCAAGAAAAGCTCGATGGAAAGTTCGAAAAATGCGGTTCGATAAGGTAATTGCAAGAATGTATACGGTTAGTTTCAAGGATCCTGAAAGATATTATCTTTTTCTGCTACTCTGTCATGAAAGTGGTCCAACTTGTTACGAAGACTTGAGGACAGACATATGCCACAGAAGATGACATTGTTGTTTGTTAAACTTGAAAGGAAGCTGCCAAAGCCAAAGGATTGTTGTTGGGACAATAACAAATTGGCCCTGGTTGAAGATTACTGTCACCGGTTATACGCGAGTGAAGAAGAGTGCGGGGACCATGAATGCGAGCAGCAATCTTTAAGGGATGTAAGAGACACGTTTGTGTTATTATCACTCGACTGGAAGGACTTAAACACGCCTGAAGTCAAAAACAACTTGCTCAACATTGATACAATGTCACCGAATCTCCAGGAACACCATCGATGGGCTCAAGAAATGCTTACAGCGTTAAATACTCAACAAAGGCGTGCTTTTGACAAAATAATTGAGGCTGTAGAAAGCACTGTAGCTAGCGCACTGTAGCTTGGGCATTGTCTGGGATGGACTTGGAGGTAGTGGCCAGATTATCTCTTAACTACATTAATCCATTACTTTCTTGGGAAGCAAGAGATAGTCTTGCCGGCATCATCAACCGGATTTGCAGCCAATCTGTTATTGGGAGGAAGAACATATCACCCTTTGTGATAGTTTCCTATTCAACTTGTTGGAGAACAGTGTACCGAATATGAAGAAAATTCAAATGAGGCAGAATATATAAGAAGAGCTAAGCTGCTCATCATTGGCGAATGCACAATGGCTACATGTTAGGCTATCAACACGGTGGACAGATTATTTAAGGAAATATTGCAAAATGATTTACTCTTTGGTATAAAAGCAATTCTGTTTCGAGGGGATTTTAAACAATGTCTAAACGTGCAATGTGGGGAAAGACAACATACAGCTTCCGAAAAAAAGGGTTTAGCAAAGGAAATCGTCAAAATTCCCTCACAATTTATTTGTACCGTTTCATTGATACACACAAAAAAATATTGCGGTGTGAATGGTATTTTATCCGAAAAAAACTTTATTTTTTATCCAATAGTACCATATTAACTCCGCAAGATCGGGTACAAATTTTAAAATATCCAAAAGGATCGAACAGTATACTTTTGCACCGTTCGGAGTAAACGCAAAAGTTGTCAACAGCGGATTTTTTTAAAAGGTACTTCCCAGAGATTATTTCCGTTCTATCGGAGTAAATATTTACACCGTTTGGAGTTTTCGTGAAAAAGTAAAATTGTAAGAGATTTTGGCTGTATTAGTTAAATTCGCTAAAGCAACCTGCATATTCCTTCTGTATAATAGAATTTAAATTGTGATACAATCAGTCTAGTCGCAGCGGCCTGATGAGAAGATTCAATTCTCTTACAATATTCGGAACATATTAAAATCATATACATTAAAATAAAATACCAATGGGATAAAAACCATACACTCAAAAAATGTGCGGTGTTAATTGGTTTTTTATCCGAAAAAGTATTTTATTTTTCTCCAACTGAATATAGTTTTATAAAATTAAATACGCATCAACGGATAAATATTTTTATCTATCCGAAAAGATAAAATTTTATAAAAACTCCTTTTGGATTTAATAAAATGCACCTCTAGGTGTTTTCCTAAAGATGAATGTTCCTGTTTGGGTTTTATGCGGTGTAAAAGTTTTTATCCAAATGTATTTTATGCCATTTTTATTATAATATCCGATTGGATTCAAATTATAAATATCCGATCGGTGGGACACTATGTAACACCGATTCGGTGTTGTGGTGACCTTTTATTTTTTTATAAATCCTTTTGCATTTGATTATAGACCAAAATTATTTTGTAAAAAAAAAATATTTTATTTTTTATTTTTGTGCAATATTTCGGCTTTGTACGCCATTTTCAAGCACTAGATTAAATAACTAAAAATTTACAACAATTAATATTAATAAAAATAATAAAAATGACATAAATAAGTGTATATAATAAAAATATTTACAATTTTTCAAAAATAATTAGAAGTGAAGAAATATTTCGAACCAATATTCGTTCAGATACGATTGAATCAACTTCGAAACGAGCTATACTTTTCCCTAAAAACCGGGACCTGGACAAATTAAATTGGGAAATCATTAGTATGCTCTATAGGGGGAGCTAAGTCCACTTGAGCAATTATTCGGTTGTGGACAATGATGAGGATACGAGAAACAGTTATACAGTGAAATTTTTTGACAGTGTCTATCGTCATGCTTCTGAGGAATCTCAACACAAAACGTGGGATTTGTAATGGAACTCGGCTGATTATTAGAGACATGAATAGGAATTCATTTGAAAGCTGATGTCCTATATGTACCTTCTGATAATTTAATATTTTTATTCATCTTATTTTTGCTTACTATTTATTCTCTAAAGCACATTATACAAATTTTTGTTGATAATATTGAAACAATTTTTGTTAAATAGTAAAGAATAAATTAATTTTAAATAAAATTTTGTTGATAATTTAACAAAGGCTTAAATTTCAACAAACCGATTGTTTGGTTTTCAATTATTGTTTAATATTTAACGGTGAAGACGGTGAGACATAATCTGTAAGGCGCGTGTCGGTCTCGCCCTCAATACCTGTTGCATATTATGGCCGAACCACAGCCTCCTATCTTGGATAAAAGTGATACATTCACACAAAAAAATAAAAGGTCACCACAACACCGAATCGGTGTTACATAGTGTCCCACCGATCGGATATTTATAATTTGAATCCAATCGGATATTATAATAAAAATGGCATAAAATACATTTGGATAAAAACTTTTACACCGCATAAAACCCAAACAGGAACATTCATCTTTAGGAAAACACCTAGAGGTGCATTTTATTAAATCCAAAAGGAGTTTTTATAAAAATTTATCTTTTCGGATAGGTAAAAATATTTATCCATTGATGCGATTTAATTTTATAAAATATATTCAGTTGGAGAAAAATAAAATACTTTTTCGGATAAAAAACCAATTAACACCGCACATTTTTTGAGTGTATGGTTTTTATCCCATTGGTATTTTTTAATCAGAAGATTGTAAGAGAATTGAATCTTCTCATCAGGCCGCTGCGACTAGACTGATGGTATCACAATTTAAATTCTATTATACAGAAGGAATATGCAGGTTGCTTTAGAGAATTTAACTAATACAGCCAAAATCTCTTACAATTTTACTTTTTCACGAAAACTCCAAACGGTGTAAATATTTACTCCGATAGAACGAAAATAATCTCTGGGAAGTACCTTTCAAAAAATCCGCTGTTGACAACTTTTGCGTTTACTCCGAACGGTGCAAAAGTATACTGTTCGATCCTTTTGGATATTTTAAAATTTGTACCCGATCTTGCGGAGTTAATATGGTACTATTGGATAAAAAATAAAGTTTTTTTCGGATAAAATTCCATTCACACCGCAATATTTTTTTGTGTGTTGTTACAGGTGCGTTCAAGAGCGATAACTTTGTTTAGTAGTCCTGAACTTCTCAATTCGTATGGTATCGGCTTCTTAAAGAATTTTTCTACATTTCTAAATATCAAACGTCCCTTAAATCAAATATTTATGTAAAACTTCCTACTTCTACATAAGTACCAAGTTTTTTCTAAAAATGTTAATTCTTCGTAAAAGAAATGACGTCATTAAGAAGATTTTAGATCAAATTTATCGCACATGTCGAATCAAAATTTTTTAGGCCTATAGCTAGATTTCGGTCTATGGTGTATATTGAGACCGTTTTGAGGATATCCTACCATCCTTGAAGTTCAACAGATTTACTATGATAATCACAGCTGAATCATAGTTTTTTGGTTGTAGCATACCAGTTTCATACTATAGGTTCACTAGTCGCTTAATGCAACAATAGATACAGTCAAACCTGTTTTTGTGCGGTCTGTTTTTATGCGATTTTTTTTACCCGATTATTTTCTATGCGATTTTTTTTGTGCGATTTCTTGCATGCGGCATAATTCATATACCGCTTAAAAAAAATCGCACAAAAAATATCGCATAAACAAAAAATCGCATAAAAAACGACCGCACAAAAACAGGTTTGACTGTACATGACAAATTTCCAGACCTACCGCTAATATAGAGGAATTTCCCACCTACCTAAAATGGTTTTAGAATCGGCGGTCGCTATCAGTATTAATAACTTTATCTGGGATGGCTTTTTAACGTTTGTGTGTCAGCGGTAATTCGAAATTTTCTTGAGATGAAAGTCTCTGAAAAGTTTGAGGCGGGCATAGGTAGGGGCAGAAATTTTAAATTTATTTAAAACTTTTATAATTGAGTTAAGATTTTTGTTGTCTGCGAGTACAAGGCGATTGCGGTAATTAAATTAAATGTTTAAATCTTAATTTTTTCCCAATTAATTAGCTCATAAATTAAATCAACTTCAATCGAGAATGTTTGGAGAAAAGTATTTTAATTGGAGTATGAATAAGTGCGAATATAAAAAAAAATCAGATTCCCACTTGCCACATAAAAATATTTTTGTCCCAGTACCGACATTACATAAATTTATTGATAAATGGTTTGACAACGAATCATAACTCTTTTCATAATTTATGAAATATAAATTAAATTAATTATCAACCATTGAAAAATAAAAAAAAATGTAATAATTCTTTTTATTTTTCGTTATCATACATAAATAATGGTTTTAATATAAAAAAAAAACCGAAAACAAAAAATAAAAACTGAACATAAAAGCATCCAAATGGCCATAAACATGAACGATGAAAACATAAAACTGAGTGTAATTTAATGCTTGGCAATATTTTATTATTATTATTATTATTTTCGTTATGTACGTACATTTTTGGAATTAATGGTATTGTTTAATAAATTCTTATGTTTATGATGTTTTAAGTTTTTTTGTCAGTCTATGTATGTAGCTCTATGCTCGCTGTATACTAGAGTAGTATGCCACGGTAAGGTATAAATTTTATGCGAAGCATATGGTGAAATTTTTATATACATCCATACACATAAATAATATGATATAAAGACGAAGTTCTTCTACATATTATACTATGTATACACCATGAGTACATATCTGGAAGATTACAAAATATAATTTTGTAATGGAAAACATAAACTGTGCACCGTGCTGCTAGCGCTACTATGAAGGTACTAGTGGATCGTTATTTTTATTATTTTATCGTGACTTAACAGATTTAAATTATTGCGGAAATTCCGTATTTCATTAAACAAAAAACATTTTTTTTTGCGAACATTAAAATATTTATTTGTGGTTTGTCGTGGTTAATAATTTTTTTTTTTTTTTTTGCAACATTAAAACACCCTAAAACGATAATTCAAATTTATTGATTTACCGCTCTTGCATACTTTATATATGTAGGTATATACAACTACAATGACGTAAACAGCTATTTAGAGGTACTATAAAACATAATTTCACCTCATAAATCATTAAAAAAAAAAATTTAAGTATCTCAATTTTATTTTTATATTTTAAAATATTATCAAATTAAAATATATAACAAAATGGATATAAAATATTTTATTTGATTTTATATTTACAAAATAAAAATTATTATTATTAATAAAAAAAATAATTTCCAGAAGACATGAAAAATCACTCTGTGTATACAGTAGTAGCTGGTATACCAACCGCACATAATATAAAAAAATCAGCTCAACCATTACAACAAACCATTTTATGGCTTTGAAAAATGTATAAAAACCAAACCAAACCAACCATCTCGTGTCATGTCATAAAATACACAAAAAATTATTATTTTTATATTTTTGCAATAAAAATAAAATTTATGCTATATACATATACTACATAGGAAAAATGGAAAATGGAAAAAACATTTTTTTTGTTCCCCCGTTTAATAGTATCAACACACTAAAATGCAATGTAATAATTTTCAATTTATTTTAATAAAATAAGAAAAATGGTTTGTGTTACAAAGAAAGCGCCACAATTTTGTTGTGATGGTTTTAACATTTTTTTTTGTACAGATGGTACAAAAATGGTGGTTTTTCTTAGCGGTAGAGATATAAAAATGTTCTATATACATCCGGTTTCGGATACATTTCCACGTTTCAACTTTATCAACATTTTCTTGCATCCTTTGAATAAGCGCAGCCGTAAATATACGACTACATGAAAAATTGTTCTTACGACGACGTTTATGAAAATGAAAAACTCTAAATAAAATAATTTTCCTTTTATATTTTCTTTTGGAGAGACGACGACATACTATATATTAAGAATTACCGTAATTCACAGTCTATAAATTTAATTTTTTTTGGTGTCTTTTCTAATTTTCCTTTCTTTTTTCCACTTTGCTCCTATCACATAAATAAATAAATTTTCCCGTTTTTCTTTTTCTTTTTTTTTAATGTTAAAAAAGAAATAAAACCATCGATGTTATTTATGATACCTTCTTCGTTATTTTATTTTCCGTTTTTTCTTTAGTTTTTCTTTTATAAAAATGTTGAAAAGCACACAGTGTTTATGAAGACAAAACTACACTCACTATAAACCCTCTACACTTTGGTTCTTGGTTGTTGGTAATAATTTTCCGGTTTTTCCTCTAATGTGTTTTGGTTGTGGTTTATTTTGTGATTAATAAAATCGTTCGTATGCTTGGAGTAATTAGTATGTATGTATATATACAATACACATGTACTTGTCAATCGAATGTTACAGTGAAATTTGCAGTGTAACTTTTCTTAAGCTGGATTTTTAATATTATTTGCAGGCATTAGTTGTAGAGTTATTCTAGATCTTCAGGAATACCACTACTATTATTAATGACCGCCACATGTACTATGTTGGACAAACAGGTCGATCTTTGAATCGCTTTCACAGAACTCGACATAATTGTCATAAAATAATTGACATAACCAGAAAATGGTTTCTTAAGGTCGATTTTAATTTTGCTGATTCTATGAAGCTTTAACTTAAGTTTAAGCAAAAGCAAGGTGAAAGTCATGCTAATTTCTTGGAATACGGAATCCCAGGCTTACTCAAGAACTAGATAGCTTACAGCATCGCAGAGATGTTGCAGAACTCTGCGTCTTCTACAGATGCTTGCATGGTAAATGTTCTGCAGAACTATCGGAGAAAATACCACCATTCGTTACAACAACAAGAATAACAAGAGGAACAACCAATGCACATAGGTTTACGGTGAAGCTCCCGAAACCTCGAACTGAAGAAGTCAAGCACGAATTTTAAATCGAACATCAAAAAAATGAAATTCGCTAATACACTTCAAATTTCCGAAGGAATACAAATTGAATAAATTTAAGGTTGCTATTAATCTTAACTTGCAGGATCGCGCATTGGGTGCAGAAGCTCTGACAGTTACAAGGAGCTAGGACCTCTAATAAGTCCGCTCTGCACCCAATTAAAAAATGTATAAAAAAAAAACATTATCTTCTCTATGATACTTGAAGTACAATATGACGACCAATATTAATCGCATTTCAAATTCGTAAATTTAAACGTGTGTTTTGTGTTTCGGCATTCTTTCTAACTCTGTTTTCCCAATCCTTCATTTGGTTTGACGGAGGAGAAGAAACTGGCAATTCTAGTTGCAAAGCATGTCTTGCAGACAGACGGCACAAAATTTTTGTTACTTTAAGAAGTTTCAAGATTTCTTTAGTTAATATGGTCTAGGAAACAACTTTCTTCTTTCTTTGTTGTTATAGCGCTGACCATTATGTGAGGATGTGCAAGGAGGGCTCCTTCTTTCCACAGCAGGCCCTGCATATGTTATCTACCATCTTACCCATCGTTTTGAGACCGTATCTGTAAGGGCTGTGTCCTATTAGTGCTCCACATAGGATGAGATCCCTCTTGCTTAGGCCTAGAGTCTCTTTAGGCCTTTTCCTGTCAAAGTTGAAGAAGTCTTTTGACATTGATAATTTTGAGATGATTTGATTTTCTTGTTGGTCCAGATCCCCTCCATCCTGTGGCTTTGACAAAAGCAAGGTGGTGAAGGGGATTTCGACATGATAGATCCCCTTTCTCATTGCTTTAAGTGCCAGTGCGTTACGTGCTGCTTGAGTATTCGACAGTATACATATTTTTGGTTTCACTTTTGTTCCTCCTTTTAATAATTTTCGCTGCTATTATAATAACGTAGAACTGAGCCTGTAAGATGGTGGCGCCATTCGTGAGTGGTATTTATTCGAAGCTATGTGGAATTACAGCTCCAGTCCTTTCTTGCTAATTTTTGTAAGTATTGTATTTGTGTGTGAATTCCATTATGGGGGACGTTCGATCACCGAAAAGGGTAGACAACCAGCCTCTTTTAGAATCTCCAAACATCAATTTAGATCGGCTTCCTTTAGACAATATCGATTGCTGGAAGGTGACTTTTGGATTTATGGGTCATCTTCTCTAGATTCACAACCCCTTTTAGGTTCTCCTTCATTTAGACTGTATCCTGTAATATCAAGAACTTGTTTTAAGGCTTCTTCCTTAATTTGCTAAGTGTAGCAGTGCTAGACCAAGCAATGCTTCCAAACCGGCCATCGAGATGATTCTCATGGCTCCTATAATTCTAGACTCGCTAGTCTCTGGTGTTTTTCAGTTTTGCCATTGCCGTTTTTTGCTCTTTTTCTTTCACCCTACAGCCGCAGCGTAAGTTATTCCTGAACTGATCTGTTGTTGTTTACTTTGGAACTAATACCCAAGTGGCCTACGGACCCATAGCTTTTTTGTTGCTCTGTTTATTGTTCTCGCAATCTAGTGTTGCTCGCAGGTACTTAACTTCTTTATCGAGGCCAAGTTGTATTCTATCTAAAACCAGCTGAGGAATGTTGAGTTTCTTCATCTTGGTAAATGGTATGATTTTGGTTTTAATTGGATTTATTTTAATTCTCACCTTTATGAATTCCATGTGACATCCAGATAATTTTGATTTACCTTTCTCTCAGTGAGTGAGACGATGCTGGCTTCTGACTATTTTAGATATGTCACCGACGTATCCGGTTATGAATATTGTACGGAAGTTGGTCCAGACCTGTTGAGTGAACACCTTCTAAAATATCAGAGACTTCTCTGCGCACCGACATTTGGTGATCCAACTAATAATTCTGTTGTACATCCTTCTATATTGTCAGAGTACTGCCATTGATTCGTATGAAACATTGTTAAACACAACTTCTATGGCCATAAAAACACCAAAATTTACCTCCTTCGTATAGCCAATGCTGCCTCAATGGTTTTTAAATTTTTATGTAAATTTCCTGAATGTTTTGGTTGTTGTACCATCGCTGTTTCACACAAAGGAAAAATTATCTTATTCACCTTTCGGAAAAGCTTACTGTAACGTGACAATTTCTGGTACTTCATTTAGTACAGTTAAGGCACTGCTGTATGATTTTTGTTCGTTTCCTTTGAAATTAATTTTTCTACAATATATAATATTTTGATTTTTTTTCCAAATTTTATTTCTTGTCACATTGTGCAGAATCCCCGGAACGCAAATCATTATGTAGAAAATTGTTCTATTCCCAGAGCAAGGACCACAGTTAATGTAGGATTCGATATTGGATTTGGAATATTCGGGTTACATCACAATTCGTCGAGGCAAGGTTTGGACATTGAAAATGTAGCAAAAATCTAGGCGAAGATGTTGGATTGACTGAAATAAAGACATTGCCCCATACAAAACGGAAAACCGGCATTTAAAACCGTCAAACTCAATTTTTGGGTAAGTTCCTTCACTTTGCAATATGAAAATTTAACAAATAGTTCTAATCTATAATTTCCACCTTATTCTAAGAAAAATTTATAAAAACTTATTTAATTTCATTCGAAAAGGATCAATTTTATGTTTTGCCGTCCATCAAGCAACAATCCGTCCGTCAAAATATAAAATTGGAGTTTTTTGAATGAAATTAAATCAACTTTAATAAAATATTTTACAAATAAGATAGAACTTATAGATTCGAACTATTTTTTAACAATTTTCATACTGAAAAACAAACAATTCTGTCAATAATTGAATTTGGCTAGAAACGTTCGCTCTTTTCAGTTTTAAATTATCCATGTATTTTGGTACATTCTGTTACGAATGAGCTTTAGCTCAAAACAGAGTGTTCCAGTACACTAGCTAAATGTAATTGTAAATTAATAATAAATAAATAAACGTGATAACTTTCCACACTCATTTTTATTCGCATGTCTCTTTATTATATACTATACAGTCTTCCCCTGAATGTACCATTTTAAAAACATTACAAGATCACCAGGGGTCACCGGAGTGAGACACTAAAAGTCCAACTCCTAATAATTGCTAGTTTTTGTTCTCTAAGAAAATGAATAATCCCTTCTGCTTAGGTTGGACATATAGTTCCTCATTTATCGATTTTGTATCGATTTGGAAAACCAACGACTTCGGGGTCCTTTATTTCATTTGTTTATTAGTTATTAATTTAATCACCTTTTGCCACATTCAGTTTTCATTAATGTACCAAAAGATAAAATGTAAGACCTAACATAATATACAAATTTCAGCTTGTTTGGTTTCCTGCATTCGGATTTCCTACATATGCACTTCCGATTTCTCCGAAAATATCGAAATTCTCCATCCTTGCTGAATTCTCTAAAGTTACAATGGGTATTGTAAATTAGGATTTATAACAGAAACAAAACAAGAAAATTTTAGATCGGATTGGGATGGAAGTTCATTTAGGGATATTTAGTAGACGCTTACTGGCGATTCAGTGTGTCTCAAGACAGTCAAATTGTTCGAGTATTTATGTTTAAGATTGACATGTGTATTCCAAACTCATGGTATTCAGGAATCTTAAAACCTATTCTTTTTTGCGTAATGTTACTATTTACTAACTCCCACAAATAATTCGAAAATCTCAGAGGTTACAGTTCGACCAGATTTATGGTCTTTCCGAAATGATACAATAATATCAAGACTTTTCCCGATTAATCAAATTGTTCGAGATCATTCGTGTTTTATACAGAGATTATTCGAGTTTTACTGATTAATCGAGATTTTTGCAGTGTATTCTAAATTTCGAATTTCGATATTTCCGAGATACTTCGTAATTTTTCGAGATTTTCGAATTTATTTGAAATTTACATGATATTGTTTAGTGCATAGATTTAAGTAGCAGTATTTCGAGGTTATTTGATATTTTGGCTTTACAAACTTACTAATAATTTACTAAAATTTTAAAAATATGTTGATACTTCGACATTTTTGAGATTGTGTTGGATTTGTGTTGAAATTATTGAGATTTTTTCAAATTATATTCGACGTTTGTGATATTTTTAGGGATGTTTAGGAAGTTTCTTAACGTTGGTTGTATAATGTTACATTTTATTCTAGATTTTCGAGGACTTTGATTATTTATTTTAAGAGGCCCTTTTAATTTCGGATTTTCACGATACCGAAACTTGAATTTATCATTTGAAAATTTGTACAATAACTTATTTTTCTAAAAAACACAAAATAACACCAATCATAGCGGTTGAATTTTGTCATTTTTTCGAAAAGAAAACCGCCGCGATTTTTTTTTAGTTTGCACTATTGCATATTTATCCAAAAATGTACAAATCCGAAGTTGCAAAATATCTTATTATCGAGATTTTTGGGTGTTTCAAATTAAAGCATCGGAAATGTTAATCAGCTTTATGTATAGCTTAACATCATATTCCCGATCGAAAAAATACCTAAAAAATTCCGAAAATTACAAAGTACACTGCCCCATTGTGACGTTCCGATTAAAATAACCGGTACGTACACAATATCATTAGACATGTGCATCCTGGGCGCAGCTTTTCCGTCTACTGACTCACAGCATATGGGAAGGGGGGGGGGGGGGGGGGTGGGCGTATACTAATATCGGACTTAATTCGCTGTACAGATGACCATTAAAGAACTAATCACATATTGCGAACTAATAACTAATGCGTCTGCAACGTTGACGAAGCAATTTCCATTATCGTAAATATTAGGAACTTTACGGAAAAAGCCAAATTCGATACAAATTTTAAAAATTCTAATTTTAATTTAATCCACGTGTTTCTGGATTTTAGTTTTCTGGATTTTTGTTTTTCTGAAATTTTTTGTGTCTGGATTTTTTTTTCTGAATTTTCTTTGGTATATTCTTGAAACCTCGCCAAACGAAATATCGAATGAACAAACTATCGAAAGAAAAAATTATCTCGAATTTTAAAATATCGAATTTCATAATAGTTTATTTTGAAAATCTCAAATGCGAAAATCTCGTAAATTAAAAAGATGTGCTAAAATAAAAGGGAATGGTACAAATTCATTTAATTTTTTTTAATTCGATTTAACAGTGTTCAATTCAAATTTTATTAACAAATGTTCTGAGCAAACCTTTTTAAAAAATCCAAATTATCAATTTTTTCCCTTCTTTCCAAAAATCTTTTAATTTTTTATTTCTATCAAACTTTTCTTAGTTAAAGATTTTATTTCCCCTATTTTCATTCGTTCTATATTATTTTTAGATATTATTAATTCTTTTGAAAGATCGTGCCATGCCTTAACTGGCTTTTGAGTACGGGGAAATTTGTTAGCAACATCATCGGCAACCAACAGAATTTAGGTTCATAGTGTGTTCTACCTTTTGATCCTTTACCACTTATATATAATTCTTTGACCCAACAAGCTAAACGTTTACATCCTTATCTTTAACACTCGAATAAAACGATGAGAATTAACTGGAGTATTCATTTGCCGGTACAGATGCTAAAGATTTTAACATTCGTATTTGCAAGCTGAATAATTCCGACGTTCCGTATTTTGATGCGAGTCGTGCCTTTTGTACTTTTCTACAATTTATTTGGCTCAAATTAAGCAATAAACAGGCATCCATGAAACTTTGTTATTGGGAAGAATTCTTCAGCAGCAGATTTAATCGTTTTCTCGAAATCTGAAATTATCATGCGTGGGGCTAATTTAAACTTACAGTCACAAGCAAGTTTAGATAGTTCATAAAAAACTTAACTGTGGCATTTTTTAGTTTTGCTACTTATCAAGCAAAATATTAGGGGAACACTTCGTTCTCAAACTTTCCATGTATAGGGAATAGTTGCCGTAGAATTAATGGAACTACATGGAAAGTTCCGTCCATTAGCCAGCAATCTGATTCACCCAAAATTTTTAAGCTGGAATGTGTTCCAAATAAAATTATTTTTTGCTCATTGAAGTCGAATTCTTTTAATATAAATAATTCGCCTTCGCAGAATATCTAATATGCTCTGGTATTGCGACATCAGATAAACTTCTCGGTTCCATTAAACTATTACATCTAGCTCAAATATGGAATTTCTTATCACCTGCGACGGTGTAGTATTGAAATTTTTGGTAACCGACTTTAAATTGCTATTGGTACGAGTAACTTCCGATTACCATGCATCAGGGCTGTGATTGTGTTGCGACGGATCTTTCATTAACACGGTTTTATCATTATACTTTTCTACTAATAGTGTGTCCCGTACAACCTTGAGCTTTCTTTTGGGAACAGCACCAGTAAAATATATTTTTACATTTTTTCTCCACATACATAAACATACAATTTTAATCTTTGGTTACTGAATTCAATTTTTTAATTTTTTAAAATAAATAAACGTAAACCTCAAAATTCGCTTTAAAAGTTAATTGATTTATATTGTAGCTGTAACTGCATTTTATTATTAGAATCAGGTTGAACCACAATAAAACGCTCGTTCAATAACAATAAATTTAGGTGATTTGTATTCTTGAACCTCGAATAATAAAAATAATTTTGTAAATATTATTTGCGGCGCCACAAATAATATTTACAAAATTATTTTTATTATTCGAGATAACATTTTCGAGGTTTTGAATTCGACATTTTGAAATTTCGATATTTTGAAATTCACTATTTTATTAATTCGAGATTTCGATTTCGAGATTTTGATTTTGATATAACAATTGTCGAGGTTTCTTGACCAACCCATTTTTTTTCGGGATTTTCAGTTCCTTATTTTCTTCTAGATCAAATAGCCAACTCAAAAAAAATTAATTTATAGTTAATTATATAATAAAAAACCCGTCATAAAAATAAAAATTTTGATAAATTTTATTCTTAAAAAGATGAACAATTAAAATCAACTTCGACACAAACGGCCTTTCGACATTCGGCCTTTCGACACAATCGGCTTTCGACGTTCGGCTTTTCGATATTCGGCCTTTCGGTCTTTGGACATTCGGCTTTTCGACACATTCTGATTTACGACACATTCGGCATTCGACATTCAGCCTTTTGATATTCGGCCCTATTCCTTATTATGTGGTAGCACGATTTTAACAATTTTTTTTTTTTGGAAAACAATCCTTGTTGTCTTCTGACAATTTCTCGACTGACTAACTCTCAAAAACTCGTACGATTTTTCTTTACCATCATCCACCTCATCCTGTTTTGTTTATTTTTATTGTTTCATTTTCATTACTGCATTAACCAAGATTTGTTTTGTTAATTTTATATGACCTTTTTCCGCCAAATAATTTTATGTTGATTACACAACAAGACAATAAAACCACAAATAAAGACAACTGAACAGATACCAGATATGTAGTCGACTCAAGCAGAGAGTCGTTACACCATCGAAAAGTAAACTGCCTTACCCATTGTTAAGAAGCTTTAGGGGTTCTCTATGTTAGTATGTGAATAATTATTAAAAAACATAAATTTTTCAAAAATGCTCCAATCTCTCTGAATGTTGTTGGGGACAACAAAGATTCATCCGAACAGGGGCACGCAAACTAAAGACTAAAGCTCACCTTGCCATTATGCATGTGAAAAATCCATAATAGACGTGGCGGTGTTTATGAGCTTTGGCGACGTAGGAAGCCAAATATAATGAAAGAGATAAAAATATAGAATTAATAGTTACAATATCAAAAACCGAGGCCAAAGAAACCTGAGCAGATTATTTAGAGATAGTCTTTTCGTATAAAAACCCCTGTAATCGCATAATGTTTGTGGCCGCTGTATAAATAGACACACTATATACTACCTAATAAATTTTTATCACAAATAACTTAAATAATATAATTTAACTGATTAAGAAAACCCCAAACATAACATAAACCAAAAGAAAAACCAAAACCAATAGAAAAAAAAAGGAAATTTTTAGATGACATTATCGTTTAGCACTGATAACAAAAAATAATAATTCAGAAAATGGTAAACCATATGACATACAACATTTGACTTCCACAACCACCGCACCGAGTGAAATAAAATCTAAATTATATCTGTTGTAAATAAAAGAATGGAAAACGAAAAAGAAGGATTTTTTTTTGTTACAAAGTAAAATATAGTAGTGGATATAAATTTTCCTCATTTTCTTTTTGTACTTAACATAAATTACCACCAACATAAATTTTTGTTATTGTTGTTGGTGTACAGCTAGCTACATATAAAAATGAAAAAAAAACTCGGTTTTCTTATTCATTTTTGGTGTGTGTGTGCGGCGGGTAAGTACTTTATTCATAGCTTTCTTCCGATTCTTCTGGGGGTGTTAAATGGGTGTAAAAACGAATTGCAATGATGGTAAACTGGATTTTGTATATAAGTAAAAATATGATCATTATTTTATTACATTTTTATTTTACTGTGTGTTTATGTATATACTATAAGACGAAAGCGCTATATATCACCGTGGATATATTATATTAAACGGTCGGATGGGTTGCACTATTTTGGGGCGGCGAAATGCAGTGAAATATTATATAGAAGTTTTAAGATAATTTGTTTGGGAATAATATATTTTAATGAAATATCTTACTATTCATTATTATTTCACCAAATCTGCGTGAAACCATATTTATTTGAAAAATAATGGATATAAATATCGAGCAATAATTTATGTAGATAAAGATCATAAAACTAGTCTGGCAAGTTGTCTAATTTTTACTAAATATGGGTAACCACTCAGCATGGTATCAAAGTTAAATATTCTTAGTGGTTTGTGCGGCCTTTGAATACACCATATAATTTTTATTATCCTTGATGACTACTAAAAGCAAATTAGCAATATCCCCTAGATTTTAATCGATAATTCAGACTTTAGAAGACAGCTTAAGTATTTTTACGTTTATTTATGTTCGACCATACACGGAATATGTTTTAATGGCTAATTAATTATTTATTGTATTTGGTTCTTATATTCATAACATTGTTATTGAGTTATAAAGAAATATTAATAAAATATTTAAATTTATGGGCAATATTGTGACATTTATTATGTATTCGTGTTGATTGCTTAGCGCTGGGTCGTGTGGTCGGAAAGTATTTATTTGTTATTTTTAGGTTGTTAATATTGCCTGAAAAAATTAAGTATGCGGAATGGTGATGAATTTGAAATTTTTTCTTTTCACAATGGAAAATTTGACTGTTGTGATAACCACTACACCAGGGTAACACTATAGTGGAATAATTCAAGAACTAAACAATGTGTAGTGGTTATCACATCCGGTTAACACGCGGAAGGGCTCCTGTTTATTCCCGGGCCGAAATATTCTTTTTCTCAGTCGTTTAATATATTTTTGTTTTAAGACGGGCTATTTAACTTTGATAATGTTGATCACGATGAAAACCAAATAAGATAGAAATGGAATGTGGATGAAATTCCATTGATTTCCTAAAATAAAATATGAATTATTGTTATTTTTATTATTATTATAATTATTGTTATTGTATTATTAAAACTCATCTTGTTTATATTATTGTTTCGATTGACGTTTTGTTGCCTCAAAAATGATTGTCATTTAATTTTGTTTACATGTATGTATATATACAATAGTGCCACCTTAATATAATATCGTTTAGGCTTAGTTAGCTATTTATTAAGAGAGGTCACAATATTCAAATAAAATTAATATTTTTATGATCAAGTATGACCCAACTCATACAGATGTCAGGGAAATTTCTGTACAGCTTTTCAACCAGCTTAAAAACCAGTTGGAACAATAAATATTTTTTGCATGTCATTATTTTCGAATAGAATTATTACATAAAAAATTGTAGAGTTATCAAGACCTAACTAAAATTGTAAATATTAAAAATTGTGAATTATTAAAAAGAAAATTATAAAGTTGATGCTGAATAGTTTTTTTTTATTTTTTGCCATCAATAAATTAATTAAAAGTTAATTTTGGAGTTTACAATTATACATTTATTTCTGGTCCTTCAAGCCAGATAAGGCGCAACGTGGGATTGATATTGATCAAAAAGGAATCATCAGGCACGTGTTACCGATTTCCGGCATATTATAAATTGTATACATCATTTTGGACAGAAAAAATACTGAGATTTGGAGCAACGTGGGAAATCATCAACCATAACCATCCACTTGCAGAACCATTTTATATTTTATATTTTATATTTTATATTTTATATTTTATATTTTATATTTTATATTTTATATTTTATATTTTATATTTTATATTTTATATTTTATATTTAATATTTAATATTTAATATTTAATATTTAATATTTAATATTTAATATTTTATATTTTATATTTTATATTTTATATTTAATATTTAATATTTAATATTTAATATTTAATATTTAATATTTAATATTTAATATTTTATATTTTATATTTTATATTTTATATTTTATATTTTATATTTTACATTTTATATTTTATATTTTATATTTTATATTTTATATTTTATATTTTATATTTTATATTTTATATTTTATATAAGCGCTTGGCCAAGCCATTTTATATTTTATATTTTATATTTTATATTTTATATTTTATATTTTATATTTTATATTTTATATTTTATATTTTATATTTTATATTTTATATTTTATATTTTATATTTTATATTTTATATTTTATATTTTATATTTTATATTTTATATTTTATATTTTATATTTTATATTTTATATTTTATATTTTATATTTTATATTTTATATTTTATATTTTATATTTTATATTTTATATTTTATATTTTATATTTTATATTTTATATTTTATATTTTATATTTTATATTTTATATTTTATATTTTATATTTCATATTTTATATTTTATATTTTATATTTTATATTTTATATTTTATATTTTATATTTTATATTTTATATTTTATATTTTATATTTTATATTTTATATTTTATATTTTATATTTTATATTTTATATTTTATATTTTATATTTTATATTTTATATTTTATATTTTATATTTTATATTTTATATTTTATATTTTATATTTTATATTTTATATTTTATATTTTATATTTTATATTTTATATTTTATATTTTATATTTTATATTTTATATTTTATATTTTATATTTTATATTTTATATTTTATATTTTATATTTTATATTTTATATTTTATATTTTATATTTTATATTTTATATTTTATATTTTATATTTTATATTTTATATTTTATATTTTATATTTTATATTTTATATTTTATATTTTATATTTTATATTTTATATTTTATATTTTATATTTTATATTTTATATTTTATATTTTATATTTTATATTTTATATTTTATATTTTATATTTTATATTTTATATTTTATATTTTATATTTTATATTTTATATTTTATATTTTATATTTTATATTTTATATTTTATATTTTATATTTTATATTTTATATTTTATATTTTATATTTTATATTTTATATTTTATATTTTATATTTTATATTTTATATTTTATATTTTATATTTTATATTTTATATTTTATATTTTATATTTTATATTTATATTTTATATTTTATATTTTATATTTTATATTTTATATTTTATATTTTATATTTTATATTTTATATTTTATATTTTATATTTTATATTTTATATTTTATATTTTATATTTTATATTTTATATTTTATATTTTATATTTTATATTTTATATTTTATATTTTATATTTTATATTTTATATTTTATATTTTATATTTTATATTTTATATTTTATATTTTATATTTTATATTTTATATTTTATATTTTATATTTTATATTTTATATTTTATATTTTATATTTTATATTTTATATTTTATATTTTATATTTTATATTTTATATTTTATATTTTATATTTTATATTTTATATTTTATATTTTATATTTTATATTTTATATTTTATATTTTATATTTTATATTTTATATTTTATATTTTATATTTTATATTTTATATTTTATATTTTATATTTTATATTTTATATTTTATATTTTATATTTTATATTTTATATTTTATATTTTATATTTTATATTTTATATTTTATATTTTATATTTTATATTTTATATTTTATATTTTATATTTTATATTTTATATTTTATATTTTATATTTTATATTTTATATTTTATATTTTATATTTTATATTTTATATTTTATATTTTATATTTTATATTTTATATTTTATATTTTATATTTTATATTTTATATTTTATATTTTATATTTTATATTTTATATTTTATATTTTATATTTTATATTTTATATTTTATATTTTATATTTTATATTTTATATTTTATATTTTATATTTTATATTTTATATTTTATATTTTATATTTTATATTTTATATTTTATATTTTATATTTTATATTTTATATTTTATATTTTATATTTTATATTTTATATTTTATATTTTATATTTTATATTTTATATTTTATATTTTATATTTTATATTTTATATTTTATATTTTATATTTTATATTTTATATTTTATATTTTATATTTTATATTTTATATTTTATATTTTATATTTTATATTTTATATTTTATATTTTATATTTTATATTTTATATTTTATATTTTATATTTTATATTTTATATTTTATATTTTATATTTTATATTTTATATTTTATATTTTATATTTTATATTTTATATTTTATATTTTATATTTTATATTTTATATTTTATATTTTATATTTTATATTTTATATTTTATATTTTATATTTTATATTTTATATTTTATATTTTATATTTTATATTTTATATTTTATATTTTATATTTTATATTTTATATTTTATATTTTATATTTTATATTTTATATTTTATATTTTATATTTTATATTTTATATTTTATATTTTATATTTTATATTTTATATTTTATATTTTATATTTTATATTTTATATTTTATATTTTATATTTTATATTTTATATTTTATATTTTATATTTTATATTTTATATTTTATATTTTATATTTAATATTTTATATTTTATATTTTATATTTTATATTTTATATTTTATATTTTATATTTTATATTTTATATTTTATATTTTATATTTTATATTTTATATTTTATATTTTATATTTTATATTTTATATTTTATATTTTATATTTTATATTTTATATTTAATATTTTATATTTAATATTTTATATTTTATATTTTATTTTTAATATTTAATATTTTGAATTTTATTCTTTATATTTTATATTTAATATTTAATAATTAATAATTAATATTTAATATTTTATATTTTATATTTTATATTTTATATTTTATATTTTATATTTTATATTTTATATTTTATATTTTATATTTTATATTTTATATTTTATATTTTATATTTTATATTTTATATTTTATATTTTATATTTTATATTTTATATTTTATATTTTATATTTTATATTTTATATTTTATATTTTATATTTTATATTTTATATTTTATATTTTATATTTTATATTTTATATTTTATATTTTATATTTTATATTTTATATTTTATATTTTATATTTTATATTTTATATTTTATATTTTATATTTTATATTTTATATTTTATATTTTATATTTTATATTTTATATTTTATATTTTATATTTTATATTTTATATTTTATATTTTATATTTTATATTTTATATTTTATATTTTATATTTTATATTTTATATTTTATATTTTATATTTTATATTTTATATTTTATATTTTATATTTTATATTTTATATTTTATATTTTATATTTTATATTTTATATTTTATATTTTATATTTTATATTTTATATTTTATATTTTATATTTTATATTTTATATTTTATATTTTATATTTTATATTTTATATTTTATATTTTATATTTTATATTTTATATTTTATATTTTATATTTTATATTTTATATTTTATATTTTATATTTTATATTTTATATTTTATATTTTATATTTTATATTTTATATTTTATATTTAATATTTTATATTTTATATTTTATTTTTAATATTTAATATTTTGAATTTTATTCTTTATATTTTATATTTAATATTTAATAATTAATAATTAATATTTAATATTTTATATTTTATATTTTATATTTTATATTTTATATTTTATATTTTATATTTTATATTTTATATTTTATATTTTATATTTTATATTTTATATTTTATATTTTATATTTTATATTTTATATTTTATATTTTATATTTTATATTTTATATTTTATATTTTATATTTTATATTTTATATTTTATATTTTATATTTTATATTTTATATTTTATATTTTATATTTTATATTTTATATTTTATATTTTATATTTTATATTTTATATTTTATATTTTATATTTTATATTTTATATTTTATATTTTATATTTTATATTTTATATTTTATATTTTATGTAGATATTATGATTATGAGCTTTAGATATTGGAAAATTTTCCAATTCATTAAAAGCTCAGCTCAAATAGTACGAAGCAAATAAAAAAAAATATTTTTATGTTGTTAAGTAGAATAAAACCAAACGAAGGTGTATTTTGAATTAAGGCTGTATGGTACTCATTTTACCAAAATAAGGGTATCGTAAAAATCAATTTGTGGCTACAAATATTTATCAATTCACAAATTTTTTTTTTATTGATAAAGCTTAAGGTATTTTTGAGGGAATAATACAGGATTATTTCAAAATTATTTATAGTTTATCCGTAATAAAAATTCAAAGTTGACGAAATTTTGGATAATGGTGCTTACGTAAAATTCAATTTTCTTAAGTTTTTCTCGCTAAACCATGTATATCTTTTATATTGACCTATGCAGAAAGATATTTTTGAGGGATTAATTCACGATTATAAAGATTAATAATAAAATAAGAAAGATATAATCAAAATACTAAGAATATCGAGATATTTATCGATACGAAAAAATTCTGTATCGATAAATATATTTTTTTTTGTCAAAAATGGGTATGACCTCGGCTAATTTTTGATTTCCTTTTACTCTACGAGATGGCTAACCCCAAAAAAATGGTGAATGTCCAGGATCTTATCGTTTTATAATAAATTATACATTTTAACATACTCAGTTGCCATAGAAACAACGAAAATGAATAACCGAAATAGTATATAATTTTATTCTGGAAAAAAGGGAAATAAGACAAGTCGACATACAGTTATATTTATTTTACATCAAAATAAAACAAAAATACAAAACGATATTTTTCTTTAGTATAGACACAGTTTAGACGCATTTTTGGACATTTAAATATCGATACCAAAACAGAAATTTTTTTTGAGTACCATACAGCCTTAATGGGTTATAAAATAATTTTTGGCATATTTGATTGACTTAATTGGGTGTTGAGTCTGTTTATACATGCTAAGATGAAGCGAACCATACTAATAAGAATATGTCAATATGCCTTCAACTTGTAATATGTGTGTGTATTTTTTACATCACATTAACAAGTTTGCAAATGTCTAAATAATTACAAGTTCTCAACACACCAGGTAACTATATCGTTAAATATATATGTGCACATTGCATATTTTACATAAATTAAATTTCATTTGACGTCAATCAGCACATGTTTATTATGCCAATGTTTGCTATTATCATTAATTCATCTGCACGTTATATATACAAACATGCGAGTATGCAAATTTTTGGGACGATGAATCATTTTATAGTGTACAGATCTCAAAATACCATTATTTATCATCCTGTATAAATCGACCACCCTACTTATAAATAAGTCTTACACTATACAAAGCACTTATCACACTTTTATATAAAATATTTAAATTTCTCATGCCCTCCCAAAAAAAAAAAAAAAACAAAAAAAAAAACTGGTGCCTTTTTCAAAGCGCCTCTAACTGTTTCGTTAATTCTCTATCATCTATATCCGACCCCTCGTGCTCGTATACATATAGTATATGCATGCATATTCAATCAAACAAATACGATTAAGTTCATTCAAGTGATTACATAATCGTTTTATTTTTTAATTTGATAGAAAGGAAAATCTCAACAAAAACAGGATTTTTTGTATGCTTTGAGCTATATGCTATGTATGTATGTCTGTTTAGTATAGGGAAGCATTAAAGTGACATCAAAGATGTATAGAGATGAAACAAGGAATCCATCATCGTCAATGTACACATCAAAAACCATAAATCTTGATTTATTTATTTATTTTATGTGTACAAAAGAAAATTTCTAAAGGGATTTTTGTAATTCTTAATTTTTTTTTTACAAACTTGAAAATGGGATTGTATGAGAAACAGTAGAAAAAATAAATAAATTCGGTTTTGTACTTAATTCAATTCAAATTACTGAGCACATGCATTAGTATGTAAATTTTGCAGATGGTACGTTTTGTTTAGATTTTAAGTAGATATATCGGATTTTATTCTGGGTTTTATCGAGTTTTGGTGTGAAAATTTGTTATTTATGTTGTTGTCCCTCTTGGTCATTTTTGTGTATACCATTTTTGAAATGACATTTAACTGATTGAAATCAACAAATCCATTAACAATATGTATGATGTAGAAATATGATATTATTTTACGTTGTATTGTTGATGGAATGAAATGTTGATGGGATTATTAATTGAGGTTTTTAATGGGTTTGTTATTATTGTTGTGATTTTCTTCTTCTTGTTTTTTTTTGTTGTAGTAGATGGACGACGGTTTAAGTTTTTTTTTGTTGATTTTATTATTTATTATGTTGTGTAGCCATATCAGAAGAAGAATAACAAGTATGTCAAAGGTGGCAGCTAATTTAAGAAGATAAAGTGGTTTTTATTACAAGGGACGGTTAAACATATACATATGTTGTGGTGGAATGCCACGATGTATTGTTAATATTGGATAATGCTATGCCAAATTCGTCCCAAATTTGCTGATACGAAAATGAGGTATACGATTATCGTTAATAATTCGGTGAATATAATTATATAGGATTATCGTTACCGTCATCAGAGAAAACCGGCTCTGTTTGGCGCCAAAATGTGTCGCTCTGGGTAATAATACAATTATTTTATTTCGATTTATTTTGTTTGAGTATGGACGATAAATGAAAAAGTTTTCGAACCAGAAGCCATATTGGAAAATTTTAAATTTTGAATTGAAGCATCCCGTGATTCCAGTGTTCAAAATTGCAAGGAATTTAGAGTGTGCCAAATTTGGTTTAAAAAAAAATTTAAATATCTTGCGAATGGTTTCAATTTCAACCACACGTAATATCCCCAGAGGAAGCATCCTTTGAGTGTACTCACTTCGGCATGACAAAACCAAAATGACTGGAACTATTCAACGGGCTTACACTCTGGCCAGCCCTGCAGTGTCCGCTGAAGGATTTGCGAGAGAACTGTATTTTTTGTTGTCGAAGCGAAATATCATCGGTTTGGACGGTCGGCTTGTATACCGTCTCTGTAAGCAGCACCTCTACTTCCTCTGTGACGATCGTAGTGTCAGGAACGGGAAGTCTAGTATGAATGCATTCAGGAAAGTACTCCAACGAATCATTTTCGTGACAATATGACGTCAATTCTATAGGGGCAAGCGCCAGAAATAACGGATATTTCTCACAAAATGGCATTAGGACAATACTAGAGATCAAGGCATCTTTAAGCGAATCGAAACTGCGCTTCTCGGTAGGTTCCCATCTCCAGCGGTATTTTTATGAAGCAGGAAAGCTTGTTACTGCTATTTATCCGTTGGTGGTGGGGTGCTTCTAATGGTGTCGATCTTCCCTTGCATTGGGTTCAGACCTTGGCGGATGAACAACCAATTTGACAATTTTCTTATTTTAGACGGATTTATTTTGATACACTTCTGGCGTAATTCTATATTGGACGAAGCAATTACGATGATATCGCCGAAATAAGGTATGACTCCTGGAATCGCTCGAAGTAGATTCTCCATGAAATTTTGGTACTAATACCGAATTGAAGTTGGTTCACCTTGAATAACACCCACATGTGTGTTATAATTGTTTGTACCAGCGCGGATGCATCGTCTACGATAACCTGTTGGTATGCTTGAGTGAGATCGTGTTTTGCAAACACAGAACCGTTTGGTATCGTTGATAATAGGTGATTTGCTGATTGAACTGGAAAACAGTGCGGTGTGAGAGCTTTATCCACCGTTGAGTTGTAATCACCGCAAATTCTCATACTGCCATCAGCCTTCGGAAAAGTTATTTAGTCGTAGCCCATTCGCTGTATTTGACTAGCTCCAGAATTTCCTGTCGAACTAATTTATCTAATTCTACTTCAACTGCTGCTCGCATGGCAATACGAATTATTCGTGCTGGCAAAAGTAATTGAATATTATGAATTAATTTTGAATCCACTTGAATAATAATCGGAGGTCCACTGTATGAATCAAGCTCAGGTGAGATCAGGTGGCTGTATTTCGCCAGTAAATCGGAAAAACTGGTGTCTGTGATTGAATGGACTCCTTGGATTGAAATCGACCAAGAACACTGGTTTTGATCTCGGTGGTGATGTATAATGGTAGACTGGAAATATTGATTTATCATTGTAATGTACATCAATGTCCAATCATCCCAAAATGTCGATCGGCTTCCATTGGAAACCGACCAATTTCAAATTGGCTTCACGAAGTGGTGGTAATTATCGAAATATTCCTTCGAAACGACACGGAACATGGTTGATGCTTACGGTATCAGATGCATTAATAACAGACTTATTGGAAATACTTTTCACTTCTCTGTAATGCCGATTCGAACGCTTCTGGTTACTTTTAGGTTTGCTGCCGCTGCTGGCCATCGCACGACAAACCTATTGGAGGTGTTCCATTGGACCAAAAAAGGAATATGTGGTAGTACGTTATCGGCAGGAGGATCGGTCATGGTCCTCCCCGCAGCTGAAACATCCTTGTAATCGTGACGTTTCTTCTGATGATTAACATTCGCCGGCGGTGCTTGATATTTAGGCATGATTTGCTTCTCTTACTGAGTTACAGTACAGAGTTCCCGGCAGCTTCTGCGGCAACGCTGCAATAGGTTGGCTGGACGAGCTATCCAGTCAGTGAAGCGGAGTCTAGCCAAATCGATAGGAGAGAAGATCAGATGCTCCAGGGGCGAATTAGAGAAAGCTTTATCAAATGAGCGGTTTAGCCTTCGCAATACATTGCCTGTATTGTTTATAATCAAATCTAAAATTGAATATTATTAATTAAGAAACCATGTAAAATATAATAAAAAATACTTAGCTTGTTTGTACACAAATTTAACCTTGACATTCCAAATGTCAGATGTAGGTGAATTCTAGTGTATATTAATTTTGTAATACACTCTCGAAACTGATACTCGACACGCCATCTGTGCTAATATAACAAAAAACCTCGAACATAGATTTCGAGAGTGTACATTTTTTTTCGGTGTACATACATAAAGAGATGAGAGAAAAGTTTTTGGTTAGAATAAAACACAATTTTGTACAGTCATCACGCGCTGTGAATTTATAATTAAAAAATAAATTATTCTCTACAAAAATATAAAAATTATTGCGGTTATCCAATTATTGCTCCATCAAGTGGTCCTTCGAGCCGGATCACTGAAACAGTGTACGCAGCCGGTAAAAGTTACAATAGTTGGACAACGTGTATAACCTCAAATACATATTAATTCACTCAAGGGAATCATACCGATTTAAATCATTCTCGTCTCAAGTTGCTCATCTGGATTTGTGATTCTCGAGCTGAACAGTCAGGTAATACAGTGCGTGTGTAAAATAAGAAAAAAAAACTCGTGCAAAACGTCCGAAAACCTCGTGCAAAATTGTGTGAAAACGTGCGGAGTCAGTGAAGTGAAACCGGGTGTGTGCAATATCAACCTCGTGTCGTCCTCAAAACATGCATAAAGAAATACTGGCTTTGCGAAAGCAGAAATCATGCGTGAAAGAAAAGATGAAACGCATCGCTAATTTCGCAAAAGCAGTGAGTGACGAAACCTCAATAGCAGAAATTCAGTTAAGGTTGGATAGATGTCATATGTTATTAAAAGATGTCAATGACTTCGACATGAAAATCATCATGCTCAAACCAGACGAAGATGGATGGGGATTTAACTTTTGAAGATGATTACCATTTGACCATCGCAATGCTTACCACGTGGGCTCGTAAAAAGTCAATTGTAGAGCCAGCAGTACTACAGCCAGCCGATCAAACATTGCATTTAAATACATCACAAGTTAACTTCGGTGCGGAAGCCGAATTGAAACTGCCAAAAATAAATATTCCGAAATTTACTGGCAACTATACTGAGTGGCCTTCATTCTTTGACCTGTACTATAAAACCATACACGAATCCAAAAGGTTAAGTCAGGCTCAGAAATTTCAATACCTCAAGGGTCTGCTTGATGGGGAAGCTGCGGCGCTACTTCGGCACATTCTAGTAACGGAAAACAATTATCAAATTGCGTTGGCTAAGTTACAAGAACGATATGATCGCAAACGTCACATCGTTACTGCATTTATTAAGCAGTTTATGGGTCAACCTAGCATTCAACACTCTAGTGCCGGCATGTTAAGAAGGATGATGGATACATCGGATGAGGTAGTTCGCGGGTTGGAAGCGCTGGGCAACAATGCAGTTAGCAGGGATCCGTGGCTTATTTATCTTCTACTCGAGAAGTTGGACGAGCAATCCAGAACAGCATGGGCACATCAGTCAACTGACTTAAAAAATGATCCAACTTTCAGCGACTTGATCAAATTTTTATCACGACGTATTGATGCATTTGAAACAGCAACGAGCAATTCAAAGCGCAGTGGGCCTCGGCGCGAAGGTCGAACTCATATAACAACTCAAAGCGAGACAACGTCATCTACCTCGCGACCAGAAGGTTATCTCAATAAATGTGCGTACTGTGCTAGTTCGAAGCACTCGCTGCTACAGTGCAACGAGTTTGCCACATTGGACGTGCAAAAACGAAGAGAGTTTATTCACGACAATCATCGTTGTTATAACTGCTTAAGCATAACTCACTCAGTATCAAGATGTCCGAATTGAGCAAGATGTCATAAATGTAACAGGCGCCATCATACACTATTACATTTAACTCAAAATGCAAATGCAGCAAGGTGTACAACTGCTACCGAAGAAATGTCCTCAAATCCCAAGCCAACTCCAAGTCTCACAGCGGTTTGTGCTTACGCAGAACAGAGGTTAGCCGTTCTGCCGACCGTCTCATGACATGTAGAAAACTCTATGGGTGGCCTCTCAACGTGTCGCGCGCTTCTGGACTCTGGGTCCCAACTAAGTTTAATTACCAACTCATGTGTGCAACGATTAAATTTAACAACCGAACACTCGAATATGCTGGTTAGTGGAGTAGGGCACAACATCGCTGAACGAACAAAAGTTATTGTAAATCTGAGGATAAAAACGAATACTCAACATACATTGAACCTGTAGACTACCCGCTCAGCCAATTAATTTAAACATGAAGGAAATTGAATCGGTAACGCTGGCTAATCCAACGTTTAACAAGCAAGCTGATGTTGACATATTGATTGGTTCAGATGTTCTCTTTGAAATTCTTCGTGATGGTACCAAGCGCATAAGAAATTCACAGTTGTTCTTAAAGAACACCATTTTTGGCTGGGTGGTTGTTGGTAGGAATAACACTGGAGCAAGTGAGGCTGATAACTGTTTAGAATTTCCTACCACTGTAAATTTAATTCAACTTGATGCAACGTTGAAGAAATTCTGGGAAGTGGAGTCAGTTGGCGGTGACAAAGCAATTCTGCCTCCGGAAGAAACTTTATGTGAGGAACATTTTGTCAAACACACGACTCGAGATACAAGGGGTCGCTTCATCGTTAAATTGCTGTTTAAAACATCAACGTCGAATTTGGGCAACACGTTTAATCTAGCTGTACGAAGATTTGAAGCACTTGAACGACGTTTCGCTCAACAGCCAGAATTTATGGACGCATATACTAAGTTTATGAAAGAGTATATCTCTCTTGGCCACATGTCCGAGGTTGCAGCAACACGTCAAAATGCATCATTATCCTCTTATTTGCCACATCATGAAGTCGACCGATGCGTGAAATAAATTACGAGTTGTATTTGATGATTCTGCCCAACCATATGACGGAAAATCGCTTAACAGTTGCTTAGCAGTTGGACCAACTATCCAAACTGTTCTATTCAATATTTTATTGCGGTTCCGAGAGAAAAGATATGTGTTTTCTGCGGACATCAAAAAGATGTACCATCAGATTAGAATCGCTGAGACTGACGCTGATCTGCAACGAATTGTTTGGCGAGAGAGTCCGTCCAGCCGCTGGAGACACTATCAACTCCGAACGGTAACATATGGGCTGTTATCAGCACCTTTTCTCGCGACAAGGGCATTGAAACAAATTGCAATTGATGTAGCACAACACCATCCAAACATTGCAATAACCATTGAGGAATGCACATACGTGGACGACATCATGACTGGCGCAGATACTTTGGAAGAAGCGCAAGTGAACAGAGATGATTTAATCAATGTTCTTTCACAATACGGCTTCGCGTTGAAAAAATGGAAGGCCAATTGCAAATCATTATTAAGAGACATTCCGGAGGAGCATTGCGACAGTTGCGATAAACCATTTTCGGTAGAACCTCATAAGTCTTTCGATACGGTGAAGGTGTTAGGTATATGTTGGAATCCTGCAACCGATACAATTACATTCAACGTCCATCTTCCTCAGCATTCCGTTCATACAAAACGAACTGCGCTATCCGATTATTTGATCCTGTTGGTTGCTTGGCCCCAGTGGTCATTCGGATGAAAATTTTTGTGCAACAATTATGGATGAAGAATCTAGATTGGGATGATCCACTGCCCGACAATTTACAAATCGAGTGGTTAACTTTGCGAGAAGATCTGTTGGAGGCAAACTCTATTACCATTCCGAGACATATCTGCACAACTGGCACATCAGTCGTTGAAATGCATGGATTTAGTGATGCAAGCAAAGTTACATATTCAGCAGCAGTTTATCTCAAAGTCATCAATGTTTGCGAGACTACAGTCCATCTCGTAACATCCAAAACAAAGGTAGCGCCCACCAAACAATTGTCGATCCCAAAGCTGGAATTATCAGGGGCTTTATTACTATCACAACTCATGAAAATCGTATTGGCGGAAACTTGGTTGACAGTGAATCAAATTCATGCATGGACTGACTCAAAGGATGTTTTGGATTGGCTTAGTGATCATCCAAGTAAATGGCCCACATTTATCGGGAATCGAACTGCAGAGATTTTAAACATCCTACCGCGTTCTTGTTGGAAACATGTACCGTCGGAATTCAATCCAGCAGACTGCGCATCTCGAGGGCTCTCACCTAAGTCGTTAAGCTCTCACTCAATTTGGTGGCATGGGCCACATTGGCTGCAATGTTCATCAGAAAATTGGCCACCATAGCCAGCCTCACATAACATTGCGATCGGATTACATATTGCACAATCGCAACCAATTTCCGTATTTTTACACAACGAGTGGATGGACCAACTGATCAGAAAATATTCATCATTTCAAAAATTACAACTCGTCGTAAGTTATATCACAAGGTTCATCAACAATGCCCGAAAACCAAAAATGCAAAGGATAAGCGCTCCAGTTCCTGACTCAGACGAATTCCTCAATAGTCTACACCTCATCTGTCGATACGAACAACAACTATTCTTCGGAAAAGAAATTGAAGCCCTTCGCAATGGCAAAGAGATATTCAAACGAAGTTCACTAATAGCACTAAATCCGTTTTTGGATAAGGACAGCGGCCTGCGAGTAGGAGGCAGACATCCAAAAATTGTCCACGCTAGTTCGATTATTACTCGGTCAATTTTATTGGACATTCATCTTCGACGCAAACACCCTGGACCTTCGTTACTAATAAATATCACTCGGCAGACATTTTGGATACCATCACTAAGGAATAAAGCGAAGAATCTCGTTCGAAATTGCGTAATCTGTCAACGAAATAAAGCAACACTCCGGACTCAAATTATGGCAGATTTACCTCGGTCACGAGTTGTAGCAAGCAGACCATTTGCAAATTGTGGTATGGACTACGCCGGCCCTTTCAATTTTCATCTCAGTAAGGGCAGGGGACAAAAAACATACCAAGGTTATATGTGTTTGTTTGTCTGTTTGACGGTAAAAGCGGCGCACATTGAGTTTGCGAATGATATGACCAGTGAATGTTTTTTGGCCGTACTCAAAAGATTTGTAGCCCGCAGAGGTGTTTCAACTAACATGTTCAGCGATAACGGTCGTAATTTTATAGGAGCCGAAGCAAAGCTAAAGAAAAACATCGAAACAGTCATTCGTATTTTCCACAGAAATACTCAAGTTTTCGGCAGCAACCTACATCAAATGGAATTTTAACCCACCTCAAGCTCCGCATTTTGGTGGCCTCTGGGAGTCGGCAGTCAAATCGACGAAGTTCCACCTTTAACGCGTGATCGGAAATACAATACTTACTCTATATACCTACTATATCCGCGTTCTTCATTAAAGCGAAATACGATCCCGAGAGTCTGAGGTTGTTATCACTTATGAGCCCACAGTCAAGTTGCCGGATGATTAAATTATACAATCAAGAACCGATAAGTCAATTGTTCGTGATGCAACACTGCCTCTGGATCCTAGGGAAAAAATTAAACCGGCGACAGTAGGAACAAGGCCGTCTTGTGAAACGAAGATGCCAAATTGTTTGAAATCTATCTTTGCACGCCGCAGTAAGCGGTACCAACCGGTACAGCCTACAAAGAAAGGCAACAGAGTAATTATCGTTCAAGATCCGTCTTATTTCCGGGTAAATTATGTCAATCCGAGATGTTACAAAATAACGCAAAACACGATTTTAAAAATATTTGTGGTATTAACTGTTATTTAGAGAAGTTATAAAAATAAACTATGATTTCTCGAAATGACATACTATGGATTTTTGGCCACGTTAATATGAGAATAGTGAAGCTAATTCTTGTATTCATCAGTAATCGGTATTTTTTTTTAATCAAGTCGGTTGTAATTTACCAACAAATTCAATATTAAATCACTGCAGCCATACGCATTTATTAAATTACCCTACAATAATTCCATATGTCACATAAAAACAAACAGGTTACAATTTCAAAATTGTTGTACAATAAATAAATTTCTGATCGCAATTCTGTTTGCGTTCACGATCCATTAAAATACTTTTTTTAACGACACCCCACGCTTCCACAGGAAACTGTACACATTTTCGTTAATCAGAAAATTTTATTACCGCATCTTAAAAATATCATCGCAACCATAATATTGCGATACTGAGACATTAAGCATTGCGTTGATAATATTGTGTCTTACAATTCTGCACCTCGTAAAATTATGGATTATTTAACCACAAAAAAAAAAATTTATCGAAATATTTTTCGTAATAAAACAGTCAGGCGCAACCAAAAATTAGTCACGAAAGAGTTATATATCTATCAACCATGCAAGAGAGTTCAATCGATTAACTTCACATCTACTATGTATACATACGTACATATCCAAACACATAATTATGACATTCACAACTCGTCAATCCATAGATGATGTTTTTTTTTTTTGGTTTTGGTTTTGGGTGTGTGCTATCACAAACTGCCTATCATCACTTCATTTTCATTTCGGTTTATCTTTAAATATCTTCTTCCAAACACCATACAGCATTAAGATAAAAAAAAATTTAAATTACAAAATAACACAAGAAAACAAAAAAAAAAAAAACAAAAAACGTTATGATGATAAATTAAACGATATCTAAAAACATAAATCATTTGATGAAATAAATTAGTCGACAGTTGAAAATGTCATGTTAAAAAACATTAATTTATTAAATTTTTTAATTTATTTTTATCTATTAAATGGTATCTAAAATATAAAAATTTGTTTAAGTCATTTTTTATTTAAATTATTTTTATTTTTTTTTAAAATGTGAAAAGAAAACATGTTACTCATTTTCAAAATGTTAATTGAAATATAATTTATTTGTGAGGTTATAAATCATTGCGCGCGAGTTTATGGAATTTGACCAACCTGAAAAAAGGTCACATCATTTACATAGGACACGAATCGGAAATACTTATCTCGACAGCTTAATCCTTTGTGCTAATTTTTTAATCCCGGTAAAAGACAAATTTGTTAGATAACATTATATACAATACCTGATTATCATGTCTTAGCGTCAGCTTATAGAAAGTTTTATATATTTTGTAATCAATAATAATTACTGTAAAAATAAATTCCCGTCTATAAATCAAACAAGAATTTAACTTTTACAATCCAAAAAAACAAAACTGAAGTTTTATTAAAAACTATAAATTATTTCCATCATTAATATTTTTTTTTCTTCTCTTAATCATAAATTCATTGTCTTGTCCCAATCCACCTATTTGATTGTAATCACCCGCTGCTTACCATATATAAATGCATAAGAAGAATAAAAAAAAAACACACACAGATTGTCTTCTATCCGTTTACATATATCGATATTTTACTTTGCACAGCGCGCACACACAGCATTTAATAAGACAACAAAACCAGATAAAAAATTGATGACATATTTTATTGTGATATCATAATATTATTATATTGGAAGATGCTTTGAAAAAGAGACGACATATTACTCGTATATATTCAGGGGAAAGCAGCAGACATACATACACGTTAAAGATTCAATTTCATCAACATATTTGTGTGAAATATTTATTTTTTTATGTTTTAGAAAAACATCAGTGCTTCTTAACCTTTTCTTTTCGAATTGCAGTCTACTGGGGTCGTATTTTGCACAAATCACGAGAAGCGAGTTTATGGCTATTTCCCAAAGAGTACATAATCTAAATTATTTTAACCATAAAATTGTTTATATGTTTGTTTGTATCATGGGTTTCGGAAACGGCACAATCGATATTGATAAAAATTGGTGAAGGAGTGTTTTCGAGCGCCAGAAAACGATTGTGATTAGTCTAGATCTCAGGAAAATTCGTTTAAAGGGTCCTTCAGTTGGGCCCGGCTTCCATGTTTCTTAGAAAAAATCCAATTATTGTGGTTGCGTTGTTTGGAAACGGAATGAAACTAAGCTATTTTTCAACCAATTGAGATAAGACTCGGTTTGTATGATGAAAATGAGATGTCAAATTGAGCTCCGGGTGTGGCTCTAGAAAATTTCCAGTTTGAATGGAATTACGTCATTTGTTATCCGATTTCTATGAAACACGGTGTGTTTAATGAAAATGAAATTCTAACATGAGGTCCTAATGTTGTTTTCAAAAATTACTAATTTGAATGGGACTCCGCATTTCTCAACTGATTAGGATAAAACTTGAATTTGTATAATGTAAGTGGTATTCCAATATGAGTTAAAATTATAGTTCTGGAAACTGGCTTATGTTGTTTTGTTCCTATGATTAAAATTTGATTTCAGTATGAATTTCGGATGTGGTTCTAAAAATTGAAACTAACTTAGTTCTGCACAGATTGGCATGAAACTCGTTCTAGAAGCTAACTTACTAATTTAAAATAGCTTACAAGCCATTTCTTTAAATATGACTTGATTACATATTTACCGATACTGTGTCATCTTTTTGTCTTTCACCCAAATCAATTGAAATTTCGCTGTCTTTCGTATTTGGTGTATACCAAAACGAACATCGACTGACTACTACTTTCTTCGTTGAAGGATTGTAGCAACGATAAGCTTTTGAATGGTTGTCATGTGCAAGAAAAATAGTTTCAGCTGTCACATGGTCTAATTTTCCGCTTTGTGCTAATGATACATGAATAAAGCATTTAAAACCAAATATGTGAAAATTGTTTGTACCTGATTTTATGACGTTCGATATGGTGTCATGTTCGTTGTTCTTGTTAACACACGATTATGAATGATATTTGCCGTTGCACTGGCCTCACCCCACAAACTGTTTGGTAACTTCGCGTCAATAAGCATGCAACGAGCCATTTCGATTTTGTGGACAAGCCGGCTGCCTTGAACTGGATCATTCATCCATTGACTTTAAATAGTTTGTGTTCACACAATACGACAAACCGTTGCACAGTGTCTTCAACCTTCGATTTGTGTGTCAACAAAATACCGAATGTAAAACGTGAGCCCTTCGCCAATGAAGGTGACCAATAGAAAATGGAAATTTTAATATTAAAACGAAAACAAACAAAAATTATAAATTCTGGAAAATGTGGATTTAAAATCGCTATAAATTCTGGAAATTGGGGATTTAAAATCGGTTTAAATTCTGGAAAATGGGAATTTTAATTTTAAAATGAAATAAACAAAATTATAAATTCTGGAAAATTGGGATTTAAAATCGCTCTAAATTCTGGAAATTAGGAATTTTAATTTAAAAACGAAATAAACAAAAATTAAAAATTCTGGAGAATGGGGATTTAAAATCTCTATAGATTCGGGAAAACGGGGACTTTAATTTTAAAACGAAAATCAACCAAAATTATAAATTCTGGAAAACGAAGATTTAAAATCGCTATAAATTCTAGAAAATGGAAATTTAATTATAAAACGACAACAAACCAAATTTTTAAATTCTGGAAAAAGGGGATTTAAAACCGCAATATATTCTGGAAAATGGGGATTTTAATTTTAAAACGAAAATAAACAAAAGTTATAAATTCTGGAAAATGGGGATTTAAAATCGCTTTAAATTCTGGAAAATGGGAATTTTAATTTTAAAATGAAATAAACAAAATTTACATATTCTGGAAAATGGGGATTTAAAATCGCTATAAATTCTGGAAAATGGAAATTTTTATTTTAAAACTAAAATAAACAAAAGTTATCAATTCTGGAAAATGTGGATTTAAAATCGCTATAAATTCTGGAAATTAGGGATTTAAAATCGGTTTAAATTCTGAAAAAGGGGAATTTTAATTTTAAAACGAAAATAAACAAAAGTTATAAATTCTGGAAAATGGGGATATAAAATCGCTATAAATTCTGGAAAATGGGGATTTTAATTTTGAAACGAAAATAAACGAAAGTTGTAAATTCTGGAAAATGTGGATTTAAAATCGCTATAGATTCTAGAAAACGGGGATTTTAATTTTAAATCGAAAATAAACAAAAGTTTTAAATTCTGGAAAATGGAAATTTTAATTTTAAAACGAAAACAAACAAAATTTATAAATTCCGGAAAATGGGAATTTAAAATCGCTATAAATTCTGGAAAATGGGAATTTTAATTTTAAAACGAAAATAAATGAAAGTTATAAATTCTGGAAAATGGGGATTTTAAATCGCTATAAATTCTGGAAAATGGGGATTTTAATTTTGAAACGAAAATAAACAAAAGTTGTAAATTCTGGAAAATGTGGATTTAAAATCGCTATAGATTCTAGAAAACGGGGATTTTAATTTTAAATCGAAAATAAACAAAAGTTTTAAATTCTGGAAAATGGAAATTTTAATTTTAAAACGAAAACAAACAAAATTTATAAATTCTGGAAAATGTTAATTTAAAATCGCTATAAATTCTGGAAAATAGAGATTTTAATTTTAAAACGAAAATAAACAAAAGTTATAAATTCTGGAAAATGGGGATTTAAAACCGCTATAAATTCTGCAACATGGGGTTTTAAAATCGCTATAAATTTTGGAAAATGGGAATTTTAATTTTAAAATGAAATAGACAAAATTTATAAATTCTGGAAAATGGGGATTTAAAATCGCTATTAATTCTGGAAAATGGGAATTTTAATTTTAAAGCGAAAATAAACAAAAATTATAAATTCTGGAAAATGAAGATTTAAAATCGCTATAAATTCTGGAAATTGAAAATTTTAATTTTAAAGCAAAAACAAACACAATTTTTAAATTCTGGAAAATGGAGATTTAAAATCGGTTTAAATTCTGGAAAACGGGAATTTTAATTTTAAAATGAAATAAACAAAAATTATAAATTCTGGAAAATGGGGATTTAAAATCGCCATAAATTCTGGAAATTGGGGATTTAAAATAGCTTTAAATTTCGAAAAATGGGAATTTTAATTTTAAAACGAAAATAAACAAAAATTAAAAATTCTGAAAAATGGGAATTTAAAATCGCTATAAATTCTGGAAATTGGGGATTTAAAATCGGTTTACATTCTGGAAAACGGGGATTTTAATTTTAAAACGAAAATAAATGAAAGTTATAAATTCTGCAACAGGGGGATTTAAAATCGCTCTAAATTCTGGAAAATGGAAATTTTAATTTTAAAACGAAAACAAAAAAAAGTTATAAATTCTGGAAAATGGTGATTTAAAATCGCTATAAATTCTGGAAAATAGGGATTTTAATTTTAAAACGAAAAGAAACAAAATTTATAAATTCTGGAAAATGGGAATTTAAAATCGCTATAAATTCTGGAAATTGGGGATTTAAAATCGGTTTAAATTCTGGAAAACGGGCTTTTAATTTTAAAATGAAATAAACAAAATTTATAAATTCCGGAAAATGGGGATTTAAAATCGCTATAAATTCTGGAAAATGGAAATTTAAATTTTAAAACGAAAACAAACAAAATTTTTAAATTCTGGAAAATGGGAGTTTAAATTCGCTATAAATTCTGGAAAATGAGGATTTTAATTTTAAAACGAAAATAAGCAAAAATTATAAATTCTGGAAAATGGAGATTTAAAATCGCTATAAATTCTGAAAATTGGGGATTTAAAATCGGTTTAAATGCTGGAAAACGGGAATTTTAATTTTAAAATGAAATAAACATAATTTATAAATTCTGGAAAATGGGAATTTAAATTCGCTATAAATTCTGAAAAATGGGGATTTTAATTTTAAAACGAAAATAAACAAAAATTATAAATTCTGGAAAATGAGGATTTTAAATCGCTATAAATTCTGGAAATTGGGGATTTAAAATCGGTTTAAATTCCGAAATATAGGAATTTTAATTTTAAAATGAAATAAACAAAATTTATAAATTCTGGGAAATGGGGATTTAAAATCGCTCTAAATTCTGGAAAAAGGGGATTTTAATTTTAAAACGAAAATAAACAAAAATTATAAATTCTGGAAAATTAAGATTTAAATTCGCTATAAATTCTGGAGAATGGAAATTTTAATTTTAAAGCGAAAATAAACAAAAGTTATAAATTCTGGAAAATGGTGATTTAAAATCGCTATAAATTCTGGAAAATAGGGATTTTAATTTTAAAACGAAAATAAACAAAAATTATAAATTCTGGAAAATGGTGATTTAAAATCGCTATAAATTCTGGAAAATAGGGATTTTAATTTTAAAACGAAAATAAACAAAAATTATAAATTCTGGAAAATGGGGATTTAAAACCGCTATAAATTCTGCAACATGGGGATTTAAAATCGCTCTAAATTCTGGAAAATGGGGATTTTAATTTTAAAAACGAAAATTAACAAAATTTATAAATTCTGGAAAATGGTTATTTAAAATAGCTCTAAATTCTGGAAAATGGGAATTATAATTTTAAAACGAAAATAAACCAAAAATTTAAAATTCTGGAAAATGGGGATTTAAAATCGCTATAAATTCTGGAAAATAGGGATTTTAATTTTAAAAGAAAATAAACAAAATTTTTAAATTCTGGAAATGGGAATTTAAAATCGCTATAAATTCTGAAAAATGGGGATTTTAATTTTAAAACGAAAATAAACAAAAATTATAAATTCTGGAAAATGGGAATTTTAAATCGCTATAAATTCTGGAAATTGGGGATTTAAAATCGGTTTAAATTCTGAAATATAGGAATTTTAATTTTAAAATGAAATAAACAAAATTTATAAATTCTGGGAAATGGGGATTTAAAATCGCTCTAAATTCTGGAAAAAGGGGATTTTAATTTTAAAACGAAAATAAACAAAAATTATAAATTCTGGAAAATTAAGATTTAAATTCGCTATAAATTCTGGAGAATGGAAATTTTAATTTTAAAGCGAAAATAAACAAAAATTATAAATTCTGGAAAATGGTGATTTAAAATCGCTATAAATTCTGGAAAATAGGGATTTTAATTTTAAAACGAAAATAAACAAAAATTATTAATTCTGGAAAATGGGGATTTAAAACCGCTATAAATTCTGCAACATGGGGATTTAAAATCGCTCTAAATTCTGGAGAATGGGAATTATAATTTTAAAACGAAAATAAACCAAAAATTTAAAATTCTGGAAAATGGGGATTTAAAATCGCTATAAATTCTGGAAAATAGGGATTTTAATTTTAAAACGAAAATAAACAAAATTTTTAAATTCTGGAAATGGGGATTTAAAATAGCTCTAAATTCTGAAAAATGGGGATTTTAATTTTAAAACGAAAATAAACAAAAATTATAAATTCTGGAAAATGGGGATTTAAAATCGCTTTAAATTCTGGAAAATGGGAATTTTAATTTTAAAACGAAAACAAACAAAATTTTTAAATTCTGGAAAATGGGAGTTTAAATTCGCTATAAATTCTGGAAAATGAGGATTTTAATTTTAAAACGAAAATAAGCAAAAATTATAAATTCTGGAAAATGGAGATTTAAAATCGCTATAAATTCTGAAAATTGGGGATTTAAAATCGGTTTAAATTCTGGAAAACGGGAATTTTAATTTTAAAATGAAATAAACATAATTTATAAATTCTGGAAAATGGGAATTTAAATTCGCTATAAATTCTGAAAAATGGGGATTTTAATTTTAAAACGAAAATAAACAAAAATTATAAATTCTGGAAAATTAGGATTTTAAATCGCTATAAATTCTGGAAATTGGGGATTTAAAATCGGTTTAAATTCTGAAATATAGGAATTTTAATTTTAAAATAAAATAAACAAAATTTATAAATTCTGGGAAATGGGGATTTAAAATCGCTCTAAATTCTGGAAAAAGGGGATTTTAATTTTAAAACGAAAATAAACAAAAATTATAAATTCTGGAAAATTAAGATTTAAATTCGCTATAAATTCTGGAGAATGGAAATTTTAATTTTAAAGCGAAAATAAACAAAAGTTATAAATTCTGGAAAATGGTGATTTAAAATCGCTATAAATTCTGGAAAATAGGGATTTTAATTTTAAAACGAAAATAAACAAAAATTATAAATTCTGGAAAATGGGGATTTAAAATCGCTTTAAATTCTGGAAAATGGGAATTTTAATTTTAAAACGAAAACAAACAAAATTTTTAAATTCTGGAAAATGGGAATTTAAAATCGCTATAAATTCTGGAAAATGGGGATTTTAATTTTAAAACGAAGATAAACAAAAATTGTAAATTCTGGAAATGGGAATTTAAAATCGCTATAAATTCTGAAAAATGGGGATTTTAATTTTAAAACGAAAATAAACAAAAATTATAAATTCTGGAAAATGGGGATTTAAAATCGCTTTAAATTCTGGAAAATGGGAATTTTAATTTTAAAACGAAAACAAACAAAATTTTTAAATTCTGGAAAATGGGAATTTAAAATCGCTATAAATTCTGGAAAATGGGGATTTTAATTTTAAAACGAAGATAAACAAAAATTGTAAATTCTGAAAAATGGGGATTTAAAATCGCTATAAATTCTGGAAATTGGGGATTTAAAATCGGTTTAAATTCTGGAAAACGGGAATTTTAATTTTAAAATGAAATAAACAAAATTTATAAATTCTGGAAAATGGGGATTTAAAATCGCTATAAATTCTGGAAAATGGAGATTTGAATATTAAAACGAAAATAAACGTCTTTATTAATTTTGCAATTTATTTTCCAGTTTCTTTCACACACTGGGCCAATAACCTGTAGAATATCTTGATGATATTTCCTTTCCTTAAATCTAATTATTTCGATCTACCAACAATGTGGAAAACACTTTATGAAAGAAAAAACACGAGAAAGGGTAATGTAATAATTTGAAATGTTTATTTATGACTGTACTACCAAAGCTTTCGAGAATATACAATTAATGCATGTTAAACGTGTCGTTAAGTCTGAAGTCTCTTTCATGTATTCAACAGAAACGTCTTTAATACCCTAAGCTGATGCGCTCCTTAAACGGGTATGAGTTTTAATCGAATTCGCGACTACAAATTGTATATCCCTTATTACGAAAATTGACAAATAATTAAAGTAATAGAAGCTGACTTATATTGTAATTGGCTATAGTAAAAGAATTAATTGCCGGAAATAATTGTAATGAAAAATTTTAAATTTAATGTTAACTTATCAAAACTTATATGATCACATTAATAAAATTATAAAGTTCAACTAACTCGATCTAGATAACATTGTTGGTTGATTAAGAACCACTCTCTGGTATAAAAGAATCATTATATGCGCATAATACATAATGTGACCATTTTGTCTGTCATATACATATACCACATAACTACTGTGAATAAGAAACTTCATGAAATTATTAGTTGGGAAGTTTATTTATAGCATGTCTATAAGCTCCGTATGGGGTTGTCTGTTTCATAGCGAGCTAATAGATAAAAACACATGATATGAATATACATATCAATTCTTTTTTTTATTGAAATTATGTTCATGATTAGTTTGATTTATTCATTAAAAACAATTTTGATTTTGTTGGTGAGATTATAATCACATCACATATTTGATTGATAGATTAATGAACTTAAAAAATACTAAAAAGACGGCCGACAAAGGTTTTGTAAAAAAAAAAGATTTATAGTGGCGTACTGTGTGTGTGTGTGGTGCGATCTATAATACTTCTTAGAATTATTATTTTTTTTTACTTTTATCGACTTATAATATTATAATGCCCAAACCAAATCAAAACATTCATTAAACTGTCAAAATGTAATCCATCTATGTGTGTACGTGTATATAAATCTAGGTTATGTCCGACCGCAAAAAAAAACTGGTAAAAATCAAAGAAATATTACATGTTATAAATCGCAAACAAGCACTACCAGTCTTACCAATAAATAATAAATAAATTCCATCGTATATCTTTTAAATCAATTTACAAATCTCATTAAAGCCATGTTGTTTATTTTAATAAAATTTATTATTGACAACATATTATTTCTTAACAATTCACAAAGCGCGGTTTTCTTTTAAAATTATGCGTGCGAGTGTGCGTTTGTCGTTAAATCAAATTAATTCATTTATCGGATTTTTTATTTTTATAAAATCAATGATAATAATTATGATGATAATATTTCATTTAAATTCCAGTCAATCCATCAATCAATCATATAAAATTCTTTATATCTTATATAAAAGGTCTGAGCTATTAAGATTTTGTTTCTGATTGATATAATTACCGTTTTGACATAAAAATGAATTATACGTCGTATATCGTCCACTAAATATTTTTTAAATTTATTTAAATTGTATAATAAAATTCCGCGTAACCGTACCCTTGATAGATTTATAGTCCAATAATGATATATCGTAATATTTAAAACAGGAATTAAAGAAATAACAACTAACTTTTTACGCCTAAAATAAATTTCGAGCAACATTTAGCCTTAAACCTTGAACGCGGTTTCTTATCTCACGGCTAAAATTTCTAGATCTTAAATATTTTATAGTTGAGGGATCATAATCTAAAAGTTTTTAGGTTCTAAAGTTGTTATATTACGCGGTCTATCACTCTACATTATCTTTCTTTGTATGTAATCATACATTTTTGATGACAGTTTAGTGTTTCGTTCTTGCGCAAGATGGAAATTTTGTACCCACTGGTTAAAATTATTAGGAAAAAGTATTTGAAATACGTCAAAAGCATCGGTGAAACGTCGCTAAATCTCTCTCATAATTGCGACATTATTAACTCGCTCAGGGGTTCGAATGGTCAAGTAATACTGTTGATTGTGCCTCTAGAGTCATGCTGCCGACAGTCCAAAATGGCTGCAACAAACCGAAGAATTATGGATTCAATCAAGCGGCACTAACTTAGAAGACATGAATGCAATGGAAGAAACAACCAAGTTGGTAAATCTTCATTTAGTAACACTGGAACATGTAGTCCAGAAATTTGTCAAAAGGATTTAAAGCATCAAGAAGATTCAAAGTATTATTTATTTATTTATTTGTATAATTTATAAGTAAAAGTTAATACAGTACATTATAAATCAAAATATATCAAAAATTAAACAAAAAAAATACAGAAAATCTTTAAAACAAAGAAATATGTAACTTAAGTTTTCAAATTAAGATATCAAATATTTGTTAATAGAATTTAATATTGAGCTTCTAAATTTATTCACAGATAAGTTAAAGATATCAATACTGTCATCACAAAAGATAAACAGAACGTTCCATTAAATATGATTTTAACCACATTTTGTAATGTTCAGTGATATTCATGGAATCCAATTTATTAATAAGCAATAGATGATCCACTTTATCAAAAACTTTTTGAAAATCAGTATAAACACAGTCCACCTGAATGTTATTGTCAACCTGATGAGATAAAAAATTGGTGAACTCAAGTAGATTAGTGACAGTGGATTTACCACCTCATTTCATTATATAAAATGTAAAACATTAGCTTCTCGAAAATTTTATTAAATATATTACTGATGCAAATACCACGGTAATTAGTTATATCTGAAACATCACCAGATTTGAAAACTGGAATGTTAAAGGAACACTTCCATAATTTAGGGAAAATACAGCTATTAATGGATTTATTAAAATAATTGTTAAAGTTTTAACAAAACACGGGCCAGCTTTAGCAACAAATTTACCAGGTAGACCATCTGGTCCACCTCCTTTATTAGTGTCAACCTCCTTTATTAGTAATCACTATGGGAATATCGCTTTCCGAAATTCTATCATACCCACACAAGAAATTAGAATTGTTGTAGTAATTAGGAATTGAATTAATAATCGACGAATTAAAAACACCTTTGAAATAATCAAAAAACCGTTTACAAATAATTTCAACATTATTTGAGCTAACGTCTAAATACTTCATAACTGCAGGAAACTCTGACTTAACAGACAAGCCTTTATGAAATTTCCAAAAAAAATTAGGATTACTTTTAATGGAATCCTGAATTGTTATAATATATATTTTGTAGCATACCCTGATTTCAAACTTAATTGCTCCACGAAGCAGGCTAATTTGATTATTACATATAAGTTTCTACAATTGTACACTTTCGATTTGGTTATTAGTTTAATTTTTTTTTAGTAATTTTTTAACCTATCAGAATACCATATTGGGAAATTTGGATGTACTATTTTTTTTTGAAGAGCTTGTACTCTACAAGCTATCTCTCTGTACTATAATTTCAAACAATTTATTGTAAAATATATCTAAACAATCATCAACCCCAAGATTTCCAAACAAACTCACCCAATCAGTTAATTGAAGTTCAGTGCTAAAGAAATCATAATTAATAGAATTAAAATTAATAACTCCGCCAACTCTGTTTCTTTTAAATTTATGATATTTAAAGTCGACCGATACATTTAAGGAAGGATGAAATCTATCAATTTTAGATAGAGCATTAACTGACTGTGCGACATGGAACTGCCTATCGGCATTAGTGTTAACCAAGTCAAGAATTCTGCCCATAAAATTTATATTAGCGTTGATTTGGGATAAATTCAAAAAATTAAGTAAATCAACAATAAACTCAGCACATCGACCCTCATATTCTACAGGAACTAATTGACTATTAACACTCATTTGCCATCGAATAGAAGGGAGGTTAAAATCACCAACTAGCAGAACATCACTATTAGACTTCCTATTGTCAGAATAAAATTCATTAAACAAATCAAAAAACAGCCGCAGATTATCTTATATTGCATAGTTAAAATAAACAACACATATAAAAACCTGTGGCAATTCAACGCAAACTTTAGCATGCAACATTCAAACGAAAACTCAGGTATATATAGGATAGTTACTGGAAGTTCACGCTTATATCCAATTAGGACTTCACCGCCATCATTTAAATTGGTTTCAATAAAATTCCGATCACAGCGTTGCACCAAATATCTATCTTCGAACAACTCATATGAGCCAACACTGCTGTTGAGCCATGTTTCAATACGTTTAGAATTAATAATGAATGAAGATTGAAAATAACAAAAAATTATAAAAAATAATAGAAAATATTATGTAATGTAAATTTGTAAAGTAAATATTGAACAGTGAATTATCGATATAAAACAAACTATTAAATAATGCCGGCATTATAAATTCGTAGCAGATCCCCAACGTTCCCCGAACGATCGCAGAAGCATCGATATTGGCAATAATCATTTAGTTACCATTCAATTCCTCACGATATAAAACCAGCTCATCAAAAGAACTAATTTTAACTGGCTTGCTATCATCATTCATCTTACAATAAATTTTACCAAACTTAATCTCAACATGCTTGAAATTGTAATCTGTTTTAAGTTTTTTACACTCCATCAACAACTTCTTTTTCCATGAAGAAATATGCTCAACAATAAATATTTCCGAGGTAGTATTCGAAAAACCTAAATCATTTGCAAATAGTTTACTGCGATTGCCATGTAGTTTCACACACTCCAGCACCCCGATTCTCTAAAAAATAAGATAATGGGTAAATGTTTAAACTTGCAAAAAGCTAGGTCTACTCTAACCAATTCCCAATTTTTCGATTTGATTATTACTTCAAATAAAATCGAAAAATTGCAAACTAATAAAAGAAAGCTTTGCTTTTTACGAGTTTACACGTTTACCCATTATCTTATTTTTTAGAGAATCAGGGTGCAAAATTATTTGTGATAAATTTCGATGAAAATTCAACAACAATTGGCTTACATAGGTTGTTTCATCGAGAATGTTCTGTGAATATATTTAATGTTTGATTTGTCAAGGTCAAATTGAACTTTATTCGCAATGTCAAAAAGTATTTTGAATAAATCCTCATTATTAGACACAGGTACACCTCTAATTTCATAATTTGATTGGAATGCATAATACTCCAAAATATCACACCGTTTTTGTAACAAAACGAGCTTATTACTATTAGTAACAATTTCATGTTTACGATCCCTATATTCACTAAAGAGCACAACAACGTTATTTTCAACTTTTGCAAGTTTTACTTCTAATTTAGCTACATTTTCCAAATTTTGTTTCATTGAGCCCAAAATACGCGTAACATCAATCGAATTCAACTCCAATTTTTTTAATAATTTGATGGAACTAGCAAACTCAATTTGTTTATTTTTTAGTTGGGCGATATCGACTAACATTTTTGATATCGACTGTTGAACACTGGGATCCATTATAGGACAACTTATAGTGTCACTACATACGCAAACACTACAACGATAGTCAGACTTATCAAACGGTAGTTCAACACAATAACTATGAAAATCTAATTTACAATTAAAACATGAAAGAGATTTTACAGCCAGTTATAGTTGACTTGACAGCCATGAAAAGAAGATAACTTAGGATCACATATAAAATCCCGAAAAATTAAGAATAACAATAAATATGATCACCGTTCAAAAAATATCACAACGTTACCTAATTATGCATAAAAACATTATTGGTAAAATACCAGAACCAAGGTAAACAATAATGATAATATTACACACACTTTCACATTAAAATAAGGGTTATTAATTTATTATGAATTCAATAAAGATCAATTCAATTTAAATGATTATAAAAACTATGATCACAATTCTTATTATATGTCAATAAAGCTACATACAGACACTTATTTATCATGAAAACTATAAGCGCTATATTTAATTCGTAATTAAATTGAAAATGATAATTTATAATTTTGTAAAGCAAACACTTGATGCGTACAGTACAACAGATTTGAAGAGAATGGAAAGAAAAAAATTATAGCCTGGATACACCGTTTTGCTAAAAACGCAAGGTCCAAGGGCAAGGTTCCTCCTATTTTGAATTGTAACATTTGGAATTGCGGTGCCCTAAATTGCAAGGAATTGGAGAAGACAATATGCAACCTTATAAGAGAAACACAAGAATGCCTTACTCAACGGTTAAATAAGTTCAAGAAACAACATTGCAGTAAAATTGAAAACCTGCAAACATACTGGACACATTCAACTATTTGGAATCAGGGTGGACATTTTCAATTTTTTCTTGGATATCTCAAAAGGCGTTGCTAGTCAAATCCAGCTCCATTGGCGATCTACAAATAAAAGGAAAAATTTGTGAGTTATTTTCTTTATTATACCTACATAATTACAAAAAGATTGGGTACGCGATTATTGCGTTCATTTTGCGATCGAACGATTACTTTTTAAACTTATCCCAATTCTTTTACGCGAAATCGAGAAAACTTATTGTTGTGTAGTGTGAGAGTGAAAATATAAAGAATAAAGATAAAGAACAATAATTAGTGCAATATGGCGGAAGCAGATCAAAAGGCAATTGAAGCGCTACGTCGGAAACGTGGAAATATTAAAGGAACTATCACGCGACTCGATGCTTATGGTGAAAATTTAAATAATGACTCTACTGCTGAAGATATTTGCATCCGGTTGGAGCTATTAGAGAAAGCGTTTAGCGAATTCAAGGACGTTGAGGACCGTCTTACTGCTTATCCGACGCAACTTTCAGAACTCGGAAAAGTTGAAGAAAGGTATATATTGTTAAAGGCGAAATTTCGAACGGATTCAAACAAGCGAAACAACATATTTAACGATCTACATCAGCAGTTTAGTTCTACCATGAAAACATTTGTTCAGCAGCAACAAGAATATTTCAATAAGTTACAGGATAAAAGTTTAACGTTGAATTCAGGGCGAGACGAGATTAAACTGCCGAAAATATCAATTCCGCCATTTTATGGGAACTACGCTAATTTTCCTTCATTTAAATATCTTTTTGAATCTACAATCCATAAGTGCATACATCCGTAGGTGCATAAATTTAAATATTTAAAGGGACTCTTAGGTGGAGAAGCAGCAAATATAGTAAAACACGTGTCAATATCGGAAGCTAACTATGATATCACATGGGAGAAAATCGTAAAGAGATATGATGACAAAGATCATATCATGGCAAACCTGATTCGACAATTTTTGAGTCAACCGCGCGTATTCATTGTTCTTCAAAGGAAATCAGACGCATGGTTGATACTACTTACGAAGTTTTGAGAGGTTTAGCAGCATTGGGCGATGAAGCAGAAACTCGCGACGGTTGGCTGATTTATTTGTTATTAGAAAAGTGCGATGAAGAGTCATGAAAGGCTTGGGCATTGAAATCAGGCGAGAAACAGTTTCCAACCATTAATGATGTTACTACATTTCTCAACGATTATAGCAACGCATTGGAACGTGCAGAACCATTAACAAAGAAGATCGTAAAATCCAGTAATGCAATCACTAGCGCAAATGAGTTGGCAGCAAACACCAGTCAATTGTGTTATGAACCGCATTTGCTGCATAGATGCGAAAAGATGCTAGCACTAGACGACTCATCTCGTCGAGGTATAATAGCAGAGAGAAAGCTCTGTTTTAATTGCATGAGAAGCAATCATCGGTCAGATTTTTGCCGCTTCACCATTTCTCATTTCTCATTTCGCGTGATAAAACAAATTTCATTGTATAAGTTTAATCTGTAATGAGCTGTCCACTTTCAGATCATCCAAAACTAAAACCAGATAATTAACCTTTAGGTCATCAATTACCGTTTCTATATACAACCGAAATGTGTTTAAATCGCTAAATTACCAACAAATTTTATTTCCGTTTCCGCACTTCTCTCCTCTATTCACGGTATATAATACTTAATATCTATCTGTTATACATATGTACATAGTATATACATTTCTGGCTACACAACCGTCTATCTAATTTTTTGACAGGAAATTTTAACTAAAAGTGACATTTTGTTTGATTTTATTTTGTTTTCGTTATAGAAAATAACAGAAAACATTTTTTTCGGTATTTTTTTTTGGCCCAACATGACATGACAATCATCGGTGAAGACATATAACACACACAACATAGTTAGAGATTTTTTTTTTGTGTTTTTTTTTGATCGAAAATCCAAATTAGGGTGTTAGAAGAAGAGGATATGTTTGTGATTTGGATTTTTATTTTTTCGTAAGGGAAATTTTCCAGGACAATAGGAATGTCTATCAGGATTTCGTGTATTTTTTTTTTTTTGTATTTGACATGATTTTGAGGTTAATATAGTTGTCATGATAAATTACGATATTTTTAGTTTGGGAAGGATAAATTATTAGGATTAGATGTGTGGTCACTCTAGTTTAGGGGCAAAAAGATGTGTGATTTATTTTTCTTTCTTATATAGCCGTCTTGTTAATGATAACAGGATTGTTAAAATTTAATGATCCCCTGTTTTGATTTTCGTCTTGGTGTGATGGTCAATGTAAAATAACTTGATTTTTGTTTATTTTATGTAGAGGATTTGGTTTTTTTTTTTGATATAATTAGATTTGATGTTCAAAGCAAAATGATTGATGTTTTTGTTTACTTTACGTGTTCTATGTGGAAAATTTGTTTTGATGGATGTTACCCGAAAAAAAAAAGAAACAGGTTTAGTTGAATGAACTTGTAATTAATATACGATAAAAGCGATAATTTGATTTCTAATACTAATGTCTGTACATATAATAAAGGGTTGGTATATAGACATTTCTTGAGAAAATAATTTTTAAGTTTTTTTATCTTGGCGCCATAAATTTGTGCACGAAATTTAATAAACCCTTTTTTTTCAATGTAAATGAAATGCGTAGCCGAAATATTATCGTCGTTGTGGTTAAATTTTAACCTGACATGTTAATCAGTAAAATCAATTCAAAATATATAAATTTGCCTAGCTTCTGTCTGTCAATCTAACGTTAAGAACGTGATTAAATACTTTTTAATTTATGTTCGGTGTTCGAGTATATAAATTTTGTGTTTTTTTTTTTTATAAATAGTCTGTCATTTAATCTACATTTTATCAAATTACTTATTTTTGTGTTGTTGTTGCTGTTAAAGCACAATAATAACCGATATCATTAATTTACTTATAATCTCATTTTAATCTTCATTTTAATAAATTTAATACCTTTATTTAATAAATTAACATTTTTTTTCTTATTTGATGTGAAGCCGCTTATATGTATACGCGCGGGGTAGTTAATTATTTTAATAGGGTTACAAATGGACTTACACAATTTTTATTACGCGGTATGTTACCAATTGTAAAGGAATTTATGTATGTATATGGAATTACGATATATATGTGGTATACGTCGCTAATTTTAAGAACCTAAAGATTAACATCCACTGTATAATCGACCTTTAAACTTTTCAATAAATTACACCATGTGCTTTCAAAATTTATTCGAATCAATTTTATTTAATATAACAACAGGCAATCAATTTTATTGATTGTTAAAATTAAATTCACTTCATATTTTAATCAAAATAATCAATCAAACAACTCACAAAATAACAAAAAAACGTTTTCTTTATTATTAAATCAAAATTGGACAAGAAACATAAAAAACAACTTCACAACAGACAATTTTTCTTGAAGATTGATATTAACACATTCATGGTGTCTGTCTACTATAATGTTTGTATAATAAAAATATTGAGTACACATATGGAGCAATGCGGGAAGTAGTGAGGGCAACATTTTGTTAAGTAAGCAAAAATATTTCTGTGTGTGTGTGAGAAATTTTTATGAATTTTGGCGAGACTTAGACAGTGAATAGGTTATTTGATTTTGAACAACACGCATTTATATATTTTAGGCATGATTTTTCAAAATTGAATTGGGTATAGAAATATCAAAATGTCATTTTATAAAAATTATATTTATGCTTGATAGTTTTGATAGCCATACCTAAAAAGGGGTAGATCATATATGTCAGATTATAAATAAAAAATGTTATAATTTTAAATTTTAATTGAATTTTATTTCGTTCCTTTTTTTACATACACTCGTAAATATAATGTACTGTTATGATTATCTCATAATTGCATGTACATGTCAATATAAATTTAAAATACAACAAAAATGTGAAGAAAAAAAAAATCAACCAAAAGGGAGGTACCACTTAAAGATATGCATTTTGAAAGTTGAATTACCAACAACAAACAATTTTTTTTTTAGAATTACTGATATTGATTATAAGTGACACTGATTGATTGATCTACTGAAAATTGACAAAACGAAACAAAATTGTGTATTCGTGCGATAATGTGGAGTGGAATATAGGATTATATCTACGACGACTTCCAGATATATAATTTACGATTTTATATATGAAGTGTCAATTTTTGTACAATATAACGATTGACAATCATATAAAATTTTGTATGATTTACGTGTTAATGGCGTATGTCAATACCGTCAACGTGTAACATGATAATTAAAAATAATGCCTATGGTTTTAATAATTTATAATGGCAAAAGATTTTTTGAAATGAGTCTTTTTGGCGGCACATTATAAATAATGTGATATATTGTAACAACATTTTAATGCGTCGAATCACAAATATATATCGGGAATGTACTGCATTAGTATAAAAAGCTATAGTACCAGTATATCAAATGACATTCCCAAATTACTGATAATTCACTGACATCAAAACTGTATATAGACCATATTAATTTTGTCATAAATATGTGGATGCATGTTCTTGAACGTAAATGTAGTTGAATACGTGAATAAGAGGAACAAATTTCAACGTTATTGATTGTTAAGGAGATGAGTACCTCGCCGTCGTTTCTTTTATAAATAAATATTTTTTTTATTGAAAAGGGAATGCAAATAAACATTTTTTTTTTATATTTAATTTGATCTGTAAATATTGATTTGTTGTTTGTCATATGATATGGTGAATTTATATATTTTTTGACATTATTACACGCTTTTGCAATTACATACAGTATAAAGGGGGCGCCACTCGATACCCAATTTGATTAGGCGCCTGCAGCGGAAATGCTTAAGGCATTTAATACTTTGACAAACTGACAGCTACCAATATTGTTTTTGTTGCCATCAAATATCTATATACAATTAGATTGCCTCGAGCACCAAAAGATAAATTTTTAATTTGAGTATTTCCTTCCAGCCATATGTCGATTCAGCTGTTTCGTATTACATTTTGTGTATAACTCGTTAATCTGCATGTACATATATACATATGTATACAAACGTAATATAGAGGAACCAAATCTCGTTCATTTGAAATATTTATTATCCTTTCATCAAATTTTCTGTATATCATAGATAATCTCATTAAATTTTCAACAAAATGTACCTATATACAATTTTATCAATAATAATCACCCTATTTTTTTATTTTATATACTATATATCTTGATTTATGACTATATCGTGTAGTACCTAAAATATTTAGAAATTCTCCTAATATAAAAAGCTCGTTCGAATACTGATTGTCGACACTACAACGTGTTCACAAATCCATCAATATCAGAATATAACAAAAAAAAAATGTTTACTCTATTTTAAATAGACAGCAAAAAAAACTCAAGTTAAAATTAGTTTAAAGAATAAAAAAAAAAAGTATGACAGACAGATACGATACAAACGATAGAGATAGGACAGGATAAAATATTAGAGAACAAAAAATTACATTAAAAAGATTAAAATCTGTCAACTATTAAGTCAAATAATATATAACAACAAAAATAATATTTGATTTATTTTGAAATTTTTTTGCGCTGCTCCTTGCGGCATGGCTGGATAAGTTGGTGTAGGTTTTGTTTTTGTTTACTCTTTTTTTTGGATGTTGAAGTTTGTTGACATATTTCAAATTTTATAGTAGGGTTTTAAAGAACCATACTTTTATATTAATTACTTTCAGTCGAAGCAAATCATGTGACTCGATCGATACTCTTGGACATTGATTTTGGTCTTTTCGATTAGGAGTTGAGAACTACAAGAAGCCAATAGTATTGGTAAATATTGTGGGTGTGTTCGAATGTACATTTTTTTTAGTTTTTCATTTAACATGATGCAAATAAGAGAGAAAACATGAAATGAATAACAGGGATAACATGATAAAGAGAAATAAGTTCAGCAGTGAACGTTCAAGAGAATGTAATGTACATCGCTAGTTCTAATTAAATTAAAAAAAAACTATGTTTTATTAGGTTATTTAAAACTTTGTAGCATAAGATAATCAATTTTTTTTCAATTATGATATGAAATGATAGAAAATCCGTAAATATGATTGAAGATGGTGTTCTTATTGGAACATTTAATACAAATTTTATCACCCTTAGTATATATTAATTAACAATTTACTTGATAAAATGTTATTTGATTTAAAATATAAGCATATATGGAATAATTATCTTTTTTATAGCGTCCACATGTAAATTCCATTTTAATTTGGTGTCTATAACTAAACCTAAATATGTATAGAAATTTACACATTCTAGTGTTTCTCCATTGTAAGTTAATAAATTATTGAGTAATATGCTTTCATCTAAGGTCCTATTTTCAAAAATAATATACTTTGTTTTTTTAACATTTATAGCAGCATTAAATTTATTTTAAACCTATCATTTAACAAATTTAGATCTGTCTGAGAGTCAGTCAATAAATTTTGTAAAACCTGTTTTTTGTATATTATGGCAATATCATCTGCATACACTTGTACATTACCGCGAAAGTCTTTCATCATCAAATCGTTTATAAATATTTTAAACCGAGTTGCACCCAGTATGGAACCTTGTGGGACTCCTAAACTGACAGTTTCTAAATTACTTGAAATTCCGCTTATTTCTACAAGTTGTTTCCTATTGTATAGATTGTCATATTGATTTTTGCTAATTTTAACAATAAAATTTTATGATTTATGGAATCAAATGCTTTACTTAAGTCCAAGAATAAAACAGGTACAACATTTTTTTTTTCTATTTCTAAGCTTAATCAATTCGTAAGATGCAGGCACGATGCTGTTTTGTTAGAATTCTTGGTAAAACCAAATTTGTTGGTGATATTATTAATATTTAAGAAATTATGTAGCGGCGAGTTGATCACGTTTTCAAAAATTTTTGTCAACGAATTTGGGATAGAGAATGGTCTATATAGTAGGCAAAACTGTATTAGGACTAATACTTCAATATTACCAAGCCGAGTCAATTCTTAATATTTAAACAATTATTTTATTGGTATAGGGCTCTTTATTTTTACTTTTACTTATTAAAACTTGAGCTTTCAATCCCAATTCGAGATCATTTTCAAAAGATTAATGAAAATTGATTCCAAAATAGCTCAATATGCAATTCCAGCGGAATTCCAGGTGCATTCTCTTGCAAAAACCACATTCGTTCTATGAAAAGAAACATAAAAAATACATGGAATTCCATACTACTCGCCAATGCAAAGTGTCTCAAAAATTCCGGTGTAGGTATGAATCCCGACTAAAAAGAGACAAAATCAAACTATGGTAAAGCAATGAAATTTTATAGGAAACTCGTTTTTTTCCATACACTTTTCCATACTAATTTTAAGCACCTTTCTGCTATGAAATTTGAACCATTTTCCATTAGGATTTAAGTAGTTTTCCATAGTAGATTATTTGCCTTTTCCCTGTAATGGTAGATTTGCAAAATAAAATTAGTTGAATAATATATTTTTTTTTATATTTATGTCAATTATGAACAATGACAATGCATTGTAGGTGTTTCTATAAAGGAATTTCGAGTGCCGCAGAATGTTCCATTCATTCCACACACACAAAGGGGCACAATGTACTATAACCTATAAGGAAGAAAAAAGAAAGAGGTTTACAAGAAAACTTTGTTTCTATGTGCTTGAAACCCATTTGCCAAATACACAGCCTTACGCAAACCAAATGTCATCTTAACAATTAGCATTTAATTTTTTATGTATTTACTTTTATTTCTTGAATATTTTCAGTATCCAGTATAATCACTGAAATAAAAAAAAAAATATAAATAACAGAATCTATTATTACACCGACGCGACGAGGTGAAGATTAATAAAATAACCAATTTCATAAATTTTTGTGTTTGTGGTTCATAATGGCGGCGATCAAACATTTCAAAAATTCTAAAAAAAGTTGAAAACAAGCGTTTCACTGGGATAAATGTATTTCGTTAATTTATTAGATGTTTATTGTATAATTTGGTTTAGAACACAAACAAAAATTTATATAATTGTTGTATACGACGCCATTAATGCGTTTTCGTTTATTTACCTTATATTGCACTGCGACCGCACACTGAATGACAGTTTCAACACAAACGAAATTAAAACAATCCCAATATGCACGCCCAACGGAAATCCGTGTGAATTTTCGTGCGAAAAACATACTGTTTCTATGGAAAGAAACATCAAAAGTACACGGAATAGTGTACTACTCGCCAAAGAAAAGTGTCTCAAAAATTCCGGTGTGGGTGTGTGCCCTAACTAAAATGAGACAAAATCAGATTTGGAAAGTAGATGGAATTTTGTTGGAAATTTGCATATTTTCATATCCTTTTCCATACTAATTTCTGGCAATTATAAAAAAGTTTTCCGTCGGAAACAAAATATTATTTCCATAGTAGATTTTTGATCTTTTCCTGATGGAATCAACCAATATTTCCATGCGAATAATAACTCAAAATAAAATTTTCATTTCAAAATAGTGTTTTATTTATTTCAATTACAAATTCAATAATTTTGTATATGTATATGTATGTATTTAAATAATAAATATTATAATACATATGTATATAATAATCTACATATGTATATAATAAATAAATAAACTTATATTATAATAATTGCGTTTAATGTGTAAAACATAATTAGATAATTAAGATTCTTAAGATTACAACGAAGTATAAAATAAATTTAAATAATAAATTGATAGATAATAAATTGAAAAAATACTTTAATTCACACACACGACACACGTCTGACTCAATCAAAACACAAATCACAACAAATTGACAAACTCAGCTGAGGGTAGAAAATGGCGTGTGCGTCGATACTTATATGTGAATATTTTTTTTGTGAGAGAAAGAGAAAGACAATACCCGATGCACTTCAAACGAATTTGATGTGTCTTTGATATTTTATTGTATGGAATTTCGTATGGAATTCGAATAATTTTTCCACAGTGTGAAAAATTTGCATACTGGGATGGCATGCATACTCAACTGAAAACAATGCAATTTGCAAACGAAAGAGATAAAATATCCCTGTACACATCAAATCGAAAAGATGTGTCTTTGAAATTTTGTAGTACGGAATATAGTACGGAATTAGAGCTGTTTTTTCCACACATTGGAAAAATTGCATACTGGGATATTGCACTGCGACCGCACACTGAATGACAGTTTCAACACAAACGAAATTAAAACAATAGGTATGCATACACGACTGTAAACTATGCAATTTGCAAACGGACAAGATAGAAAACCCCTGTACACATCAAATCAAAAATATGGGTCTTTGATATTTTGTAGTACGGAATTACAGCTGTTTTTTCCATACAATGAACAAATTGCATACTGGTAGGATTCTTTTCATATAAAAAAATTCACATAAAACAATCAAACATTTGTTAAGGTTGATTTACATTCAATCTTTCCATTCTGTTCCAAAAAAAAAAAGATGTACAGTAAAAAATGCGTTTTAGTATGATTTCCTTGTATTAAAATCAGAAGGCATACTAAAAAAGTATTATTCAATATTATTTACTGCAACACTAAACTTTGTTTTGATGAAAAAAAACGGAAAAACCTGAAAAAGATGAACTGGTTTACCTTTTTCGTAAAAGTTGCTCAATATTTTTAAAATCAAAGTAACATTTTGAAAGGAAAAAATGAAATTTTGAATATGCCCGTCTCATTTTTATATATGGATAAAATGTATTTGCACTTTTCTTCGTGATTCTATTCTTTTGAATAAGAACGAAAAGATTGAATGTAAATCAGCCTTTACGAAAACCAATTTTTCATGGAAACGCACAGCCTAGACAATTTTTCGAAAACATTTCCTAGCTAATGTCCGATTTAGACGTACCAACATTGTTTTCCCAACAAAAAAATGATGATATTAGTTCATTATGATTTTCATTTGTAAGAGAAGAACAAAAATATAAACCAACAAACATTTTGTTGGTTTTTTTTCCAATTGTTACTATAAACTACTTTACCATTTGTTACTATAAAAATAAATTTGACTATAAAATATACTTGACCCGAGTATATTTTTGATATTTTATAGCTACAAACACAATAAAAATGGCGATTTCTGAAATTTTTATAGCACTTTATTATATTTTTTTTAAATTTTAATAGTAAAATAAAATTTACGTACGAAATTTTTTCATTTTACCCGAAAAAGCCGTAATTTTGATAAATAAACTAGTATCAGCGCCGTATTTATCAAAAATTATCTTGTCGATTTTATACCGCCAAAAAATTATGGCACGACCGCCATTATTGTATTATACTTTTCTCATTTTATCGCATGTGCATTTTTTTGTGTTGCGTGTAGCTCTAAGTGGCAACAAAAAAATTGTTGGAAAAAAATGTTGGTACGTCTAAATCGGACATAAAGCTTTTTCATGTAGAAAGGTTGTACAATTGAATAAAAATAAAATGAAATGAGGCAAAAAACTTATATAAATAAATCATACGAGTTGCCAATATAAGCATACTCTTCTACAAAATTAATCGAGTTTTTCTTGATTTAATATGTAACATTTCCTAAATCGATCTTTTCCTAAAATTGGTTTGTTTATCGAGAATTTTGACGTTAACTAAATTGATTAAATGATTAGAATTTTTCAGATGCCGTGTAAGTGCACTAATATTTTAATTTAGATCTTTGTTGGTGTCATATCGGTGTTGATAAATTCTTTTTTCCAAAAATTGTTTTGTCTGTCTAGTATACGTAGCGTTGCAACTACAACGGACTTGGTAAACCAAATTTGGTTTGTAGCTACACATCCCACAATTTTGAAATTATAATTTTGGAACAGACGTTTTATTTTCTCTTAAAGGATTTTATATATGGAATGGTAAAACAGTTTGTGATTTCATTTTCTGGTCTAGATACAGTATTTTTTTGAAAATTTTTTGTTTTCGAAATTACCCTTTTTTTAAATTTTTCGGGATATTGGTTAAGCACTAATGAATCTTTTAGAATTTTTAAATTTTGTTTGTGAAATTTAGTACCGGAAAGCTTTTTAAGTTTTTGGGTTAAAATTTGTAAAGTCTTAATTTTGTAAGTTGTGGGAAGCCAAGAATGAAAATTTATGTATCGGCCTGACCAGGGGCCCTATTCTCGAATTCCACATCTCTTTTTGAAGAGCTACTATAAAATTCCAATTGTTTGGATGATTACAATTAATAAATTGAGCAAAATTTCGATGCCATCCTTCGATATTATTGTTAGTTTTAGGTAAATTATCAATAACCCGTGAATAGCAGTTCTACATTTCAATAGAAAATAAAGGCGGTCTTCTTCCATTTCGACGATCGGGTCGGCCAATCCACGTATCCTCAAAATAGTCAACAACTTCTCTGACTTCTTCGAGAATAATTTTTGCGTCAATTAATTCTTTAAATACCATAATAACTTCCTGCACTGCGATGAAGGCTAATGCACATAATAAACGAAGTTTTAAAGCGAATGCGGAATCAGTGTCATACCCTTGTTTCAAGCCAAATTGTTGCACTTTCCGATAAACTAATTGATTAAAATGAAAAAAACATCCTTTAATACATATGTATGTGGGAATGCATTCTTGATGCATTTATAGCTCCTTTTTCGAAATCATTCATAATGATTTTATGAAACAAACCATTGTTCAGCATTTTTTAACATACTTAAACCTACCTTGGTTCCGAATATTATAATCCTTTCTTCCGATCTTTCTCCATTGTCATACAAAACAAAATTTTCATTTTTGGTGGTTAATTTATATGATTCAGACAATGTAAGTTCTTTTGCGAATTTTGGTGCTAATTTAGGAGTACAATTCGCATTCAAACGGGCTCTCCTTATAGTTTTCTTAATCAAAATAACAGATGGAAGTTTTGGTGCTACTTGCGATTGCGATAGGATTATTGTTGATGTTGTTGCAAGAATTTGGTGCGGGAAGTCAAAGGAATGCTTTCCTCGTTTTTCATTACATACACAAAGTCCTGTGCTTCTACAAATGTAGCCAGCATCATTCGTATGAAGTCTAGCATTGCATTTTTTTTTTTTTAAATCGATGCACTTCCAGATAGTTATATTTTTGGGAAGAATTGATTTCTTGAAATATGCCTATTATATAACAATTTTCCCCAAACACAATTCTTCTCAAAACATTCCCCAAACACAATTCTTCGAAAGAAAGGAATCGGGGTAATACATTCTGGTTTTATTAAAAATCGCGGCGATTTTTAATAAAACCAGAATATATTACTCCGATTCCTTTCTTTCGAAGAATTGTGTTTGGGGAAAATTGTTTTGAGAAGAATTGTATTCGGGAAGAATTGTATTCGGGAAGAATTGTTTGGGAATAATTGAATGTAAATCATCTTTATGATACCAATCACAAGAAATTTTGCCATTTGGCTCGTGAAATTACAAAATGTCCAAAAAAAAAAACAATTTTGTTATCTACTTTTTTTTCTAAAGTAGTATTTATGTCGTCCACATATCTAAAGTAGAATAACGGTTGAAAGTCCAAAGAGATAAGCACTGAAATTTCTAAATTTTCCATAACTAAATTTGCGAATATGGGACTTATGGGAGAATCAATAGGTGAGCCAAAGTTTGTTTATAAATTTTGTTATCAAATGAAAATTCTGAATTAAAAAATTGAATTTTTGTTAATTTAGATTTAGAATTTTTCTTTATATTTTTCCAATTTCGACTAATAATATTTCGTCCAATATGGCATCAACATTTGTAAACAAAGATTTAACATCTAACGAGATTAACATGGAATTTGGTGGGATGGTAACGTTATTAATTTTGTTTTTGAAATCTTCAGAATTTAGAATAAATGAATTTGTTTTCCCTAAACGAGTATAGGCTGAATTACATTCAATCTTTTTGTTCTTTTCCAAAAGAATAGAATCACGAAGAAAAGTGCAAATACATTTTATCGATATATAAAAATGGGACGGGCATATTCAAAATTTATATTTTTCCTATCAAAATGATTTTATAAATTTTGAGCAACTTTCACGAAAAAAGATAAATCAGTTCATCTTTTTCATATTTTTTCGTTCGTTTTCACCAAAACAAATTTAATGTTGCAGTAAATAATATTGAATAATATTTTTTAAGTATTCCTTCTGATTTTAACACAAGGAAATCATACTAAAACGCATTTTTCACTGTAAATGGAAAATTTACTGGAAAACCCATCTACCCAGGCTTTGACTTTTGAGTCAGACGTCTTTTTTATATTTTTCTTCAAAATTATTTAAATTTTTTTTTTCCTGATATATGTATATCGAAATCGCTTAAAAATTTCGCTAACTATGCTGAAATGCCTAACCTGCGGGGCTGTTGATGCAGATTGCAGAAAGTTTCACGACGGGTTTCCAGAAACATCCAAAAATTGTTTAGTTCGCATTACAAGGAAGGTTGTAAAATTTATTGCTTTGTGGACCGTTACTTATTTCTTGAACATTGACACTTTGTTGTGAATGAGCTTATGCTCAAAATAAAGTGTCGAAAAATTTATATTGTAAATAAATAAATAAAATAAATAAAAATAAATAAATCTTTTATCTTTTGGAGAAGAACGGAAAGATTGAATGTAAATCAGCCTTATGTTGGTCTGTATGATATATTGGGCTTATGAATTTTTGGTAACCCATATAATTTTGGAATCACTGCTGCACATAATTTGTAAGTTTTTTCTTTGTAGCCAAATTTATGTTGCCAAATTTCTCCCATTCTTTTACTACGGAGTTAATTTTTGTCTGTATCGGTGTAGAATCATGATACAAAGAATTAATAAGGTATGCTCAATAGATGTAATTACGCCATCCGGTGACAGAAATTTGTTTTTTATTTTTTGTTATTTCTCTATTTTATTTTGTTTTTAGCACGTCATTCGGTAGTATCGTGGTGCAGCATCGAATGACGTGCTAAAAAACAAAACAAAATAGAGAAATTTGTACAAAAAATAAAAAATAAAAAACAAATTTCTGTCACCGGATGGCGTAATTACATCTATTGAGCATACCTTATTAATTCTTTGTATCATGGTGTAGAATTGTCTTTAAAAATTTGTACGTACGTCGAGGTGTCGTTGATTTCATTTTGACGTAGGACTACGCCTTAATTATCATTATATATGGGGGGTAAACCAAAATTTCAATGTGATGACGTACGTCACGGAATTGACGTATTTACGAAATTTATTTGATTAAAGCAATGTCTCTTGATAAATATAAATGTAATGTTTTAAAAACTGTAAAAATTAAACCAAGTTAAATAAAAATTTGTGGATTGAAAAAAAATTAAAACAACCAATTATTAATATGTATTTTAATTTCAATTTTAATTAAATAGTGATGAACTTGATCAAACATGCCGCACGCCATATTGATTTAAAGCTATAAAATAAAAATAAAAAAGGTCAACAATTTTTTATTTTCATTATGTAAAATATTGCGTACATTTTTTGAATTTATGTGCTTAGTCGCAAAGATCAGGCCGAAAAATCTTTAGGTTTGTGAGTTATGGGACTTCAAAGTTTCCAAGTGACCGGAAGCTAATTTGATTTAATATTATGTGTACCGAATGAAATTTGTGATTCCCAAATTTATATTATCTCATAGGTTACTACGCAAAAGAAAAAAACTGGTACCGTTATTTTGTAGAAAAACAATTTAAAAAAACGAATAATTGTCAAATTGGGCATTTGTTTTATTTGTTTCGAAATGGACGCATCATAAGGAGAAAAATGTGATTTAATAATTAGATTGTGCAATGATCATCCCGAGTATACCAATAAAAAAATTGGTAAATTGGCCGGTGTTTCCAATAATACGGTAACAAATGTAAAAAATATGTCAACTCAATCTTTCTGTATCACGCAAGCCCAGATCCGGAGAAAAATTAGGTACTCCAAATAAAATGTTGGATCAGAAAATTGTAAGAGTCATTTCGAAACATCCCTCGATGTCTGTGCGAGATTTGGCCAGAAAAACCAAAACAACCAAATCGATTGTGGAACGAGCTAAAACCAGAAATAATCTACGGACATACAAGAAGTCAAAAATCCCCAAAAGAAGTGTTGAACTATTTAATAGAGGGATCGATCGAGCAAAGAAACACAACAAATGGTTGAACGAAAGAAAAGATTCTTGTTTCGTAATGAACGACGAGACCTACGTCAAAATGGATTTCTCGACACTTCCAGGTCCCCAATATTACATCAAAAAGAAAGGTAAAGAACTGGACGGAGCAATTACTACTATAGCTGTTGAAAAATTTGGCAAAAAAACATATGGTTTGGCAAGCAGTTTGCCAATGCGGCTTAAGATCACATCCATACATAATAAATGGGATTATGAAAAGGTGAATGTTCGCCGTAAAATGAACAAAAAGTTTGAATGAATACGATTATTTAAAAACTGTACAATATGTGCAATAGAACAAGTACAGAAAAATAATGATTATATATTGTCGTTTAGTTTTAATTCTTCATGTACAAATCACAAATTTCATTCGGTACACATAATACGTCATTTCAATCGGCAATATTTAAAAATAAATTATATGTATCTAGTAAGCTTTTATTAATAGCAAGACATTCTTATTTCCATGACAATGACATTTCTGTGACGTTCTATTGACTTTTGTGACATTTTAATGACTGAAATTTCAACGATATATTGATCGATATATTATTTGTGAATTGCTTTATTAAAATTGCGTTTAAAGGTATTTTTTCTGAATAATGAATTCTCTTCATATAAGATCGTATATAAACCTTATTATGGGACCCTATTAGGGTAGATCAAGTTTTGGAGAAAGGCGTTGGGAGATACATGAAATGGTATCTAACGAGGTGGTGGGATTCGGTGACAAAAGATAATTAACGTTAACCCTTAAATAACACACTTAAGAAAAATCACATAAATGCCACATTGGGGTCTTTTAGACCCCAACATGAAAATTGCCTATTATTTCTTGAATTTTTCTATATTTAGCTTTGACAATTTTTTCCAATATAGTTTAAAGCTTACTAAAGAAGACCAAATTATTACATTAATGAAACTTTAATTTTATGATACCAAAAAAAAAAAAGGTTTGTGAAAAAAATAAGAAAATGGCTTGTTTTACATAAAATAACCGAGTTTTTTTAATTTTCAATATTGTTAGCTAAAAGTTTAGCGGTATACCCTTGAGATGGTATCTTTTTAGATAAAAATAAGTCCGATACGGAATATTTAAAAAAACGTATTTATTTTGCAATATCAAAGTTGAATTTTTTCTTATCATCGAAGATGGCCGACCACGGCTCTGGCCAGCCGCTTGACGCTCTCCTACATACAAAAGCCGTTGATCCAAAGTACCCTCTTCCATATCTTTCTGGTCTACTTCCATGGTACTCTCTGGAGCACCGCACATCGAAAAGCCTGAATCATTGTCTTTACTGTCCTCAAACACGTTATCTTCTCCTCCTGAAGATGCTTCGTCGATGGATTCAAGCACTTCTCGGACGGTTCGACTCTGCAAATTACACTCCATCTAATAATACGTCAAAATCAAAAGAAATGTGATAAACTAAACAAATTTTAACATCGAGCGCAGTCTTACTCACGACCAAAAATAATAAAACAACACAAAAAATGGCAAAAACAACTTTGAAAATTTATTTCGTATACAATACAAATATTTTCATTCAATTTTGATCAAATCCGATCACAGAGAGATCTTAGTCATATCACATTTTTCTTGTCTGGTCAAGGTCTATTAGTATGTCTCTGTTTCTTGAAAATCGGATAAGTACCTATCGAATTACTTTGTTTACAGACAGATATCAGCAGCGGGGATATAAGACATCTCTCTCGCTCTAGGTCTGCTAGAATTGAGATGCCTAAAAATTATTCCGATTTTCACACAAATGTACATATATGACACACTGGGGTCCGTTGGACCCCACCGTGATTTTGGACATTTCTACACAGCGGCTAGCGGCCAACCGGCTTGTGCTGAGTACGTAAACAGGTAGTGCAATATCTCAACTTTAGCAAGGGAGGGGAGACGAGATGCATTTCCGGAGGAAACATTTAAATATGAAGGATTGAAAAAGGTCTGGGGTCCACTGGACCCCATGTGTCATTTAAGGGTTAATTATGATTTTGTATTATGTATGTTCTATTATTTTGTATTCTCGAATGGTCCACAGTGATGCCAAGCACCGAGTGAAGAATCATATCGATCTATTCTGACATTGCTCACATAATATTAGGAAACGGCACAAATTTTCAGAAAAGAAATTTTGAACATTGTGGTTGCTCTCTAGAGGAAGTAATTTAAATTTAATGAGAATTTTCAACAGTATACTAGAGATGTATAACTGGATCTAATTGTTAAAGATCGATGATGAAAACACGTGTCAGTTCTAAGTAATCTAACAAGGGAACCTTTTGAACTGCCAAATTCAACAAATTATAAAAACTGTTCTAAGTTGTAGTACTCTGTGAGACATTAACGACATTAGATTATAAGGGTTGCATCTCTATTTTTTAGGGGATGAAATTACCTATTTTCTCAAATTAATGGGTGGTTTTAACGCCTAAAAAAAGCTTGGATGCCGATAAAAAATTGGTTTCTTTATTGTCTCACAGAGTACTACAACTTAAACAATAATTTTTATAATTTTTTGAATTTAACCAAAAGGTTCCCTTGCTACTCGTATATTATTTGTGAGTCCGTGATTTGGCGACATGAGATTAGAAGATTTATATTGTCGTGACCAATTGTGATATTGCGGAAGAGGCCTCCCCGAATATATAAAATAATAAAAATTATGTACAACGGGCAATCAATATTTAGGCTGATACAGCCTAATCAATAAAGATGACAGCATTAGGCAATTAACGATTTATTTAATTTGTACTTTCTAAACTTTGGTTTCACTTAAACTGTGCAAATGAAGTTTTCTCAATTGTACATAACTACGTAGTCCTATACGTTAATAGGTCGTGTCTCGGATACAAGCTTGTCGGTTTTTATTCTTATTCAATTGCACAATCTTTCTACATGAAAAACGGTTTAAGGCTGATTTACATTCAATCTTTCCGTTCTTTTCCAAAAGATAAATGATGTAAAATAAAAAATGCGTTTTAGTATGATTTCCTTATATTAAAATCAAGAGGAATACTTAAAAAGTATTAATACACACATTTTTAAATTTTTTAAAAACACTTGTTAAATATTTCGCAAAATTACAAAAGGTTTAAAATATCATTCGATCGATTTCGGCTTGTTAGACCATCATCGAGAGTATCTACTAAGCTCTATCTGTGTTTAGTAGATACTCCTGATGATGGCCTAACAAGCCGAAGTCGATCGAGTGATTTTTTAATCCTTTTGTAATTTTGCGAAATATTTAACAAGTGTTTTTAAAAAATTTAAAAATATGTGTATTAAGTGTGTTTCGCCAAGTGCCTACGGCAGAAAGTGTAAAAAGTAAAAAGTATTATTTAATACTATTTACTACAACACTCAACTTTTTTGGTGAAAAATAACGGAAAAACCTCAAAAAGATGAACTGTAGCCCTATTCTGGCTATTCCCTGGGAGTTGGGAATTGAAATGTTTTGACAGTATTCTAGCAGTTTGGAATTATTTTTTCCAAAAGTATATTCTGGCGATTGGGAATTTTTGAATGTAGGGAAAAATAATTCCATTTTATGGAAGTTTTGACGTTTATTTTTCCCTAAATTTTTTTTGGGGAATTAGATGAAACTGGTTGTTTTGTGTATTTTAATTATTTGATTTACAATGTAGAATCGGTAAAGTTTTGATTTTATATGTATAAAATAAAATTTTTCAATAATGGCGGCTGTAAAATTTGAAATAGTGTTTTCTCATTGGAAATTATTCCCAATTATGCCAGAATACACTTTTGGGAATTGGGGAATACAAAATTGGGAATTTTTGAAGTTTGAAAATATAGCAATATTTTTCCAATTCTCAATTCCCAGGGAATAGCCAGCATAGGGCTGGTTTATCTTTTATCGTAAAATTGCTCAAAATTTATAAAATCAAAGTAACATTTTGAAAGGAAAACATTAAATTTTGAATATGCCCGTCCCATTTTTATATATGGGTAAAATGTATTTGCACTTTCCTTCGTGATTCTATTAGGGATTTTCCCAAATAGAATTCCAACGCTTGCTGACTGGCGGCTAAAATATTTCGTATGTAGTTATATATGGTCAAACATGTGTTTGAATGTTTCATTAAATTATTAATTTCGACTAAATTAATTTTAAAATTTAATATTTATTATTAATCGCAACATACTGAATTTTATTAATCATAAAAAAAAGTAGGGGGCATCCACTAATTAAACAAGAAACTTGTATTTGTAAACATGATTTTGCTTATTTTTGCATGTAAAAAAAAAGGTAATCAGCGCTGCCCAAGCGTGGGGACAAATGAACTAAAATCGATTTTATTTAGGAAAATCCCTCATTCTTATGCAAATGAACGAAAAGATTGAATGTAAAGCAGCCTTAAATTTATTTATTTATTTATTTGTTTACAAAAAATTTAAATAAAACCATCCCCATGCTTACACAATCTGAATGAGCTATAAGCCAGGAAATTTTTTCGAAAAATTGTCTAGGCTGTGAGTTTCCATGAAAAATTGGTTTTTGTAACAAATGTTTGATTGTTTTATATGAATTTTTTTATATAGAAAGGAACCTATTTTGGGAATAATTTTCATTATGCTTTTGAAAAAGATCCCGAATTGGGATTGGAAGCTGAAGTTTTATAAGTATCGATCACATCTAATCTAATGAAAAGATTTGCAACCATATAAATTGTAAAATTGTTTATCAATAGAACGAAGCCAAGCCTCAGTCAAAGTTACAACTACGAAAAGGTAAACTTAATTAATAAATATACAATAAATTGCAAGTCTGCACAATTATTTAAATCTAACATTGTAAACAATCGTGAAATATCTATTACTACGAGTTTTCCATATTATTCCACCTCATCTGTCAAATTTATATCCAAAGCCATACCGAGATTTACATATTTCCAATAACAAAACAGCTGTAGATGACATGTTAACAGCATATAACCAATTGAAACAGATAACCAAAAAATTTGGATTATAAGAAACAAAAAATAATAATTATAAAAAATTAATAAATTGTTCTTTAACCAAGTTACCAAAATACTCCTGTATCTTACTGTAAAGTGAAGTGTTACCTCTGTGTTCACAATTTTTCAAAATCCGCAATAGTGTTGATGGTGATTTTGATGACATCCGAATGTTCATCTGTTTTGAGAAGGAGTTTGTTATTCTTCGTCCACAAAAATTTGTAATTGGGGCCGATTCAGTGCAAATCTTCTAGTTTTGTTTTCTTTTATTCTTCTATTATTTCAACGAAAACTCGGTACAATTTAAAAAATATCTACACAAATTTATGGATTGATTGAAAATCAGATCTAGTTTTCGTAGAAATGGTAGCAGAATAGAAGAACAGACAAATAGAAGATTTACAAAGTTTTCCCTTGTTATCAACTTTATGCTGATGATCTCCCCAAAATTAAATCTAACTTCATTGGCAAATAATTTTCTCCGTTGTTTGCACTTATTAAGAAGATCCATTTTAGATGTCTGGTCGCAAAACACTATTTTAAGAAATTGCAATGGAGTTGCGATTACGTGCTTCTTTCTACCAGAAGTGTCAACCAGTGTAGTTTTCTTCACTCTATCTGCGTAATTATTCGTTTGCAATACTGTGAGAAGATTATCGACTATTTGTTTTTATTGTACAGTATTATTGGATATACGAGATATTATTAAACTTTTTTTTCATTATATCGTAAAGCATCCAATTCGATTTCCAGCTTAACTAGTTTTTGTTCATTTTTTGTTTGGCTACATAATTTTAGTTTTTCTTTCAGCAAGATGTTTTTTTCATTTTGTAGCTCTTTTACATTACGTTCTGTTATAGTGACTCCACCTTCCAATTTAATTTGAACCTCCTGCATCTCATCTAACATTTTGCCAAGATTATTAACAGTATTTAACACTTCATGGAGTTGAGTTTCAAGAGATGTAATCATATCCTTTACTGCATTAGTATTACGATTATCCATAGTGTTTTTTGCAGTAACCATATTTTCAGCCAATACAACAGAAGTGCTAGACAGGCCTAGAAGTTGCAGTTTGTAAATCAGGGGTTAACATTTAAAATATTTTCCTCATCATTTTTAGATATCGACAGATATCAGTACAATACCAGTTCAGGGAACTTTCCAGACGAGTTATGTACTGCCGATATATACCTATTTTTGCATTGAGAATGGAATTATTTTTCGCATTTGTCACATTCAAAAAAACCTTGTTGTAAAGTAATGGCTAATTGGCATTAATTGCAAAGAAAACTGTCAGCCATTTTTTGACGTTCTATGCATACCAATGTACGGTATTATTTAATTCCGATTTTCACAAATATTACGTTAAAAATTCTAAAACTTTAGATAACACAATCAAGAATTAAACCAATTAACCAAACTCGTAATGTTAGAAACTCACAAAAAAACGTAAATATAATTTATTATAATTATTTTTATCAGAAAATACTTTTTCAACACTTGCACCAACGACTCTAGGCCCACCGAGTTTTTAGTTTCGGCTGGAAACTTTATCAAATTTCCCAAGATTTCCCACGAAAAACTTGAGCTGAAATTTTTTCCTGCAATAGTTATTGACAAGTTACATCAAAGCAATCCATCTCCAGAAATATCATCAAACCTAAATTTTGACTATATTCTAGTTAATTTCCAATAATATTTTTAATAGTACTGACTGAAATTCGAGTGATTATCTAACACAAGGATTTACTAAAAAAATACTAGATAGTCAGTTGCATTTTTGCACCGATTTGTTTTTTAATGTAGTTACATCTAATCTAGCCAAATTATAGTTAAATTAAATTAAATACAAGATAATTCTTGCTTGCATGTATTTACAAGGAATTTCTACAAAATTAATATTCTAATAATATTCTAGTCAATTTAGCTATATTAGAACATTACAGGTTCCTCCAAAAATGGTTCTTCCACAAAGAGTTCCCATAAAATTGGCTAAGTGGGTTCCTCCAAAATGGGTTCCTTTGAAGTGGGTTCATCAAAAAGATGTTCCTTTGGAATAGGTTCCTCCAAAAAGGGTTGTTCCAAAAAGTGTTCCTCCAAAAATGGATCTCACAAATGGGTTTCTTCAAAAAGGGTTCCTTCCCAGGTTGGCCAAAATAGACTGCTGAAATTTGTTCTTCAAAATAAGTTCTTCTAAAAAGGCTGACCTAAATTAGTTCCGGAAATTGGTTCCCCAAAATGGGTTACTCCGAAATGGATTTCTACAAAGTCAGTTCCTGTAAAAAGGTACTCCAAAATGGGTTTCTCCATAATGATTCCTCCAAAATGAATGGTATGATTCCAATTTTTGGCCTTTTCAGAACATGACAAAAATTTGAAAACAAATTCAATGACTTAATAGTGGTAAATTCTATTTTCATCACATTACAACAAAATTAGAGTTTTAATGTTGTGAAGTCTTAAAAAATTGTCCAATTTTGTTTGGCGTATTGCTACTAAGTAATTGTTTGGTAAACAATCAAATTTGTCTCTGTCAAAACGTAGATCTATTCACCCAGAGTTAGGGTCAGAAGTAAAACCATTTAGCATTACCATTCAGGCGATAACTTATTTGGGTTAGAAAAATTTAAAACCTTTGGAAATCCAAAATGTGCTAAATAATTGTTTCACAATTGTTAAATGTACCTGTTTATCATCACATTTTCAACCATGTTCCACACAAACACACACTCACAAAATAAAATAGGTTGACTTAAATTATGATTGAGTGGCACACAATATGTTTTCTGACTCACATATATTTTTTGGGGACTTAGAATATCCCACCACCGTTGTATGTTATTTTTCATCATCAATCCTGATAAAATTTAATTTCTCGTTAAAATTTAATTTACTTTAATTCAGACAAAAAACATTTTTTTTTTTATATATTATATCGAAGAAATTTATTCGATTTATCATTTTCATCCAGCCCACATATCAAACATGAAGCACATACATATTTCAGTCGTATACATAAATATATATCTAGGTTTTTTTTTGTTGTGTTGTTTTGTCGAATCGAATCCCACCACCGAACCAAAACCACCACGAATGAGGAATTCTGTAAGCAGAATACAAAAACGAAAAAGAAAAAAAAAATCAAATCAACATCAATAAAAAATAGGATCATATATAACCAACGGCAAAGTCATTAATCATAATACAATATTAGATTTTCTTTGATTGACTCATTTCTACTTGAAATCTAGAAATTAATGATTTATTGCGTGATTTATGTATATGTACGTATGTTGTATATATGAAATATAAACAATTTTTTTTACTTATTTTTTCCATTTGTTTGTTAATTTTTAATTTATAACAATCAATCAAATATCATATATAAAATAAAAGTTTAATAGAAAAAAATTTGAAGCCAAATTAATTTTCAAACTGTTTTAGTAATGGTAGGTATGTATCCGCGTATAGACACACAAAGCGATATATGTGTATAAATTATGGTAGGTAGAGATTAATGTTTATGCTCACACGTTGGACTACTGGTCTTCAACAATAACATTTTAAATAAATAAGATAAGAGGATTTTCGACCAAAAAAAAAAGTTTTAATCTGATACGATTAATTTTTTTTTATTTTAAATGAAATCAGTTTGAAATGTATTGATTAATTACTTCATTATAAATATTTGACGCGAGGGAATAGAGATTAATATAAATTTGGAAGTGATTGATTCTCACCGACATTTTCGATTACAATATTTAAAATGGGTTTATAATTGAAAGGAATTTCAATTATTTAGCTTCAAGCTATTAATAATTTCATTTGGGTGGATTTATGTCTCATAATTTATAAAAATGTCCAAATCGAACATTTTCAATAATATAAAAGAAAAGTGATTATTTATCAGCTTTTTCAAAAAATATAACCCAGAGGCATAATGAAACAAACATTGTATAAAATTGTTTTGATTTGTGTGTCTAGCAAGTAAAAAAGGAAAAAGAAAAATGATCTTCATTTTACAAAAATTTACTTTTTGCCTAAGTAGGATGAAAATTTGGTGTTCTGAAATTAATTTGCAATTGAATACTTTAACCGATAAACCATCGAGTTTTCTAATAAAAAAATGTTTAGACGTTATTGGAATGCGGATTTAAAATTAACAATGTGAAAAAATGATTTATTAAAAATCATGTTACTTAGTGCATTTAGTAAAGTTGTTTGTTCGACCATTCAAAATTATTAAACATTTTAATTGAATTTAAGCGAATTAATCACAAAAATACCAGTTAATAAAATTAATGTGGAAAAAGAGCTGTATTTAAGCAATAAATTACGTACAATAAATTACGTTAAATAATTTGGCAAATCTATGATTCGATTTACTAGGGCAGAAACCGTACCGTTTAGTTGAAAATTTGAAATAAAAATTTAGTGAATTTTATTAAGTGAAAAGTTTTTATTACATAGAATTGTAATTTTGTGCGCAATTACATTTGCAGTCATCTTTAATACCATTGGTGATAACAAATCCGACCAGGACTTGGACTAATGTCGAGAGCTAGCAATTCATCCAGTATATCTTCCATCTTCAAATAGAGCAATGAAAAATGTACGAAATTCCAAAATCGATCAGTTTAAATGTTTACAAAATTCAAAAAGTGTCTCAATATTTAGAAGAAAATCATAAATACTTAACAATCCTGCCAAGTCCACATTTAAACACATTAACTTCTTCATCGAATTAATTTTGAATAATTAATAAGAAGCCTCTGCATTTAAATAAAACATAATCCGAATATCGAAAGAAGTAAGGTTGAACATTAAAACTTCGTTAAAATATGAGTTTTAAAATGTTGAAAGGTTCGGTACAACTTTTTATTTTGAAGACTCTTGATTTTTCCAGTTTCCGAAATCTTACAAATTGTACTTATACTATAAATTTCATAATTTCTATAAATCTAATAAGTTTTCGAAATTCTTAAAATTCTGTAAATTTTATAAATTATATAAACTCTATTGTTTCTATAAATCATAAATTAAAAAAAATTATAAAATTTGTTGTATTTAAAAGATTTAGAGAATTTAAGGGCCCTATTTTTAAACTTTATAGAATTTGTATAATTTACCGAATTTATAAAATGTACGCATATTAAAGTATTTAAAAATGTATAGAACTTGTAAAGTTTAAAAAAATTCAATTATTAAAATCTAATTAATCCGATAAATCCAACAAATTCTATAAATCCTAAATTTCTATAAATTTTAATATGTCTATAAACTCTATAAGTTTTCAAAATTTTATCAATTTTATAAATTCTATGAGTTCTATAATATCTTTGAAGCGTGCCTGTTCTGTAATTCTACAAACTTTTATTTATTATACAAATTTTATTGTATTCTATAAATTTTATAAGTACAAAAATTTTGATAAACCTTACAAAATTTTAAATTTATATAAATTCAATAATTTCTATAAATTTTTTAGGTAGGACCTATACATTTTGTAAATTCTTTAAATAATTTTATAAATTGTATGATTAAAGTCTAAAAAATTCAGTAAGTTCTTTAAATGTTGAAAATCCCATAAATCCTTTGGTTCCTATAAATTCTATAAATTCGATAAATTTTATAAACCTTAATAAATGACTTATTTGAAAGTTCATAAATTCTACGAATTCTATAAAATTTATAAATTCTTTAAATTTTATGGATAATATAAATTCCTTAAATTTTGAAGATTCTATACGTTCTATAAATTGTTTCAACTCTATCAGTTCTATAATATCAGTTCTATATTACTGAGAATGGAAATGCCAGATGATACCTTTATGGTTGGTTACACAGACGATATTCCAGCAGTAATAGTCGTCCGGGATACAGACGACGCCCAACCCAAGCTCAACCAAGTAATAAGAAGAACTACCTCTTGTTTCAGGTAGGAAATTAACAAATACAGTCCAGAACAGCAATCAAATACCTGGGGGTACATCTGGACACAAAACTTAATTTTGCAGAACAGGTTAAGCGGTCCTCAGAAAAGGCGTCAAAAGTAGTCTTTGCCCTGAGCAGATTGATAAAGAACATCGGGGGCCCTATGGCTGGAAAAAAGAGGCTTCTAATGTCAGACACGAACTCCATCCTTTTGTATGGATACGAAATATGGGCATATACAATTAAAAAGGAAACATAAAAAACCGTAAGAAAAATGGCAGCTGTACAACGTCGTAGGGACTCAGGATCTGTAGTTCTTACAGAACTGTCTCAGAACCTGGTGTGTTGGTTATTGCTGGAGTGATTCCTCTACACTTAATGGCGAAAGAAAACAAAGCTATATATGACACCAGGAGGGATCTTGGCGCCTTAGAGGCAAGAAAGGCAGCTGGAGACCACGTCATGCTTTGCTGGCAGGAGAGATGGCAGACTGAAAGCCGCGGAAGGTGGACAAAAAGGCTAATTAAAACCCTGTCTGTGTGGGTGGATAGGAAACATGGCGAAGTAAATTACTTTTTGACTCAATTCCTCACGGATCATGGATATTTTTGCAAATAACTGAAAACGATGGGCAAGGTGGAAGAATCGTCGTGTATCTACGGCGATGCAGCAATTGATAATGCAGAACACACTTTTTTCACTTGCAATCAGTGGAAAAGGAGACGTCAAGAACTAATAAGAAAGGTTGGCAGGATGACGCCCGATAATATCGTGGGCATCATGCTCGAATCGAAACAAAACTGGGATACAGTGGCGAACTTCGTAGAATCGATCCTACAATAAAAGAAACCAGAAATGGACAACCACCATAGAACGTGAAAGCTGTTATTTATAATACTAATATAGAAGACGAAGCATAGAAAAGCAGTGTACGAGACACCATCTTGAACTAATAACAAAATAGTTCCGAGGTAGATTTTCTGTCTGAAGGAGGAGGCGTTTTTTTTTTTTGGTCGGTAGTTCTGCAAGGCAGAGAGGCCGATACATTGTATGTAAATAGCCCGAGATGGGCAACGTTAACAAATGTCAACGTCGATAATAATTGTTGATGCGTCGATAATAACAGTTGACACGTATATCGGCCTGACCATGTATCTTTATGATACAAACAAAATGTCCAAAAATGCAATTTTGTTATCTACTTCTTTTTCTAAAGTAAATTTGATTCTATTATTTGCCGAGTTAAACGCTTCTAAAAAAGAATCGATTTTATTTATCGGTACCAATAAAATAATTGTTTAAATATAAAGAATTGGCTCAATATAAATAAAAAGAATTAATAAAAGCTTACAAAATATTTTAATTTTCAAATGACGATGCCCAATTTAAGTGGTGAATTTTACCCCAAAAAGGGGTATCCAGTTGACGGACCGATATACAAAATTATAAGTTTTTAAAATATACATAAATTGTATAATAAATTAAATTAACTCTCCAAATGCTACTGTTTCTAAAAATTTCATACTTTTTATAATCTTATTGAATGCTATAAATTTGATAAATTCTGTAAATTCTATAAATTTAATCAATTTTACAAAGTTTTCTATCTGTCCTATAAATTGTATAATTTTTTAGATTCTACGATAAATTCCCGAAATTTACCAAATTTTACTTATGCTAAAATTTCATAATTTCTATAATACCTATAAATTTTCTGAATTCTTAAAATTCTGTATATTTTATAAATTCTTTATTTTCTATAAATCGTAAATTTAATTTATTCTAATAAATTAAAAATTAGAATTTTTAGAATGTATCAAATTTAAAAATTAAATGAAGTTAAATAATTTAAGGAACCTACTGAATTTTTAGACTTGTTACGAACTGTATAATTTAAAGAATTGATAGGATTTACACAATTAATAGAGTTGTGTAAAATTTATAGAATTTTGTTAACTTTTTTAAGTTTTATTATTTAATATATGTACATATATAAATTCATTAATTCTGTAAATTCAATAAATATTATAAATCCAATTAATTCTATAAATCCAAACAAATTCTATTAATTTTACAAATTTACTAAATTTTAATATGTCTATAAAGTCTATAAATTCTTAATATTTTATGAATTTTATAAATTTTGTGAATAATATAAATTCTTTAAATTTTATAGTTCAATGAGTTCTATAAATTTTGTCATGCTTTATAAATTCCTCAAACTCAAATTTGACCTATTCTATATATTCCTCATTTTCCCTAAATTTTAAAAATTGTTTCAATTCTATAAATTTTATAAGTTCAAATTTTAAAAATTCTTAAAATTCAATAGTTTCTATAAATTCTGTAAATCCTATACATTTTGTAAATTCTATATTAATTTTTTGAATAATTCTATAATTATTATGATTAAATTAAAAAAATTCTGTAAGTTCTTTAAATTCTGCAAATCCCTTAAATCCTTTAGTTCTTATAAATTCTATGAATTGCATAAATTTTATAAATCTTAAAAATTCAATAAATTTTATAAATTTTGTAAATTCATAAATATTATAAATTCTTATGTGATCACAAATTCTATAAATCCGACAAATTTTATGAGTTTTATAAATTCTCAATTCTATAAATTCTCTTAATTCTACAAATTTAATAAAATTGATTAAATCTTAAATTTTTTTACAGCATATCGGTTCTATAAATTGTTTCAAGTACGTCAGTTCTATAAATTCTACAAACTCAAAATTGACTTATTTTAAAATTCATTAAATTAGATAAATTCTATAAATTTAAATATTTCTAACAAGACAAATTTTATAATTTGAATAAGTCTTCAAACTTTCTATAAATTCCATAAATTTGTCAAATTCTATAAATTTCATAAATTCTATCAATCCTACGAATTTTTAAATTCTATGAATCTTAAAAATTCTAAAAACTTTATAAATTCTGTAAATTTTATGAATTTTAAAAATTCTTTAAATTTTTTAGATTCTATGAATTCAATAAAGCGATTTAACGGACTGAGTTTTATAAATTCTACAAACTCAGATACCTTTTCCTAATTTCAATAAATATTTTAAATTTCTAAAAACGCTATACATTTTTTAAATTCTGCACTTTTTGAAAATTCGATAAATTTTATAAATTTTAATAATTCTACAAATTCTTTAAACCCTGTAAATCCGACAATTTCTATAAATTTCTTAATTTGTCTCAGTGAACAATGAAATATTTCTTAAAATTTTGAAACGTAAACGAAATAGAGTTTAACAATGCTTATTTATATTTGGAAAAGTTTCTTCCCACCTCCACAAACGTTAAAATCCTGGAAACAAGGTAACCTTCATTTTTAACCATTTTTAATCGTTTATTTCGAGTTTCGAGCTATTTAATTGTGTAGTGATAACAACGTTGAGCGGCGTGAAAACGTTTTAGTTGTAGTTGTGATTGGCTCAGACGCTAATGTATGTGGTTGATACATTGTGGGTGTGGCAGAGAACGAATGATTGAGCCGTTACACGTTTATATTGTATTATATACTTTTTGATAAAATACGAAAGAAATGGACTAAAAATATGCGGAGCTTAACTGGAACTAACTATATCTGGCATATGTCACAAACACGTATCAGGAAGAATACATAAAAATATCAATTTATATGCAACAAAATGTATTTACATAACAATCCGCGTTTCACTTATAAGGAAATAACGGGAGAGCAGTTTGTAGTTGAAAAATAAGGTCATGATTTGGTGCATCATACTATTATAAAAATTAAAATTTGATGAGGATTTTAAAACTGTGTATATTAATTACAAAATAGCGCGTCCCAAGTCTCAACAAAGAATCAAAGCGTGGCCGAAAAAACAAATTTACATAGAGCTGCCCATGAAAAAAATATTGCGGGCCTAGGTGAAAACCAGCCAGCTTCATTGTGGGTCCCTGAGATTTGATTACTGTCATCGCATACCTCATTATAAAGGGAAACTGTAAACATTTTGAACTGATAGGTGATTGAGTGTAACTGGTAAGCGTGGAATGGGAACCCTATCTCCCTTGGCTGCTCGCTCATAAAAGTTGAATGATAAGCAATCTTATACCATTAAACAGGCGCATCGATATTGCGCATCAATAAAACCGGCACGCGCACTTTCAAATTAATTATGTGTAAGGGTACAACAGATATTTCCGACAGATATTTGTTCTGCATTAGATTCACAAAATTTTCCTTGCTCTATTTCTAGTAATTTAGCCGTATTTTTAGTAATTTATAATCCTAACCTGGTGTAATCTCTTCAATGGTGGGGATATGTTGGTTATTGATTATATTGTAATCTGCTGGTATACTCCTAAAAATATTTGGGTTACAAGTGGTACTTGATAGATTGATAATATTTTTTGAGTTACAGTTAGAAATAAAATTAAATGTTCCACAATTACCTTTCATAGCAAAAATTTCGTCATTTCTCTTAAGAATAATTTCATATAATACTTTATTTTTTTATTGGTCATGAAATAATTTTCTGAAAATAAGAATAAGTATTCAACTGATGATGGTGCTATAGCATCGAAATCGATCTTGAAGGAGAAAAAATATATTATTTCACAATAAGGAGCTACTTATTGGGGTACAAATATATAATAATAAATATTTCGTTAAATAAATATTTAAAAATTATATTATTTGGATTTAATTGAATTTAAAGTGAAATATCCACAAACATCGGAATCATGGATTCCGTTAATAATATGAGTTCGTGAAGACTAATATTTGAATTTCGGTATTTATAAAATATTGGATGCACCTGAAATACAGATTTGCTCTGATTGTTATTACTTACGAATATTGCTCTTATAAACAACTCTTCTAGCTTTCATGACAACTGTCGTTTGTTTGTTTTTTTTGACTATTTCTTTAACATATAGGACAGTCAATTTTGAGCCAAATCTTGTATTATATTTGGCGTAAATAATGTTGCCTGACAGATATTTCTTTACAGGTTTCCTCTTCTTATTATGATGTTTTAAATCACTATCCTGTATAATCTATAATTTTTCTATATTGCTTAACCGAGTGCGTTCAATTTGCTCATGATGTAAATTTGGAATACGTCCAAAGAATAGCTCCACAGGTTTCTTGCTTGCAGTAGATTGTATTCATTAATAGCTCTTTTCTAGATAATGTTCAAATGAACGGGGGGGGGGGGGGGGGGGGAGGGGCTTCCGCCTCTAAGCACCTTATGATTTTTGTCCATTCACATCACTTTTGTAAGGTGGTGTAGTGAATACTTTAATATGTAGGTCGCCGGTCATCATGAATATAATTGATGCTGAATTAAGTGACCTTTCGTTTACCGGAATACAGAAATGATATGAGATATCCTGTAAGGGTCTTTATACAAGATCCACCGCTCGTGATTCGATAATATTAGTTTGAGCGAACTTAGTGAATTTTACAATTGCTGTTAGGACTAGGTATTTCTCGGTCGAGAAGGTATCCAGGTGTATGGTATGATCCGGATGGTATAGAAGTGTTATAAATATCTTGATTGTTGTGGTGACGCTGACACTTGTTCTCTTTGCATATTGTACACAATTTTACAAGATTCTATATTTTAGAGGCCAATTTCGGGAAATAATATTTCTGAATGATCTGCATGCGATTTTCGCAGGGATTACGGTGGGTACGTTTGTGTTCCGGCAAAATTATTCGTTCTTGTCGCTCTTCGACCTCAACATCTTTTACTATATGCTGTGTAAATCGGATTTCATAACTCCTGAAATGTAGTGGGTAGATTTCTTGGATTTCCTCATAAGTGATTCTGGGGTGTAGAGTCCATTGACAATATTGAGATTTAAATATCTTTTGAAGATATTTATGAGTTCACGTTCAGTAAAATTTGTTTGGGTAAAAGTGTGTCTTGTGTGACCCGATGAGAACACAGTTTTAATTTGATAGTTGTTTTCAAATTCGTTCAGTCTTATTACCAATTGGTTACGGAAGACGTTAATTGGAGCTTCCACAGATGGTATTAAATTGTAAGAGGAACTTTCATCACTGTACTGTGTATACGTTAGTGAGTTTATCTCCCTCGGATCAGGTAGCCTCGAGAAGGAATTGGCTACCACGTTAGATTTTCCTAGTTTATTCACTATTTCATAGTTATACTCCTTGAGAATAGTTTTCCACCCTTTTATCTTTCTGTTCGTATTTTTGCTGCTAAGAGCATAAGTTAATGGCTGTTGGTCTATGAAAATCTTAACTTTTCGTGAGCCATATAAGAAATTTTTAGTGAATTGAGTGGCTAGATGATAGCCAACATTTCCTTTTCCCTTTTCATTAGTGGCATAGTTCTCTTCTGTTTACTCAATGTTCTCGAGATAAATGTTATTGGCCTATTTTCCTGCATTAGAACGGCGCCAATCGCATAGTCGGAAGCGTCCGTGGTTAGCTCAACATTTTTGGTGAAGTTAGGATGTTATAGCAAGACTTCTTTTGAAACAGGCGTGTTTTTTAATTTCTCAAAAGCACTTAAGGCGTCTTTATTAAGATGAATCTCTTTATTCTTTGAAACATTTTTGGACGCACGTCTATCTTCCCCTTTTAAAATGGATGTAAGAGGTTTCACCAGTTTCGCGTGGTCTTTAATAAAATAGCGGGAATACCCTGACATACCTAGAAATGATCTTAAATTCTTGAGAGTTTCTGGTGGTGAAAGATTTATCATTAATTTTCTTCGGGTTGGGTTTTGTCCCATCTTTCTCGATAATAAATCCCAATAATTCAACCTATTGTTGAACTCACACTTTTCCAGTTGTACTTTCATGTTAGCAGTTTCTAAGGTGTTAAATGCCAGTTCTAAATTTCGAAAATGTTCTTCTTGATCTATGCTAAATATAAATACGTCATCACTATATATCATTGTTTGGCTATTATATGCTCTCTTAATATTTCATCCAACGTTCTTTGAAATGTGGATGGAACATTTTTTAGCCCAAATGGTAATCGAACAAATTCGAATTTCTCATTGTTGCTATAGAATACTGTTTTCTCAATGTCAGAGTTTCTAAGTGGGGTTTGATAAAAACAACTTAAATGGTAGGGAAAAAGTTGGTTCTTCCCAAATTTGAGAGGACCTCGTTTAGTTCTGGGATTTTGTACCTGTCGGGAATGATAATAGAATTTAATTTACGATAGTCTATTACCATACGATATTTTTTTTCACCAGGAGCATTGTCTTTATTCGGTACGATCCATTCTGGAGAATTGTAAGGAAATCGTGAAGGTCTTATAATTCCTTCATTTAACAGTTCCTTAACTTGTTTTTCGATCGCGTGTCCCTGTGGTAGTGCGTATTTCCCCTGTAACCGTGGACGTATATATTAGTCTTTTATCCGGCGCTGCAAAAAGCTTGGGACATTTTCGTGTTATGTTTCGTAGTCTTGACTTTTGTTCTTCGTCCAAATGAGTTATTTTGAGTTGAATATGGCTGACTATTTCCGAACTATGTTGTTTTACTTAATTTAATACATTTAATGAAAAATTTATATTTAGGCCGGATACGCAATAATTGATTTCATTGCAAGAATTTTACGGGAACATCTACAAAAAGTGTTTCCAAGTAGGGACAGGCACGTTTCTTGAAACGCGATAAAGATTGTTATATTAAATTATATAAGGCAATCCTGGGATCCCGAATTTCGGTATTGACAAAAAGACCGAGATCCCGGAATTTGACAAAAAGACCGGGATTCGAAGGTTTAAAAAGGATTCCGGGATTTCGAGATTGACAAAAAGACCAGGATCAAGGGATTTGACAAAAATGCCGGATCCCGGGATTGCGCTCCCTAGTACCCTAGATAGACTGCGGTTTATTCAATCCGATTTAGTTAAACACGTTGCAAAACATAGTAGCACGCTATGCAAACCAAAGCGATTAATTAAAATTGAAGTTAACGTACTGCGACTAAACTCGAAAAATTCACTAAATCGAATTTAATACACCGCAGTCTGTAAGAGGTATAAGAGAAACCAATCCTATGATAGACTTGTCGCTGAATAGTAAAAGTTTTTTCTGCTCTGAAAGCGCCATGTGAAAACATAAATTGTATTTTCTTACATGGTTCTGGAATCATGTGAATCATGTGTTTATCTGTTTTATTCACAAATAGAGTTCTCAATGGCTCGATTTTTTCTTCTATAGTAAAAATAGACACTTTATTCCGACAGTAGTACATTCCCGGTGTCTCTTCTTGCCACTTAAGTGCTTTACAAAATCGACATTCTTTAATTATTCGTCCTGTAGCAATTTGCCTATGAATTCCGTAATCTTTTACAAAATTATACACAAAAACTATAACAAAACTATAGTTTGGAAATCGATGGTGGAATCGACCTTGAGACTGGTATTATCCGCTGCAAAACGCTTAAGCTACTGAACTATTATGACGAATAAAGCTTTTGTTTCATTTTTATTTAAAATCCAAATTATCTTCGTTATAGCAGTATTACACTTCTAAACAAAACAAAATAACGAAACTGAAAATTTCTCTTTGATTTACTCATAAGATAGGATCCTATGTTACCCTCGGCCATAAAACCTATCTAACTGTGAAAGCATCATTCGGTTCAACCATTTTGGATTGGATTGGAAGTAGGACTAGTAGGATTTTAATACTAAATAACAAATAAAAGTCAAGCCCTCTAATTTTCTATCCTTTTGAAGTCTAACTTGTTAGCAACTCTTGTAGCACATATTTTTCACTCTTGCCCGTAACTTGGCAAGAGACACACTTCGTACTGTTAATCTCTATTTTTTAAATCATCCACTAGATGTTAGCCCTCTGTGAGAACGTAACCTAATTTGAAAAGAAACGTTTTTGTTCAGACGTAGAACTGTCCACTTTTTCATTTCAAAGTTCGTTCTGATTCCTGTCCTTTAAACAGTAAAATAAAAAAAAAGAGAATTTATAATTTCTAACAATAAACGACCACCGAACTAAAATTATTTATATTTTTTCACTCTTAATACAAGTATTTTCAAACTGCAAAGTATTTTTTACAATTTGGAAAGATATAATGAAATAGCTTAAGGTACATACATACATTCTTTGAATACACCACTTGAAAATATCATAAAAATGAGAAATTTTCACAAGCAATATAAATTATAAGCTACTTTAAGAAAGCAAATTCTTCCCCTGTCTTAAAGTGATGATATTCAAGAATTTAAGTAATTCTTTTAAATAAATCATTAAAATAATTATACACAAAGAAGCTTAGGGGATATGTACACGTCTTAGATATATGAGTACTGAAGGGTGAACGATATAATTATTTCAACATGACTATGCATGAAAACAGGAGAAATGTGTTTGTCGGTTAGTTTTTTTTTTCACTGTGGGATTATTTAAGGAGGTAATAAGTAACAAACAACACATTATAATTTAGGTAACGAAATCCTATTGTATATGCTATACATGAACATTTTCAAGTGTCGCATTCATTTTATTTTTATTTTTTACTTCCACTGAAAATAAAAAAGTAAACTCCTTTTCATCCTATATTTTGATTTATTGTTCAACTCCCTACTAGGCAGGCTGCTGTGCTTGCTAAAAATAAAAAGACAATACCACGGTGTATGTAATTTAATACTGCTTTACAATTGTTTTTGAGGGTATGTTTCAAATGTAACATACTGTGCCGCATTGTTTAAAAACTCTTTTGTCAAACAAGCCTCAAGATCATTTCGAGAAATAAAATATAGATCATCAAAATCAAGGTGGTTTTATACTATCTAATAAATTTGGAATTGGTTTTCTTCTGTAACGTTTAGAACCAGCTGTGTAAAGAAATTATTCGCTTATACATGAAATATTTATTTCTAATGCCACTGTCATTAAATCTGACATGATATATTATAGAATTCGTTTATATTATAAATATTATCGATGATTGTGAATAGTTTTTACACCAACAATAAGTATAGCAATCACCAATTATTTGTATTGTGATAATTTGTGTCAACCACTCAAGTACAATATTTTATTGTACCTATAATTTATGATTTCCAATGAAAAAATTAAATTACAGTTTCACATATCAACTATAAATTTACCCAGAGATAATACCAGTAAAAAAAAAAACAACAAATAGTTCTTTCAACTATAATTTATGAACACTTGTAGATAAAAATCGCGAGCTATAAAACTTTCATTGAATGATGTCACGTAAAGATACGATTTTTAATTTATTTTTTTGATTTATTACATCTTGTGATCAAGGACTGCATATAAGGTTATAACAATTATGCCAGTTTTATTTTGACTTTTACAATAGGTACATAATTACAGACCATAATAAAACGAAAGTGTAATGCCAACATTACAAATCATGTCACGTATAATTAGCGCGATGATAACTTGTATCATATTATACCATTTTGAGTGTTTGTTCGATATAAAATTATTCATCTAGCAAATCAATCATGACAATTTTTTTTGTGTACAAGAAACTAAAATAAATTTTGTACATTAGTCACCCACATTCATTTTGTATATTATAAATTTACCCATCTCAAATTACAGTGCACATATTTTAACAGCTCTAGCTACATAGCTGGCAAACAAAAAGCAAAAAAGAAAAATTTATTTTGTATGTGACATGGCAATTTCAATTTTTACTTGTTTTTGGTGTATGTATGTTGTGAATTATTTGCAGAGATAAATTTTCAGAATTTTGTCGTTTATATTTACTTTATTCCCTTTATCCTACGTATATCTATCTAAAACAGTATTTTTTAAACACTGTCGTGCGAGCCATATTAAAAGAAGTGATGGATATCGATATAGAAGTTGGTAATTCAGATCGATTGTAAAATGAGACTTTAGAATTGCGATTTGCATATACAATTTTTTACTAACTGTGTGAACATCAAAACATGAAATTTGTTCAACAAAAACCAAAAGTCCCAAGGTCAAATGATAAGAAACTATGATTGGTTAAAACTATAAATTGGATGAGCCGTATAGATAACAAATAATTTTTTTAAATGTCCGTAGTTTACAAAGAGTAACAATCAATATTTGCATTAAATGTTCAAACTTCCAAGTAGAAATTTGTTGAAAAAAAGAATTAAAAGTCCCAAGGTCAAATTATTTTCTCTCTGGTCCTAATCGGTTTGTTACAGTTATAATATTTAAATGTAAATTAGGGGATTTGATGAAATTTAGTTCAATAACTTATTTCAGTTAGTTTTGGCCTAAACATGTACAAACTGTAAGCCTGACTGATCGACAATACAAAACATAATGATAAATAGGGAAACCGTATCAATTGAAAGATTGTAGAGTTAAAATTGAAAATGTGAATAATAAATGAAAGCAATACCAATTATTTTATATTAATTGGCCACCGCACCGGCACCACCCAAGGACTTAAACAGAACCTATATATAATTCGCCAGACTATTTACTTGTACTTGAATTTTGATCTAAATCAAACATTAACACCTTTAATAACTGGAAAAAAACTCAATCATTTCGGTTAACAGGAAATCCTCGATTAGCACACCACTTTGATTCCACAACATATTGGTATCGAAATTTGCCAACCGTGCCACTTTTTTTTATTTTAATTTTTAATATTGCTGTACAACAACAGTTTACGATGAACAACAGAATATGAACGAAAAAAAATAAAAAATTATACACAAGTCAGTGCTTATTGTCGACCTGTCAAAATGTCTGTTATTTAGATATGCTTTAAATGAGCTCGAGAAAAAAAAATGACACAAACAACAACAAAACAACGGCAGCATCCACACACAACCAACAGCATATAGGAGCAACCGAACAACACAAACATATTGTATAGAGAGAGAACGAACAGCCACAGAATATTATGGATATGAACACAAAAATAAACGAAAAAAGTAGAGAAAATTTAAATGTTGCTGTAACAAATGACTTGTGACACAATTCTGACAGTTGTGTTTCAGTATTTTTTTTTGTACATAAGCCAGATATAACATAAAACATAATATACACACACACACACCCAATAAGATGGAAAATATATTACAGTGAAAACAGACAGACATTATATCGAATTGTATATATTGGACATTTTTATAAATTGGTTTGCACGCGCTGTGGTGCGGTTTAATTAATTTTCGGTTTTTTTAATTTTTTTGGAACAATAATTTGCGGTTGACATGTTACATATATAAAGTGTTGTTACAAATTATGATTGATTTCAAAATGGATTCACTTACATATGTCTATTTCCGTATTATACATACTCTATATCTCTATATAACAATAACGCATTAAATTCTAATTACATGAGAAATGAACAATAATTGAAGTGTTTGATTTATTAACCCTCTTAAAAAAAAAAATGTATTATGTACAACGATGAAAGGGTAATGTGAAACCGCACACACTGCGTTATTCGAATTTTCATGTGATATTTGAGTAATTTTTTTTCGTATATTTACAATGCGCATACAAGAGTGAAGGCTACTTAAGTGGATAAAATTGTTAGCAGAATAATTAGGGTGTACAAGATTACACGCATCTACCAAACCAAATTTTTTAACAATACTATAAGTCAAGTGGTAAATAGAGTTTCTTGGAAAAATATCAGTTCAGAATTTTAGACTCAATATTATTATTTCCGATAATCATATTCATTATCTAAAATATGAAACGAAAGATGACTTATTAGTTGTCAATCAAGCAATGATTTGTATGTGGTTGAAGTGGTGTTTTAAGTCAATCACTCAATCACTCAAGTCGAAAAATATACGTACAACATATTTTTTTTTATTTTTTGAGTGGCTTATTATTTGTATAACAGTGATTTCATTTCAAAATAACTTTGTGCAATAACAATTTTTGAGGAAGTGCTTAAACCATGTTTGATTATTTTGAAAGTCAATCAAATATATGAACTAGTTTACGATAAGACAATGTCAAATATGATAATAATACATTTATCGAAAATGAACTCATCATTTATTTTGAAATACTTGTAGAAAATATTTTAGTTGAGTGAAAAAAAAAAAATTACAAATAAATTGTCTGAGTGGAACGGAAATTGTACATTTTCAGAGTTTATTACTATCGGAACAGTTAAAATTCTTATTAAACAGTTTTATCCTTCTTAAATCTGTAATGCAATTAGATAAATTTTTAACTCGAACTCTTAAAAAATTAAATAATTACGTTAAGGGCCAAATAACATTTTCCATTTTTTCTTAAAATTTTTAAACAGTTCACAAATCGAGATATCTGTTTTTAATTTTTTAAAACGTTTTATTTAGAATTCACCACGAAGCGTTTAAATAAAAATTATGAAAGTCAGATGATGCGCACCACCTCCGTTAAGACTGCGACTTTTAATACTAATTTTATTTTATTACAATAAATAAAATATAGAGCTTTTGCATTTTCATGGCGGCCATTTTGAATTCACCATTTGCAGTTTTTAAAATCTAATCTGACTCAAACACCTCAAGGACGTCCAAGATCATTTAGCTACCCATTTAAAAATTACTCAATATCTGAGCTTTTTCACGTTTATAGGCGCTATTCTTCAGCCTCATTTAAAATTTTCTAAAACTGACATCAAATTGAAAATTAGCTAAATCAAAAAGCTCTGTAACGCAGTTTGAGATTTGTTTAGGTTTTCAAGTTTTTTTTAAAGCCTTTTCACAATAAAAGCTTTTTCGGAATGATTTTTTAAAACTTTAACCTAGAAGTCATTTATTTTGAATGCTAAAAATAGTAAAATATAGAGATTTAGCACTTTCAAGGCCATCATTTTGGATCCATTTCCCATTTTCAAACTCAAACATTATTATTTGATTCAAAACCTTAAGATGTACAAAATAACTTCATGTAGCTAAGTATTTAAAAATTACACAACACTTAAACGTTTATAGACACCATGCTGGATCCCAAGTCTTGAATTTTCCACAGCTAGAAAAAACCGGTGATACCTCAATATTAGCGGCTTTCACCTTACAGAGCATTTTGGATCCACCATTTTCCATGCTCTAATATGAAATATTTTTTTCAATTTAAAAATTACCTAATATTTGTGTTTTTACGTTTAGAATTGATATAGTGGACCCGACATCTTGAATTGCCAAAAGATAACATCAATCAGCTCTGGTAATCTCTGATAACTTTTGAAAAAGTTGTAGTGCTTTTTTCAAAAGAACTTTGGAAACAAGTTTTTAGTAGAGTAATATTTTAACTTAAATCTAGAATACAGCACAAGAGATTAAACAAAAATTGTCAAAATCCGTTGATGAGTACCTCCGTAATATTGCCGTTTTTAATGCTAATTTTATAGACGCAATTCTGGATTCCTAACTCGAATTTCCTAAAGCCGGCAAAAATTTCAAAATCGTATATTTGTTTTTCATGATATTTTAAAGCATTCAGCGGAGTAATTTGTTGATAACTTTAATCTAGCAAAATTATCGGAACCTTCAATAAAAATTAGTAAAATCACAACAGCGACATCAAAAAGCCCTTGCAACCTCTAACAACTTGAGATGTGTTTTTTATGGGGTTTTAAAGCTTTTTTCAAAATAACCTTGAAAACGCTTTCAGAGAAAACTAACATTAACATTAATACCAATATTAACATTAACACCGGTACCCATGTCCGCATCGTTATCAATACAATTATGACACTAATGCTTCGATTAGATCGAAATATCACTAAATTTGATTCATCTTAATTGTAACAAGCATTAATTTAATTTCATTAAATTCATTGAAACTGAAAAAAACAATTTACTTTACCATTAATTCTTTATTTAAAATCACCCCATAATACTCTTAAATACATTAAATTCAATTCGGCATCTAAATTAAAAGGACAGCAAATTAATCACAAACTAAATAACCTGAAATTCGAGATGCAAAAAAATTTCAATTCTAAATTATGAATGTTAAAAATACTAAATATCTATTTTTTTAATATTACATATAAACTGAAATTATAAAATCAGGAACTAAAAAATCTGAAACCTCATAAAATTTCATTTCCAAATCTATAGCTATAGACTTTAGTAATTACCTCATAAATATGATAAATTTTAATTTTAAGCGCACAATCTGCTAAACAAAATTCCCGCTAGAGGAAGGTATATAAATTTATATTCCGAATCATTTTGATTTACAAATTTGAACTAACCTTGCCCCAATCAACAATGTTATGAACAAACTATTTGAAGGGTTGGTATCGAAAAGAAGAAAAATTTATGATAAAAACAAAAAACCCCAAAAGACAATCTCAAAATTAAAAATCTCAAGCAACAGAAATCTAAAATACAAAAATCCCACAAATAATATCCACCTAAAACAAATTAAGCGAAAAAAAATCCCAAAAACTGAAAATCCCAAATTTAAAAATCCTAAAACTGCCGAAAATAAAACCAAAATAATCGAAATCAGCACGCTGATTTCGATTATTTTGGTTTTATTTTCGGCAGTTTTAGGAAGCTTAAATTCCTCTTCTTTTTCTCTAAATCATATTGTTGGGCATAAAAATGCTGGTTTATATAAATTACTAAAAAAATTGCAAGACGAATTAATTATGGCAATGGCATCAGTGGAAAAGATCAAGGCAGGCGTCGTAGTACCACGACGTAAGAAAAATATTAGAAAATACAAACAAATTAGAAATATTTTGAAACAAAGGCAAACATATAAAACTATGTATCAGTATCTTTTATACATTGCAAAAAATTTACATCTGTCTTAAGTTTAATAGTGCTATTTATCTAAAAATGGATAAATGTAAATATTTATGCACATATTATGCCATATATCAGGTTATATTTAAAATCAGATCATATAGCAGGTTATATTTAAAATCAAATAAAATTGAACATTTTGAATTTATTTGGTATTTTTATTTTCGCCAATTCTTTTTCGCTCAAGTTCTCCGTAAGAAAATTTTATTTTCGTGATTTTTTTAGGGATTTGTTTGTTTTGATGTTTTGATATTCGAGATTTCATCTTACCTTAGATTTTCGTTATGGTCAAAAACTTAGTTGTGGTAATATTTTTGTCGGGAATATGATGGTATCCCCTATTTGAATCCAAAAACTATTCACCTTGGACACAAAAAAAAAATCAAATCCAAATTTCAAATTCTAAATTCCAAAATTCAAACTTGAAATTCCAAATTTCAAATTTCATATTCCAATTCAAATTCAAAATTCAAAATTTTAAATCTTAAATTTTAAATTTGAAATTTGAAATTCCAAATTTTAAATTTTAATTTTAAATTTCAAATTCAAAACGCCCAATTTCAAATTCCAAATTTCAAATTTCGAATTCCAAATTCCAAACTCCAAATTTCAAATTCCAAATTTTAAATTTCAGTTTTCAAATTCCAAATTCTCCATCCCACATTTCAAATTTCAAATTTTAAATTTCAAACTCCAAATCCCAAATCCGAAATTCCAAAATCCAAAATTTCATATTTCTAATTTCAAATTTTAAATTGCAAATTTCCAATTCCAAATTCCAAATATAAATTTCAAATTCAAAATTTCAAATTTCAAATTTAAATTTTAAATTTTAAATTTCAAATTTGAAACATTAAATCTCAAATTTCAGATTCTAAATTTCAAATTTCAAATTCTAAATTCTAATTCCAAATTCCAAATCCCAAATCCCAAATCCCAAATCCCAAATTTCAAATTCAAAATTTCAAATTACAAATTTAAAATTATAAATTTCAAATTCTAAATTTAAAATTATAATAATTGATTTAATTGTTTGTCTGTTTTTAAATTTATTTGTGATTTTTTCCTCTTTGCTTTTTATAGACAAACTAAAATTTTTTTTTTGCTTTATTTCGAAATATTTACGAAATAAAGAAAACAATAACACAAATAAATTATTGTTTTGAATACTCTACATTTTTTTAATGTAGTTTAAAAAAAATTTTTTAGTTTGTCTATAAAAAGCAAAGAGGAAAAAATCACAAATAAATTAAAATTATAAATTTCAACTTTCAAATTCAAAATCCCAAATTTCAAATTTCAAACTCCTATGTATATCAAATTCCAAATTTTCAATTTCAAATTTCAAATTCTATATTCCAAATTTCAAACTTGAAATTCCAAATTTTAAATCCCAAATTTGAAATTTCTAATTCAAAATTTTTAATCTTAAATTCCAATATCCAAATTTTAAATTCCAAATTTTAAATTTTAATTTCAAATTTCTAATTTGAAATCCCAAAACTCAAATTACAAATTTAAAATTTCAAACTACAAATTCTATAGGTATATCAAATGCCAAACTTCAAATCCCAAATTTCAAATTTCAAATTTCAGATTTTGAATTTTAAATTTCAAATTCCCAATCCCACATTTCAAATTTCAAATTTTAAATTTCAAAATCCAAATCCAAAATTCCAAAATTCAAAATTTCGTATTCAAATTTCAAATTTTAAATTTCAGATTTTGAATTTTAAATTCCAAGTATCAAATTTCAAATTTTAAATTCCAAATTTCAAAATAAACATTTCAAATTTTAAATTCAAACTTCAAATTATATATTTAAATTCAAAATTTCGTATTCAAATTTCAAATTTTAAATTTCAGATTTTGAATTTTAAATTCCAAGTATCAAATTTCAAATTTTAAATTCCAAATTTCAAAATAAACATTTCAAATTTTAAATTCAAACTTCAAATTATATATTTAAATTTCAAATTTCAAATTTTAAATTTAAATTTCAAATTTCAAATTTTAAATTTTAAATTTTAAATTTTAAATTTTAAATTTTAAATTTTAAATTTTAAATTTTAAATTTTAAATTTTAAATTTTAAATTTTAAATTTTAAATTTTAAATTTTAAATTTTAAATTTTAAATTTTAAATTTTAAATTTTAAATTTTAAATTTTAAATTTTAAATTTTAAATTTTAAATTTTAAATTTTAAATTTTAAATTTTAAATTTTAAATTTTAAATTTTAAATTTTAAATTTTAAATTTTAAATTTTAAATTTTAAATTTTAAATTTTAAATTTTAAATTTTAAATTTTAAATTTTAAATTTTAAATTTTAAATTTTAAATTTCAAAATACAATTTCCAAATTCCAAAATTCAAAAGTTTGTATTCCAAATTCAAAATTTCAAATGCCCAACTTCAAATTCCAAATTTCAAATTCCAAATTTCGAATTCCAAATTTCAAATTTTAAATTCTAAATTTTAAATTTTAAATTTCAGTTTGAAAATTCCAAATTCTCAATCCCCATTTCAAATTTCAAATCTTAAATTTTAAATTTCAAAATTTAAATCCCAAATTCGAACATCCAAAATTTCATATTCCAAATTTCAAATTTTAAATTGTAAATTTCGAATTTCAAATTCAAAATTCCAAATATCAAATTTCAAATTCCAAATTTTAAAATAAACATTTCAAATTTTAAATTTAAATTTCAAATTATATATGTATTTAAATTTCAAATTTCAAATTTTAAATTTAAATTTTAAATTTCAAAATCCAAATCCCAAATTCCAAAATTCAAAATTTCGTATTCCAAATTCCAAATTTCAAATGCCCAACTTCGAATTTCAAATTTCAAATTGCAAATTTCGAATTACAAATTTCAAATTTCAAATTTCAAATTCCAAATTCTAAATTTTAAATTTCAGTTTTCAAATTCCAAATTATCAATCCCCATTTCAAATTTCAAATCTTAAATTTTAAATTTTAAAATTTAAATCCCAAAATCGAAAATCCAAAATTTAATATTCCAAATTTCAAATTTTAAGTAGTTGTAAATTTCGAATTTCAAATTCAAAATTCCAAATATCAAATTTCAAATTCAAAATTTTTTATTTTAAATTTCAATTTCAAATTTTAAACAACAAATCTCAAATTTCAAATTCTAAATTTCAAATTCTAAATTTCAAATTGCAAATTGCAAATTTCAAATTTCAAATTCCAAATTCTAATTCCAAATTTCAAATTCTAAATCCCAAATTCAAAATTCAAAATTTTAAATCTTAAATTTTAAATGGCCAACTTCAAATTCCAAATTTTAAATTTTAATTTCAAATTTCTAATCTCAAACTTCAAATTCCAAATTATTAATTTCAAATTATAAATTCCAAATCCCAAATTTGAAATTTCAAACTTCAAACTCCAAATATCAAATTCCAAATTTTCAATTCCAAATACCAAATTTCAAATTCTATATTCCAAATTTCAACCTTGAAATTCCAAATTTCAAATTCAAAATTCAAAATTTTTAATCTTAAATTGCAAATTCCAAATTTTAAATTTTAATTTCAAATTTCTAATTCCAAACTAGAAATTTCAAATTATAAATTTCAAATTCCAAATTGATCAAATGATCTTTCATGCCTCAAGTCATCTGCAATCGACCTTAAGATTTCTGATCATCACTTCATTGAGATATTGTTCAAATTTGATACTGTTTTGATATCCCGTACTAATTTTTATTGTGGTCAGAAAAAAATAGTTAATATGGTATTGTTAAATGAACTCGTCGAGCAGGCTGACTGAACTCCTGTTCTGAATCTAGTTGATACGTCTCTATAGCTCTTGATACATTTTATAGAATTTTTACGAACATTTTGAAGCAGTGTTATTTTTATTCTCGGGTCAAAAATATCAGGTTTTTACAGCCATGGATCTCACTTAACCTCGCCAGTCGAATAAAAAAAAAATGAACCAATTTCGCAAAAAACTAAAAAAACATCCAAATGATACGTGTCTGCGTGAAATATATGATTGTATTTGCAAACAAATTAATGTTGATGTGAAGAGTGAGAAAGAACGGTATTACATCAATCGTTTCTCAATTAGTGGAGGTGACGTTAAAAAAATTGGAGCCTTGTTAATGAAATTTTAACGAAAAAGCATAAAGCATCTTCTAGATATTTAGAACTAGATAATTCTAATGCATTCAATTGTTATTTTACTAGCGTTGCTGATAAGTTAGAACAACATTTTTCTCGAATATCACAACAATAAACCATGACCTTCCGTATGATTACTGTTCGGAAACTTTCTTTTTGCCTCCGGTTTCTAATGGTGAGATTTTGGATATTATTTATTCGTTGGAGCCGAAAGAGTCGTTCGATAGTGAAAGTATTAGCAATAACATTTTGAAAGCTATTTCTAGAGTTATCAGCCCTATTCTTGCTCATGTTTTTAATCTTTCTTTTGAGTAGGGAGTGGTGCCTGTGAGGCTTAAGTACGCTACTGTTCTTCCTGTTTTCAAAAGTGGTGACCATTGTATTATGGGTAACTATAGACCCATTGCACTACAGCCAGCCATTCACAAAGTTCTGGAGATAGCTGTTAAAAACAGAGTTACCATTTTTCTTGATCAGTGTCAAACACTAAGCGGTTGTCAGCATGGGTTTCGCAAATTTATGAGTACTGAATCAGCTATGTTGGACTTCTTAAATTTTATTCATAATGGGCTAAACAACAGGAAGATCTGTGTTGGGTTGTTTATTGATGCTTCTAAGGCATTTGATATGGTGGATCATGTACTTTTATTATCTATTCTGTTTGATGTTGGGTTTAGAGGTGTCTCTAATAGGTGGTTTGCTTCATACCTAGATGATAGAACTGTGAGGGTTAGAGTTAATGATACTTTTAGTGATCTTAGGGCCGTGAACGTGGGGGTGCCGCAAGGATCAGTGCTTGGTCGTTTGCTGTTTCTAATTTATACGAATTCTATTTTTAAATCTAATTTAAATGGTCACAGTACTGGATATGCTGATGATTTAGCTCTAGCTTATTCTGCGGAATATGACAACGACGTTATTTCTTTGGCTAATTCTGATCTGGAGGTCTTACATAAATGGTTAGATAAGCATTTCCTGTTACTAAGTGCAAAAACTAAGTTTATGTGGTTTATAATTTCTGGCATTTCAGCCGTTTCCACTCGTTCCTCATTAACATATCATAGTGCTTCTAAATGTACTTCTGTTAGTTGTCATATGGATTGTTTGAACATTGAGCTAGTCAGCTCTTTTGGCATACATTTGGACACTAACCTTAGATGGAAAACACATGTGTCCAAGTTAAAATGTTACATGGCATCTGCCTCACGTATTTTTCACCTCCTCCGTAATTTATGCCTGGTTTCGGTGTTGAAAATTACGTTTCATGCTTTGGTTATGGCCAAATTGGAATATGGCTTGTCTTGCTGGAGTGGCTGTTATCCAACTACGTCCAAACCATTGTATGTTCAGCAAAAAATAATTTTGCGCACAATCTTGAGGAGAAATAGATTGGAATCATCTTTATTCAAGGCAACCAATATTCTACCATTAAGGCGTTTGTATATTTATAAGGTTTTACGAGTATTTTTAAAGCGTAGCGGTCAGCATGTAATAAGAAGTGATGCTCGATATAACTTTCGCGCTAATCATCGTCCTCTTTATAGTATTCCCAGATTTAATAATGAGCACGTCCGCCGCTACATTGCTGTTACCGCTCCGATGTTCTTTAATGCGCTACCAGAACACATTAGACGTCACATTTGTTCTAAGCAATTCTTGCCGTATGGTAGAAATTGGCTATTTGAAACTCCAGACGTGTCTCATTTATTTTGCATCATCATTTGATTTGTTTTGTTATACGGTTGTTTTTAAGAGCTACGATTTAATTTAACTGTATTTGTAACATTATTTATTTTTTTCCGTTAGATAACTAATTGGTATTTGATTACAGATGGATATGTATATTTTTAATTGTATTTTTTTCTCTCTTTGTATGTTATTAAAAGAATCAATGCCTACTACTGGATTATTATCGACAAGGCATCTATTGTTTTATTTTATTTTTTTATAAATTTTATAGTTAAACTTGTAAAAATATTTAAAAGTAATTAATTAAAATAAATTAATAATAATAAATTCCAAATTTTCCAAATTTTAAATTTCGAATTCCAAATTTCAAATCCCAAATTCCAAATTTCAAATTCCCAATTCTAAATTTCAGTTTTAAAATTCTAAATTCCAAATTTCAAATTCCAAATTTCAAATTTAAATTTTAAACATCAAATCTCAAATTTCAAATTTCAAATTCTAAACGCCAAACTCCAAACTTTAAATTCCAAATTTCCAGCTCTTGCCTTACTGAACATTCGGAAAAATCGCCACGTGTCCGCCTCCGCAATTTGCGCACTTAACCGGTATGTTCTTGTTTTCGTTCCTTGGCCATTCTCCTGGATTGTGTTTGTTAACGCATTTTATACATTTATAGCCGTAATGGCACATCTCGCTGCCACATTTGGGCTTAGTGTTTTTTTCCAATAGCCGCAGCATCCATTGAACAGCATTATGTCGGAGTGCTTGGTCTTCTGGTTAAAAGAAGCTGTGTAAAAAGTGAGTTTCAATACCTCCTCAATTCCATTTGGAATTTTTATATGATAGTTTTTTGTATTGTATGGGATTGACAATCTGAACCTTGAGCCCCTTGACTGTGGGGTCTGCTTTGATTTTCTCAATTTCCGTTACTTGACGGATGCCTTAGATGATTAACGTCTATACAGTCCTTCTTGAGCTGTTCAGTGTTACAGTTGTACTGCTCTATCTTGTTTGAATTCGTCGTACATATCTTCAGGAGAGCACCACCATGTTTTCCTGTGATGTCTTTGATTTGTTTAATGGTTTTGGTATCAATCCCTTTCATAATTGGCAGAGGTTTTATAGTTTTCGGCTTTGTTGCCATAGGGGCTCTATAAACTGCTTCGGATGTATCAGCTGGTGCATCAGTTGGTAGGTGATGGAATTGTCCCCAAGTGTGGGATTTGGGTAATCGTTTCATTTGCCTCCATTTCTTGTTCACATTCGGATCCTGAATAATCGTAGTCCGAGATATTTATTAGGGTTTTTACAGCCTTACTGATGCCATCGTCGATGACCAAATTTGAACCGTAGTGTCGTTTGAGGTTTGCAGTGACAATAGATGAACCTTAGGCATCACTGATTCGCTTGTTGTTAGTGTTAGTTGTACTAACACTTTTATTTTTATTTTCGATGGCTATTTCTCTTGCGCCGTCAATACTTTTGTTCACTTTATCACTTTGAGTAGTGATCTTCGCTTCGGTGATCGAAGACATGCTATTAATTTCTGAATAGGTTTCAAATGTTCCACGAGATTTGGCAGAAATCGGTTGTAGTAACTCACCATTCCTACAAAACTTTCGACTTGTCGTAACGAAGTAGGCGTTTCCGTATCAATTATAGCCTTAACTCGATTTTCTGATGGCAAAGTTCTATCTTGAAAAATGCTACGACTGAGGAAATCTAATGACAGCACAAGCATCTAACTTAGCCCAAGCAATATTGCTAGCTTTTCCATTTTAGATATTTTGTGGAAGGTCATTTTACAGATCACAAACCTCTGATTTATGCTATGAATTTAAAAACCGAAAGAAGTCCAAGGCAGACAAAAATATGGTGTATATAGCTCAATTCACAACGGACATTCGCCATCTAAGTGGCAAAAGCAATACAGTCGCAGATTTTTTATCACGAATGATTTATGAACAATCCACAATAAATTTATTGATAGATCCTCAAACGTTCGTAAATTCTCAAAGGTCTGATACTGAGCTGAGAGAACTATTGTCACAATTAAAATCTCGACCTGATTCTAAAGTCAAACTATAGGACTACTCGGCATACCATTATCTGTAAATGTAAAATACATCGGTATACAAAGGCTCAGATAGTCAATATCGGCATACCTTCAGCTCGATTTGAGCATATCCATATGGATCCACCATCCGACGAAAAATGCTATATTTTGATTATAGTCGAGTCGATATACTCGATGGCCCGAGGTTTTTCCTATTAAAGACATTAGAGCAGAGACAGTTGCCAAAATGTTCGTTAGTGAATATGTTTCTAGATTCGGTGTCTCCTTGACAATCACAACAGGCCAAGGTTCACAATTTGAATCAAAGCTGTTTACACAAGTAAGAACAATACTAGGCTCGAACAGAATGCGGATTACCACATACCATTCACAATCAAACAGGATGGTCGAGCGGTTCCACCGTCAATTAAAAGCATCATTAATAGCCCGCTGTAACACTATTCACTAGAGTGAAGAACTTCCAATTGTCATGTTAAAGATTAGAGTCACTGTAAAGGATGCCCTAAAATATTCACCCGCAGAGATGGTCTATGGACAAATACTTCGAATTCCTGGCAAATATTTTTCAAATTCAGTAAATCCCGATGCCAATTTAATAAAACCTAGAATAATAAACACAATTGTATATAATTAAAATCATAAATTGAAAAGTAGTTAAATTAATAAATTATGTCTTAAAGTGCTGGCTATATTTCATGTAACACATTTATTATATGTTCACTTGTCTGTTAATTTGCTTTTGCATCAGGTCAACAAGCATGCCGTCAAGAGGTGATGTACTTCCAAATTTACTTTTGGGCACCTGGCTTTTCATTTAGAGTTTGCAGGCAGTTTTTGTCAGATCACTGGGCTTTTGCCAATATCCATTTAACGTAAATGATTACTATCACCAAAAATTGATCCTCAAATAGTTTTTAACAATTATTCATTTTATTTTCACTGGTATGCTACATAGTTTATTCTTCTTTTACGACCCATCAGATTTGTTCTTTATTTTTTTCTCCGCGAGCGACGGGTATTTGACTGCCTTTAGTTCGGCTGCTCTATTTTTAACATAAATTCTAAAAATTATATTCAAATAAAACAATCATACTTCGTTTTTGTTTACAATGCAGCAAAAATTTGATTTCGTACCTCAAATCGATCCAAGTATTTTTCCATCTTTCTCCATCCTTAGACGCTCCTCCTGTATAATTTAATATCTCCGCCATGTCGTAGTTCCCATAAATTCCTTCAAATCTTCAAGAAACAGAACGTTATTGGATTAATTGATTTTATATAAATTAATTAAACAATTACCTTCCACGAGCAAAATCTAAGTTTTGTTCCAAAAAGCTTACTAAAATTTTATCCTGGTTCGCTGAAACTTTTTTGCCATTTTGAAATTTAAATAAGTTTCGTATTGCGTAAAATTCTATCCATATAACAACTTTATTTCACATTCAAATTCTGTGATGAAAAAATTTGACGTTTAATTTCACATATGCGGGATTTATTTTTTCATTCCACTGAACCAGAATGCAAATATCTCGTTTAGTACAAAATCCCATCCCACGAAAAATCTCTTCGAACCGGAATCTATGTACAGGCGGGATCTGATGGATACTCGGTCTGATTTCTTTTGTTACATTAGCATTCACGAATGGTGCTTTGAGGTATATTACTTTATTTGCTGGTTACTAAAAATTTCGGATGCTCTCCTGAACCAGAAAAATTTTCTCTTTAGATTGAAAAATCCTATCTTCAATCGTATGATATTAAATTACCCGTTTTCCAGAAAATAAAGAGATCAAGAATTTCTTGGGTATTTTCCAAATACCTTTTTAACCCTAAAATGTAACCCTTTTGGTCGTCTGAAAGCAAACTTTTTTAATCTAAATTGTTCACTGAAGGTAAATTTAAAAATTTAGACGAATCAGAAAAAAAACAATTTTGTGATCTCAAGCCTATTTATTTTAAATACCATCTTTACTCAAGCAATTAGCGATAAAATCTGAAAAGCACGTAATATCTGCGTTGAAGTACAATTTGAAGAGTTATTTGATAATATCGCTCTTCCAGAATGTATATCGGAAGCATAAATTAATTAATTTCTTCACGAGTTAAGTAAATGTTTATTTTTAAAATTCACCTTTAAGTATGCGGCAACAGACATTGATATAACGATCACGTTATTTGAAGTATTTTCTCTATGATACACGTTATGAAAATTTGAGTTTTGTTAATCTTTCATCATTTTTATATACCTACTACAAAAAAAAAAAAAAAAAAATACTTGTGGTATTTCTAAGATCATTTCAAGATCGGAGATCAAGAGTATAGTTAATGAAGTTGTAAGTAGTCTCGAATGCTGACAACCTATAAAATTATTTTCAAGGCGTAGCAATCAGAAATTTGATTTTGATCGACAGAAAAAAAAAGTTTTTTTTTGTTACCGGCACGTGCTGCCACCTTAAAATATACGCATTTTTTGTGAACTAACTGTCTTGAGCACAAAATAAATTGTGTTTACAACATTTTTTTTAGTATTGATCGACACGCTATGTGGAGAGGTTGTATAAATTTGAACAATTTTTATTTTTTTTTCTGAATCGTTGATCGACGTAACATTTTTGTTTTTTCGAGACCAAGTAGCTAATTGATTTTTAACATATCTCAGCAAAAAAAAAAAAAAAATACGCAGATCAAGTGATCATTTTAATTGAGCAATCAATTATACATTGTATATGATTTTTATTTTTATTGACATATTAAATTTAACTGAGAATTGGGTGATAATTGATCAATTTAAATTAGTTTATGCCGCGGTCTGTAGACATTTACTCGTTGCGTGATCGAATTGATTTTAGCTTTCATCATAATTTTCTTGATCTCTTGTCAATAATAATATATACATACCGCATCTATATAATTATATCCATGTCGTGCAAATGCCGTTTCATCCAATTAACCGATCCGATAAAAATCATACAATTTTTTGCTTTTTATAAATTATCATGCCCCCGACAAGAATTTCGACAGTAAAATAAAATTTATTTTAATAATAAATAACAAGCAAAATGATTAATGGCCAAAAAATTGCAATATATCAATTTCACAAAAAAATTAAAAAGAGAGGAATATAGCAAAAAATAAAACCCATCCATTTTTCATTTTAAATTTTCCCCAAATGATTTTCCACCCAGTCGAGCACCCCACAAAAAAAATCGTAAAAAAACTAGCATCATAAATATTAAAAGAACCAAAAAAAATAAAGTAAAATGTAATAATTCTTTTTTTTATACATCCATAGCTACAAATATACGTTTCACAAAAAGGAAAATTATTAATGTGTTGACAGGAAAATTTATAATATTTTTCGTTTCATATTATGGAAATAATAAAAAAAATGAAATAAAATAAGATTAATGATATTTTTGAAATACATGTACAAAACTAAAGTTAGACGGGAGGGTAAATTTACATGATTGATGAAAATTTATGCGTTTTACGGGAGGGAAAAATAAAAATTCTACGTACATCCATTATAGGTCAAAATTTGACGAGACACTCAGTTAAATAAATAATGACACAAACGAATTTTTTTTTTTAATTTTTCGTAATTAAAAATCAAGATATGATTTTATTTTTTTTAATTATATAGTTTAATAGTTAAATTAAATTTTCTTAAAAATATTTTTTTTTTATACACAAGATTTAATTTTTATTTTTTTTTTATTTTTTGGAAATTAATTAAGTAAATTTTCCGATTATTTGTTTGTTTTTTTGCAATTTTTTTTTAATTCACTTAAATTTTATGATTTTGAAATTATTTATCACAGTATATAGAGAAAAAGTTGTAGTAATAAAAACAAAACGATTTTATTGGTGAACGGCGGCGGCGGCTGCAGCGGCGGCACCTAATCTTTGGCCATAAAGCGCATACGGTGAATAATATGGGAAGCCCGGATTAAAACCCGGAAACGATGAAGATAGTGATGGTGGTAATGATCCTGGTTTACCGTATGGATGATAGCGCGATGCCGATAATGGACTTAACGGTGGATTTGAATAGGCTCGGTGTAGGGCTGACGGTGAAAATAATTGGCCCAATGGGCTTAACATGGACGATGGTGCTGTGGCCGCGGCTAATGCAGCAACGGCGGCTGGATCATTTAAATTTGATGTATGTGTCCTGATGTGTGATAATAATTCATCGGTGTTACCAAACCGTTTGCCACAATACGAGTCTCCGATAATCCAATTGCAGGCATACGGCCGACTTAATTGTGAATAAGGATGGCCTGGCGGTAAACCGGCGGACATTGCAGCCATAGCGGCAAAATTATATTTTTGGTGTTCGCATTGTGTACAACCGGCTGGACATGGAGATCCCATAAGCATTTGTTGATTGTGCGCAGAAAATGGACATCCCTGGCAATATGGATCCTTGCACACAGGTACTAGTGCCTCGCCGCCCGATGGTGTTTTGACCCGGGCATAACTAACAAATGTGCCCGGCGGTGGACCATTTGATTGGCTGGTCGGTTGTTGTGAACTTTGTGAGACTGCAGCCAACATAGCGGCATGATGTGGTGAAAAGGCACCACCGAATGATGGGCGAAATGCCGGATTTGAAGCGTACTGTTCCATACCGGGAGGGCAACATAATCCTGTTAGTGGGTTTATTCCATAGCCTGATTTATATAAGCTAGATTGGAGTGATGCCTGTTGTGTATCCTTGCCTTGCATCACATCCAAACCAGATCGAATAATTGGACTGGCACCCCGTTGTGAATTACTACTTGGTGATCCAACCGATTTTCTGTCACTATGATTACTATTATGACTACCGACGGGTGACGATTTTCCATTATCACTACAATTGCTACTTAGATTATGATTGAATGGAGATTCGGTTTTACTACGAGACGGCACTCTATTTCCACTATTACTATTATTTAATTTACTTTCTTTCATATCACTACTAGCACTATTATGATTATGATTATTATTATTGTCACTGTTATGATTATTATTATCCTTTGATGATGGCCGATGATAATGTTGGCTGTGGTCAACCGTAGTTTTAGTCAAGACATTTGTCTCGTACGGCTTAAATGCCAGTTTCACTTCACTATTTTTGTTGTTACTGTTGTTATTATTGTTGTTGTTGTTGTTGTGTAATGATAAATTCATTGTTGAATTTAAAGTTGAATTGTTGTTTGATGAATTCTGCATTAATCCAACCGCCGGTGGTGATTTTGATTCAGATTTTTTATTATTTTTATCCAAACTAATTATTGATTTAACATTTGTTGAGTCAACACCAATTTGACTGCAGGTCTGCGCCAATAATGCTAGTGGACTCTTTTTGGCGTCCAACTGTAAAGATTTACAAAATAAAATAAAAAAATTAGTATTTCGTCGCACACAAAACATAAAACAAAAAAAAAAATTTTTAAAGTTTTTTAATTACCGTAGTTGGAAGTGGTGATAAATAATCCGGTTGTAAATATTGATTATTCCCTATAGTAACCATTCCGCCACTTTCTAATACAACCATTTGTCAATTACAAATTTTTTTTATAAAATAAGCGCTGGTTATTAATAATCCAATGATATATGACTTTGATTTTTAATCCGCACACACAAAATAAAATTTTTAATTTAACTTTCCGCTTTATAACTAATAGAACTGATGTGTTCAACGATTTAGCTCAAACTGAATTGAAATATGAAAGAGAACTGAAAAAATCAAAAATTTCAATAATACCGAAAATTTTCACATCGGTAACATTTCGTTTTTGCCATTAACCATTTATCGGGTTATCTTTAGTATTTGTTTATTTTTATTTTTTTTGTTTCGTTGAGAAAAAAGTATGGCTGAACAATGCGATTGACCAATGAAACGGCATGCGCATATCCCCACCACAAATTTTATCTTTATTGCTTATTCGTGTTTGCGATGCGATGGAAAATGAGTATATTTTCATCTCTTTCGAATTTTTAAAAATGGAAAATTACTGTGTGCAGCGCGCACACACAGAGGTAATATATCAAAGTGGATTTCATATAATGTTCCTCGTTTATAAAATATATGGGGGGCTTTTGCCGTTGGTGATTTTCATGATTTGTTGTTTGGGTAACAATTTATATATATAAAAAAATGACATGAAATAACTTTATAATTTTCATTATTATGCTTTTCAACTCTGAGAGTGAGCTTTTTGTTGTATTTTATGTTTTTTTTTTTTTTTGTTGCTTGTTTCTTGTTGAATTGATTTTTATTATTATTATTTGTTAAAATGTCATGATTGTTGATTTGATAATTTGATTGTTAATTTTAATGATGATGATGAACATGAGTTTATGTAGTAGATTTGGTTGTGTATAATATAAATTTATGCTATAGTCAAAAATAGGAAATAAATGATTTGTAATTTGTAAAATGTGATTTAATGTTTTAACAGATTTAATTTGTAATTCGATAATGTTAAGTAATGCTATACATTAAATTGTTGGCGGTGGATTATAATAAGGGGAACACTGTTACGTGTACAATGACCTGAAATTATAATATTATATCGTTCATATAAATTTACTCATCATCAGGTGCTGCCACCTACATTATTTCTGTACTCATTTTTTTCAACTAATAAAATTGTATGCTATTATCGATCGTAAATCAGTATTTATGTAATTTTATTGTCTTTAACGATGCTAATATAGTTATTTAGTTGTCAAAGAAGTTGCCCGCCTCCGTATCTTGTGTTTCTGTGTTTTTACAATATGCTAAAATCTTTTTAAAGCGTAAATTGTTTTATTATGCCAAGGGTTTTATGACTGCATTGTTTTTTAGAGAGGGATTTATTTTTTGTATTTTAGGCATTATGACACATAGGTCATAATTTAGATGGAAAATGCAGGGCCAATTCAATAGTATCTAATTAACACTTATGTATACTTTGATTTATTATTGAGCCCGCCCTCGACTCGAAAATTCGCGAAATTTCCAAAAATTTATTTTGGGTAGTCAAATTAAATTTTATTACGGCAATTTAGTAAAAAAACAACTGGGGCGGGTATTTTCTTTGAATTACATATTTGTAGACAATAAAAAAATGTAACTAACCATATTATTAATTTTAGGGGATTTACTCGTATAGAGTGATTTTGATTTTTTTTAGAGTATCGCATACTCAAACTCAACCCAGATAAAAATGTTCAAAATTTTATTGCTTTAGTGGACTAAAATTATGCAGGTACACATTCACCAAATTTGTTTTCAAATTATTTGTTGCTAAGGGCTTTGAAAGCGAATTAGGAGAACTTTCGTTGGGATGGGACTGGCTAAATTGTTGATACCAAAATAATTATCTTAGACAATTTGAGCAAAAGTTCAAAATGTTTTAGTGCTGAGGTTTTCATCTATTATTCGCCTCATCTCATTTATAATGAATTTTCGATGAATTTGTTGAAAGGAATCAGAATGAATTGAAAAAATATATCACAGAACAATCAAATAGTTTTATTTCTTTTGGATTCCGGCGTCAAATTTTAATTATAATTAGGTTCATCATTTTTCGATGTTGTCGTAAGCAATCGATGTAGTACCAAAATACGTTATTTGACACGTTTTTGCCCCTATTTATCTAAAAATTTGGCTGAAATATCTATTCGTTAAATGGTTTGGGACTGAATGTTTATACTCAACGTTTGTATACGGTATTTGTGCTGTATACGGTATATGATAAGGCAATGTTAATGTTTCTATTCTCCATCCAATAGTTTGCCAAGATAAAAATATTTTACTTTATTTTAAAGCTGGCTTGACACAAGAATTATATCATGTGGTTGGTCACCATTGAATTCTAAAGAGTTTGTGCACTTCAAATTGCTCTTTTGCTTTACCAATCGACTCAGAGTTACTGTACCTGTTGTATTTTGATTGGTTTTGGAGGCGCCACCTTAGTTTTGGCACATACAGTCAGAAACATTCAGATGTATACGGCTCATATTTAGAGGGAAATTTAAAGATAAAGTTAAAAACCAAACAGAAGATATCATATTTAAAATTTTATTTTTTATCAATAATGTTATCACATATACATATTTACTTCATATTTATGTATATTTAAAATAAAAAAAATAAGAAAAAAAAAAGTGTTTCGTTGATTTTAATTTGCCGTATACATCTGAATGTTTCTGACTGTAGATGTATTACGCACTCTTCGCTGCATCACAAATCTGTATTATGATACTGGTCGATGCAGCCATACAACATAGGTTGTTTCAGAGGTTAAACAAATATTTTTCAATCATAATGTCTGGAAAAGTATTTTAATTCTTATAAGATTCCTAAGAGATCGACAATTTTCGCTGGCCTCCGGTAAGAAATAATCGGTGTTGACATCCGAATCTATTCTTCTAATCTATTGCAGGACATAATGAACTGCTGAATATTGAAAGAATATTAAGGAATTCTTCGTACAGTACTGTAGGACATAAGATTTACATCAAAAATATATTGCACTACCATACGCGATGTAAAGTTGCAACTAAATACTGCGCTTACGCATTTACCATTCAACGGCAGGCATTCAAAATAAATTTTATTCAAGTAATTACGATATTTGTCGCAAAGCTTGTAAACACCCAAGCCACTGTATTTTTCGAAATATGTGATTATTTTGTATCAACCATCCACCCAGAAATCAAATAATTTAAATCATTGGCCGCGTATAGTATAGCGCCGTGATGTAAAATTTCTTCATTTTTATAAGCAAAAACGCTACTTTAGGTTTTTGTACCTCATCGCTTCATTTCATCGCTGCTCAATTTGTACAGCTAGTAATACGCTTTGTTCGTAGCAAATATATACCAACATGAATATCAATAGACTCCAAAACAAACTAGAAGAGCTTGATATATCTAATAAACGGTATGTTTTGGTCGAGATTTTTCTAGATGCTACCGAAACAAAATATCTATATTGAGATGATTTCGATGCATTTCATTGAGCTCGGGAGAATAGAACTGGTGGTGGAATATCGATTTTTACTAAAAAATGGTTGACATTTCAATTCGAGTTTAAGTTGAATATGGCGGAAAATCAGTTTATAGTAGTTAAATCCGAAGTAGTTAAATTATAAATAATCGTCCACCTCATATGAATTTTAATATTTTCCTCGATGGATTAGATGGCATATTATCGCGCTTTAAATATGGATTAGTGTTTGGTGATTTTAACATTAATTTGATAAACACCAGCAGCAATAAATCTAATTTGTACACAAATATCGTGAATTCTAATAACTATAATATTAAAAATTAAATTCAAAAATCGTACTATACACGTAAATCCAATACGATCCAAACAATATTAGATCATGTTCTCTGTTCCTTGAACTGCAAGTGCAAATTGTTGTATGACCAGTGTTATTTAAGCGATCATACATATTTGATTTTGAATATTAAACCAGATATTAATAAAATAAATAGGGATTTTAAGTGTTCCGAATTTACAAATGTGAATGCGGTAAATAGGTAAATGATTTTTTATAGAATTTAATCTTTGAATCTTTAGATTTTGCAACTTTTTATTCCCAGATAATGTGTTTAAACAAAATACATTGCTCAAGCAATTTCCTGTTTCCAGAGCTGGTGCAAAATATAAACCATAGTTCGACGATAGTCTTAAACAACACATTAAGCAACGAAATAAGTTCTATCGCCTGTCCAAAAAATATCCAAATAATAAATATTTTGGAACTCGGTTTTTACGGTCTAAACACGAAATTGACCAAAAAATAAAACATGATAAGCGCAAATACTATTGTACTCAGTTTCAACTAAGCCTAAATTATCCGAAAAAAATATGGTGAATTGTCAATGAAGTTTTGAACCGGAAGATCGGGAATCAAAGAACCATATTACTGTCAGTTGATGGACAAAACATAAAAGAACTTACATTGGTGGCAAACCTATTTAATAGCTTTTTTTAAAAAATCGCAGTAAATTTGGCAAAATGCTCAGGTAGTACTTTAGGAGAACCACCTGAATATTTAAATTGTTCTGGAGAAACTGAATTAATCAATTTTGCGTTCACTTCTGAGGACGAAGTAAAAAACATTATATCGAACCTTGACAAAATTTGTGCAAAAGGCCACGACGGAATATCAGTCGGGATGCTCAATAAAATAAAAAACCAAAGCACAAGCCTGATTACCAATGCAGTTAATCAATGTTTAACAACGGGCGAATTTCCGGAGGCTTTTAAAATTGCTAAAATCACACCAATTTGGAAAGGTGGTTGGAAGTCGGATACAAATAATTATTGCCCGATATCTGTCCTACCGATATTATCAGAATGCAAAAACATATTGAAGGAAATGAGTTGGAAGCAATACCTCTGCAGCAGTGGTTAATTTATTTAAAAATATATACGCTGGGTTAGGGAAGGGTGATAAAACTACGTCACTAAACCTACGTTGGCAAGCTCCAATAACAGTTCTAGTTATGTCAAACATTTTAGTGTTAAAAATTTCATTTGGAGGGTGAACATTTTTGTTTAGACTATAAAATTTGATTCCTGTAAAATTTGAAAATGACGTATATAGGATAAGAGATAACTCACATGGCCAAATTTCGTTCAAATTCGCAATTTTGATTTACCCAAAATTATGTATCGTTGTAGCTCGACGCTACGCAAATTTTAGAAAGTTTAAAAACAAAATTCTCCATAAATCACTAGTTCTATAACAAGGTGCAATTATTCCCCTATAAATTTCGAGGTATAGGTATATAGAAACACGGATAATTTCAAAAAGCTCGTATAATCTTAAAGTTATTGCATAACCTCGATATTCACAAGAAATTCAAATGTTCAAGAAAAACTCGGATACACATAAAGTTATATAGAATAGTCTTAAAAAATTCACGAATCTCGAATAATCTGAAAAATACCATGCTTCGTAAAACCTCGAAAAACCTCGAAAATGTGACAACGACGATAATTTCGAATAGGTTCGATGGCAAGCTATCCGCAACGTTATTTAAATCTTAAAATCTATAGATAAATCTCAAAAATCTCTGCGAGTTCTATTCTTACTCGTAATTTAAATTTAAGAGCCTATACAATTTTGTATAACATCAAAGTATGTCAGAAGATTCGTAAATTTCAATATATCGCCTAAATTCACCCAAATTTCTAATTTGGAATAATTTGCACGAACATTTTTTTATTAATGGCAATATTCTCAATAAAAAAAAATCGAATATCCTCAAGGCTAAGAAATTCAAAAATAAAAAAATCCTCTTACTAGAAAATGTAACTGAAAATTGCTCAGTTTTCTAAACTCGAATAATATGAAACATCTTAAAAAATCTCGAAAAAAAATAAATTTTATTAAAAAATACAGTAAAACCACTAAAATCCATAATTCAAGATGCTTGGGGATCGATTATGTATAATGTTTCTGGTGGGTAACAGACTTTTTCATGCAGCATTTTCTCAAAGCTAATTTATGATTTTTTCTGTTCATTCTCCGCAATAACAAAATCATTTTTCTTTTTAGGGAAAGTGTCAGATATTTTGGCAGATGTGTAAAATAAGCGGACTAAATTATTCCCATTTCACAAAACAATTTTGTTAAGAATTAGAAGATTTGATGGTGGAACCAAAGGTTGCATCACATATACCCACAGTCGACCACGTTAGAAATTGCAGCCGTCTTATGTAATTTTAACAAAAATCTTGTTATCAGGTTAAAACATTCGATTCAGGCTACTTATAAACTAAAAAATTGAATGAAAAGCTTTTCGGATGGAGGACGGATGGATTTTGCGAAGCATAAGACGGCGAGATTTCAATCATGCAATATTGAAGGCAAATCAATTCATTGAAAATAACAATAGAAAGATATTCGAATTCAAATTTGAATGGTGGCAATGAAAAAGATGATTATTGTATTGTTTATAAATTTCGAGTTATGGTTATGACGTATATTACAAAATCAACAATATTTGTAAATTTCAAAAATACTTTATTTTTCATGACGATTTTCACTAAGAAATAAACATTTTCAACACTCGATTTTGCAATGAAATAACACGTTTTATGAATATTTCTGTATCAAATCAAACCAAAAGCTCACATTTCTAATAAACTAAAACTTCAAATGAAAATAACAGTTTCCCTACATATTTGCATAGTAAAGAAAACATTCTATGTACCTTATAAATCCATGAAGCTTAGTAAAAAATACAGTCGATTCAGGAGGCTATTACCCAGCAAACGTGTCTTAAGTAACACATGCAAGAGTCAGTCAAAAGACCCCAATGAACCCAAGTCAGTCAAAAGACAACTCCATGTATTTGAGACGAAGAGTCTTCAAAGAAATGTCTTGTGGTCGTTGTTGGTAACATGTATATAAGATGTCTTGGGTAACATATCTCAAGGTCTTCATAGGTAACATGTCTGGTGATCGTTATTGGTAACGTGTCTGGAAAACAAAAAGGAAAAAACTAATACCACATGTTAACCAGTAGAATAACGTTCGATGTTGAAAAGCCGAATGTCGGGTGGCCGAATGTCGAAAGGCCGAACACCGAAAAGCCAAATGGGTCGGTAGGCCGAATGTTAAAAGGCCGAATGTTGAATGGCCGAATCTGTCGAAAGGCCGAATGTCGAAAAGCCGAATTGGTGAACAGGCCGAATGTGTCGAAAGGCCGAATGTCCAAAAGCCGACAAAAGGCCGACACAGATTTGTGGTACGTCTAACATTAGAAGCGATACGAGCGATACAATTCTTTTGATTTGTGTCTGCAAGGTTGACGAAGCATTTACGAATAATTAATTTGCAATTCGCTAAAATTTATTCTTCGATACCATACTAACCCAACGAATTAAGCCAACCACAAAATAACTTGAAGCATTTGTGGTAGAACCATCAGTAGAAGCGATATGAGCGATACGATTCCTTTGATCTTTGTCTGTAAATATTAAGAACTTTACCGAAAAAGTAAAATTCGATAGACATTTTATAAATTTTAATTTTAATTTGGTCCGCATTCTGGATATTTTTTCTTGGATTTTCAGTTTTATTTTTTTCTAGATAAGGTAGCCAACGCAAAAAAAATTATTTATTTTTCTTTTTTATTATAATTAATTAATTTTTCATTATATGACAAAAAAATAACGTAAGAACATTAAGTTAAGAATATTTAAGGCGATTTGCTATTATACAAAAATTTTGATAAAAATATAAATTTTGCTTTTAATAAAAATAAAAATTTTGAAAATTTTCATTCATAAAAAGATGAAAAATTAAATCAATTTCGACACAAACGGCCTTTCGACACAATCGGCTTTTCGACATTCGGCTTTTCGATATTCGGCCTTTCGACATTCGACCTTACGGCGTTCGTCCTTTCGACATTCGGCCTTTCGGCCCTATCCCTAGGATAAACGTATGCGTAGCAAAAAAGTAGCTTGATTTAACCGCAAAGTATAATACTTTATCGAATACTAGACATTTCATTTTCTTGTGCATTTACAACATGCTACATTTTTGCTATACACACTTTTATTGCTCATGTTGAAAACGAGATTCTAAAAGCATTTATAAAATATAAAATATAAAATATAAAATATAAAATATAAAATATAAAATATAAAATATAAAATATAAAATATAAAATATAAAATATAAAATATAAAATATAAAATATGAAATATAAAATATAAAATATAAAATATAAAATATAAAATATAAAATATAAAAAATAAAAAATATAAAATATAAAATATAAAATATAAAATATAAAATAAAAAATAAAAAATTTAAAATATAAAATATAAAATATAAAATATAAAATATAAAATATAAAATATAAAATATAAAATATAAAATATAAAATATAAAATATAAAATATAAAATATAAAATATAAAATATAAAATATAAAATATAAAATATAAAATATAAAATATAAAATATAAAATATAAAATATAAAATATAAAATATAAAATATAAAATATAAAATATAAAATATAAAATATAAAATATAAAATATAAAATATAAAATATAAAATATAAAATATAAAATATAAGATATAAAATATAAAATATAAAATATAAAATATAAAATATAAAATATAAAATATAAAATATAAAATATAAAATATAAAATATAAAATATAAAATATAAAATATAAAATATAAAATATAAAATATAAAATATAAAATATAAAATATAAAATATAAAATATAAAATATAAAATATAAAATATAAAATATAAAATATAAAATATAAAATATAAAATATAAAATATAAAATATAAAATATAAAATATAAAATATAAAATATAAAATATAAAATATAAAATATAAAATATAAAATATAAAATATAAAATATAAAATATAAAATATAAAATATAAAATATAAAATATAAAATATAAAATATAAAATATAAAATATAAAATATAAAATATAAAATATAAAATATAAAATATAAAATATAAAATATAAAATATAAAATATAAAATATAAAATATAAAATATAAAATATAAAATATAAAATATAAAATATGAAATATAAAATATAAAATATAAAATATAAAATATAAAATATAAAATATAAAATATAAAAAATAAAAAATATAAAATATAAAATATAAAATATAAAATATAAAATATAAAATATAAAATATAAAATATAAAATAAAAAATAAAAAATTTAAAATATAAAATATAAAATATAAAATATAAAATATAAAATATAAAATATAAAATATAAAATATAAAATATAAAATATAAAATATAAAATATAAAATATAAAATATAAAATATAAAATATAAAATATAAAATATAAAATATAAAATATAAAATATAAAATATAAAATATAAAATATAAAATATAAAATATAAAATATAAAATATAAAATATAAAATATAAAATATAAAATATAAAATATAAAATATAAAATATAAAATATAAAATATAAAATATAAAATATAAAATATAAAATATAAAATATAAAATATAAAATATAAAATATAAAATATAAAATATAAAATATAAAATATAAAATATAAAATATAAAATATAAAATATAAAATATAAAATATAAAATATAAAATATAAAATATAAAATATAAAATATAAAATATAAAATATAAAATATAAAATATAAAATATAAAATAGTTTTGCTTCTTAGCTGCCACGAAAGTAATAATATAGCCTAACATCTTTTTATATGACTTGTTTGCTGTTCTGACGTGGTCACTATTGTGCTACTTTATTTTTTGGCTAATTTACCCGCATAAACGCAAATTAGCACCCTTATAGCATAATAACTTTTATGATGACATATTTGCTATAAAGCCAAATTGCTTTAGTAGTGACTATTGTGATATATTTTTTTGTGGGTAAATTGCCCGTACAAATGCTTTTTAGTCATATTAGAAAATCAGCTATATATTTGGTCAACAAAACGTTTTTCTGACATATGAGTAATTCTAAATAGCTACTAACTATTTAGTCATAGAAACTGATCACTGTGAACAAAAAAGTGACAAAATTTAGCAGTAGAAGCTAAAAAGGAATATCATTGTTACTTGGGTCAGTCTCTTTGTAGACATTTCATAAATAGAACGACACCCGAAGAACACCTAAAATGCATCTGCTCGAAGAAACTATCAGAGCGCTTTCCGAATATTTTCGTTGTCTAATGTATAATACTTTGCCATTATTTTTTGGTAGTGCGCAGAACGAAGTTTTTCAATGCTAAAAATAATAATAAACTAACTAAGAACCTTAGTACCACAGGGCTGACTTATCGTATTGGCAATTTTGCCAATTGGCTCAGAAATATCGGGTAACCTGATCCTCGACGTATCCAATTTAATAAAAGATTTCCAAAATTAGAAAGCCATTTAGTTTTGTTTTGAGACGTTTTACTTTTTACATTTAAATCAAATTTTAACGCGCCATATTAAAACTTGCCTATGGCATCGGGTTTGTAGAAAATACTGCACTTCTTTTAGGTATCTTTAAGGTTTTTGACATACCGACCAAACGGCGCAGTGGTTAAAGCTACGGTGGTTGGATCGGGAGGTACCGGGTTCGAATCCCTATAGGGGCGGGATGCAAAAGGGATTTTTCATCATCTGATTACGATCGGTGATGACGATGAACACATCTATGACCCCCTGTTGAGAGTGCGGAATCCATGGGCCGACCCACGTTTCATGTCAGTAGTATAGGCTGGCATGAAGCAATGCAATGTGCAGGTGGTTGAAACGAAAGCGGGTCTATAGCCGTACGTCCTCGAGTTGGCTGGCAACGGCGTAAGGTAGGACGTTAAAAGGGAACTGCGAAAGAGTTGGGAGTGCCTCGAGCCCCAGAAAAGATTGCAGAGATAGAGACAAAAAAAAAAAAACAAAAAAAAAAAAAAAAAAAAGGTTTTTGACATAGCTGATCATAACACCCTCCTAAGTAAATTGTTTAATGTTGGTGTGTAATGTAGGTACTTTTGATTGGTTCGGAAGTTATCTTAGCAATCGGTCTTAGCAAAATACTGTCAATTCAATATTGAACGGCCTTTGACATATTCGACATTTTTTCAAACTTATTTACTCCATTGTTATAGTCCTACAAGATGAAAACTTTATTATGTTCACACCAGTTTAGTTTTAACTATACATATATCTGTAATTAAATCTGAGGTAAACTGTTTCTGTATTTACGAGTACTCATACCTCTCCCTCCCAAATAGTAGCCTTTTATTATTTTCCTTTAGAAATATAAAATTGCATAATTTGTTTCTATCCACATACGTATGTATATGAGTACATATTATTAAATGTAATAAATCATTCCCCTTATTTTTTTGTTGTACTATATTTAAATTTACAGACTTTTAAGACAACATAAATTCCATTACAATGACAACATGCCACCAATCATAATAATAATAGTAATATAAAATTATCCCATCAAGACAAAAAAAAAACAACAACAACAAAATGAAATTCATCCCATTTTATAATCCCTAAATCAAAATCTAAAACAGGATTAATCTTTCAACTTCAAAAAAAAAAAAATTAAAAAATTTGATGATATAAATAAAATAAAAATGTAACAACTTAACACTCTTATCGAGAATATAATACAAAAAAATAAAATGCCAACAGGAATTAACCCTTTCAGAGTACCACATCTTGATATATAAAAATAAAAATTGGGAGTTTTAAAAATTTGACCCTTTTCATGGGTAAAATATTTGCGCGCGATTTTAGAGACAAGAAAAATCCATAAATTCGTTAGACCATCTTTTTACAAATCCATTCATATATTTGGAAAAGAGAAATTTTTCCTCTTAATAAATGTGAACGTATATAGTATAACGAATTACTTCTTGAAAGGAATATACAATTTATACATAAGAAAACAGGCAACTCCTGTCAAATGTCATGTCATGTCATTTAAAATAAAAAAAATTTTTTTTTTTGCTTCTCGATGTGTACATAAATTTATGTTATATGTTTGTTGATGCTTTATGTTAATAAAAAAGCTGTGCTTTTGATTGGTTTTTACAAATTTAAACTGGAGTAATGGTTAATCCGTGTGTGATTTGTGTTTTTTGCGGTACTTGCAGTATTTGCAAATTTTGGACTGCCACTGAAAATTTCTTGCAATGTACCACTAAAACCAAATTTTTTTATTTTTTTTTTGTTTGTACCGCATGCCATGTCATTTTTCTTTTTCTTATTTTTATATTTTGTGTATATAATTTAAATGAAAAATAAACGTAACAAGAAGATGACAGAAAAGTGAAATATATTATTATCTTTTCTTGTTTAGATGAAAATCTGAAAAATATGTATATATTGTGTATACACAAACACACACACAATACATATATAATATTATATTAATGTACCAAAAAACCAAACACAAAATACCAACAAGAAGGAAAAGATCATCATTATTATTATTTTAATTTGAAAGATGTCAGAATTTGTTTTTGTACGGTTTTTTGTTCAAATTGTATTTGCCTTCATTCTTCAGCTCATCATCATCAGCATCATCTTCATCAAATCATTCATTTTTTGACAGGACGATCAGTTTTTGTTTTGGTTCGTTTTAGCCTATTTGTGTACTCTCTGTGTATGAGTGTGTCTCTCTGTGTGTGTGCGTTATATTCTTAATTTCTTTCCACAAAGTGTTTTTCCAATTTATTTTTGTTTAGTTTGTTGGATGAATGATAATCTTGAAATACAAATGATTTTCTGTTCGTATATTTTGGTTCGTTACTGACGGTTAATTTTGATTGAAAATGATTGAATACACTTTTATGTTATTTTTTAGGTTGAGTGTGGGCGGATTTGTTATCGATTTAGATGGATGTTTAACTTTTTAGTGCTTTTCATTTTTTTTTTTTTGTTTTGTTTGTTTGATATTTCTTTCATTCGGATAATTGATTGCTTTTTTATGAAATTCTCATGTTAATTAGTCATCAAGATAATGGGTTGATTTGAAATATGTTCGTAATTAATGTACGGCTGTCAAAAAGTTTATAAGATTAAATAAAAGAGATTTTTTTTTTTTTTATACATTTTTGATGTATCGTAAATTAACTAGCCTGGCTGATATACATACTGTAAACGTAATCCGGAACAATCTGAATAAAATGTATATTTACGTTTTTCTATAAATCCTACATAAACAACAAGAGTATAAATATACAAGTTTCGCCTACCTAGGGTACACACATCAAATGTCGAATTAAAACCTTATTAAATTCGATCCTGTCAAGATTTTATCGGCTGTTGTAACATTGAGTAAAATAAAATTAAACATTTTTTACCTTTTCGTTTTGTACAAGCATAAAAAATAAATAAAAATTAACACAACATACTAATCTCATCTCCTCATCAACACTTCCTTCTGTCACGTTAAATTCATTTTTCTTTTTTCTTATATAGTTCTTCGTCTTAATCTTCCTCGTCGTCGGGGTCTTGTATACAATATATATTATATAATATGTATATGAAGAACACACATAATAAGAAATGAAAACAAATCAAAATTGAAAACCATCACAACATTTAAATAAGAAGACTACAACGAAAAAAAAAAATTCAAGTAGTCAAAAGTCTCCAATTTTTTTACGGACGGATTTTTATTTTTATAGAGTAGTCAAGACAAGTCAGTTAAGATTAAATAAATAAGAAGTTAAAATAACAATAACAAAATATTAAAAAACATATTTACTTTTTATTTTTGGAAACTATACCATAAGATTTAAGATTTTGAATTTTTGTATTTTTTTTTTTAAAGACACAACCAACAATCTACTTACTTTAATGTAAAATACTTTATTCTCTCTCTCTAATAAGAAATATTGCTTAACCCTCTGTCAGCCACAGTTAAGATGTTTGACAGTTTGTTAATGATTTATTTGACGCGTGTGGTATTTTTTTTAGTGTGTGCGGCTTCTGATTTTTGATATATGATTTTCAAAATATCGTTAAATATATCACACATGGTCGAGATTTTTTTGTTGCTGTTTGGTGTTATGAAAATTGTTAGAATATTTGAATAATTTCCAAACACTTGCGCATTTAAGTTTACCAATATTATTAGTTAAAAAAAATTGTTTGAGGTATCGAAGATTTATGAACGTCTACATATAGTATAAGTGATAATTTTTAAAACAAAATCAAAAAAATGTGGCTGTGGGAGGGCTGGACGGTATTTTCTAAATTACTATTATCTAAATTCCAAAATGCGTCATTTTCCTAAGTCCGAAAATACAAACCAAAACAGTTTTTGGAACCAGAACGTCAAGATGATTATGTACCTGCCATACGAATTGACGCAAACGCACGTGGATGCCCATCTCTAACCGAATTGCAGAACCTCATTATTTTGTTGAAATTTCGGTTGACGTCGTTGCGTAACTGGTGTATAATAATCATAGTCCCTCGAATTATTTCTACAGTTAGCTCTGGAATTGTTATTGGCTTACTGGCATTCTTTGCATACTTTATTTTTCAAACCATGAAAAAAAGAATTCTGGAGGTTAATCACACGGTCGTCGTGTCGGTCCACGTTTTTCGAAATTACACGTTCAGAATATGACGATAAGTTGCACCAGTCTGTTAAAATCACATGTTTTCCAGATCCATATCGGGGTCCGTCATAACTTCAACCTTTTGTTAAATTGAGTTGAGTTCATTTATGCATCTAGTTTTTGATTCGAGGTGATTTCGGGATTGAGTTAGCTTGTGAATTTGACTTGAAGTAGATGGTTCAAATTTTGCAAGAGCTAGAGTTGAGTTCAAGTTAAGTTAAGCGAGTTGAGTTTGAATTAACTTTGAAGCGAAAGGCTCATTAGGGGAATCATTTAAAATACAAATACCAAAGCCAGCTATAAACTTATAAATAAAAGATATTATAATTGTTCTCGATACTATTGAACTCGCTAGTTAGTGAGGGATGTTCTTGCCTGGGTATGATAAATATAAGGTTGAATAACAAAAAAATCAGTTCAATTACTGTTAGTAATTTGCGATTGGTTATTATACGATCACAGATTCACAACTGCTAAATTAACAACAGGAAATGTTGGCATCTTGCCTATTGCTCTTCTAAAGTATTTATTCTGTCTCTGTTAAGAAAATCAGATTTGTAATTATTGCTGTACAACACTATTTAATAAATTCCTTCAATTGGCTCTTCCTCTGGCTAATAAGGTGAAAAGGATAATCTGGTACTCCATGAAATGGTTTTTTCAAATGGCAATCATGCTCCTACTCAAAACATGTCAACTTAGTAAACAAATGGTTAAAATAGGGTCAGATTACTTGATTTTTTAACTCCTTCTTCTTCTTTGAAGTACATTGTGTCGCATTAACTAATTCTTCGATTCGAAAATATTGTGTTTCCCTTTGGATTGATCCGGAACTATTCGATGTAGAAAACGGTTCAATATTGATCTCAATAATCCATTCCGATGCGGTATGCTCTGTCGACAAAACGTATGTTCCTTTATAGTACTGAAGCAGTCATGGCCATTTTTTAACCACTCCTAAACATTCCACTATAAATCAAAATTAAGCAATTTTTCTGACTCCAATCCCATTGAGGCGATAACTAGTCATCTCAGTCTAAATTATCTATCAAATAATTCTGAAAGAATAATCTTAATTTTATTAGTATGAGAGCTGCCCTAGTTTACTTATCGAATAATCGGGGTACTAATCTACTTTTACAATGAAATACAAATAATATTTTGGTAGATCCCAGAGAAGACCAAAAAATTTTCCTGATGTTCTTTCTTCTATTTCAAAGGAACTTAATTGGATATTAGTTTCTGGTGTATCTAATAGAACTCGTCCGGTGTTTGGCACCCATTTCCTTAAATGGAAACTTGCTATAATTAACTTAATTTTGTTTTTCAATTCCCTTCCTTCATCAATCGTGTGTGCTCCAGACAATAAACCACCTACATAGCAATCATTAGTGATATTCTACGACTATTTCTGGGTACTCATCTTTCTATTATGGCCCTTGTTGCTAGCACATGAACACTGGAAGTAAAATATTTTCCGACCGTCGGATGAAAAGACCGTGTTAAATTCTATAAAATGACACAAAAGTCATAAAAGTATTTGTTGAGTTGAGTACGCCGGTCAAATGATGTATGGAAATAATAGCCCCTGCCCATGATCTCGTCAAAAAATCCTTTCAATAAGATTCTTTTAGCTTTTTATAGACAAAATAATATTTATTAACAATAATGACATTCACAAAATTTTTCGGCTTGTTAATCAGCAAAAATGAAGAGGCCAATTTATAATATATCTACCAAAAAAGTTTGGTTTCGTACTGAAAAATTCGCAAGAACAAAAGTTGGATCTACTCCTCAGGTAGCTTCGATCAAACTACAAAAATACAATTCTCACTTCATACATTAAATATGAGGCAATAACGTACTGACCTAGCGAATTATATTCACTAAATCAAAAAACTCAAGGAAACGCTCATTTCTGTGTCCCGAGTAACCAAAAATGATGATCACAAAATTTTAGACCAATTTGTCACAAAATGTAAGTTCCTTTTTGCCACAAAAAAGGTTGACAATTTGGAACATATTTATGCGGGTATTTTGTGACAAAATATATGTTCATTTTACTCCCCAAAAAAAAAAAGATTTTGATCATTTTTGATTTGGTGAATTTATAATTCGCTAAGTCACTACGTTCATACTTAATGTATGAAGTTGGAATTTTATTTTTGTAGTTTGTGTTTGGTCATAGCTACCTGAGTACCTGAGTACCTGATGAGTAGACCGAACTTTTTGTTTGTGCGAGCTTATCTGTACGAAACCAAACTACCACATAGAAAACTCAAGGAAAGTTTTCATTTTTTAGAGTCGAGACATTTTGTATTGACCCTCGGTTCTGGTTAAAGTACGGGGGGGATTTTGACATTTCTACATTTTTGGTAGATATTTTTTTTTTTAAATAAATAATAATAAAAATATCAAATAAACCATATAATGGAGTATTTTTACAAAATTATTTAAGTAGGGTCATAAAAAATTTTCTTACGCATAATTGAATCAATAAACCAACAAATATCCACAAATTTGTTGATAATTAAGTGATATTAAAAAAATCTATCGAATTTGTTGTTATAATTTCAACAAATAGTTCATAATAAGTTCTACAGTTAAACCACCAATTATTCAGAAAATTTCGAGAAATATTTGACTTTATTACCATAAAAAAACTGTCGAATTTGTGACTAAATTTTCAACAAATATTTCAAAAATATTCCACCAAAAACCGACAAATTTGATTTACAAAATGTTCGTTTACGCATCAACCATTTTTCATCCATATTGTGACAATTTTTTGTGACATTTTTTCCACCAATCACCATTTTATCTGAAATTTTTGTGACACGTGGTTACTCGGGGTGTTTTATGCTTACTTGAATAATACAAAGAGAAGCGTGTCTGTCTATTAAAATCAATAAGATTCTTTCGGCTTTTTATTGATAAAATATATTAACAATAATGGCATTCACAACATTTTTCGACTTGTGAATCAGAAAAAATACGTTCTTGCCCTCATACTTAATGTATGAAGTGGGGTTTGTATTTTTGCAAAATCCTTTCAATAAGATTCTTTTGGCTTTTTATAGACAAAATAACATTTATTAACAATAATGACATTCATAAAATTTTTCGACTTGTTAATCAGCAAAAATGAAGAGGCCAATTTATAATATATCTACCAAAAAAGTTTGGTTTCGTACTCAAAAATTCGCACGGTCAAAAGTTGGATCTTCTCCTCAGGTAGCTTCGATCAAACTACAAAAATACAGTTTTCGCTTCATACATTAAATATGAGGCAAGAACGTGCTGACCTAGCGAATTATATTCACTAAATCAAAAAACTCAAGGAAAACGCTCATTTCAGTTTGTTTTATGTCCACACAAATAATAGAAAGAACAGTTTGTCTATGTATTAAAATCAATGAGATTCTTTCGGCTTTTTATTGACAAAATATATTAACAATAATGGCATTCCCAACATTTTTCGACTTGTGAATCAGAAAAAATACGTTCTTGCCCTCATACTTAATGTATGAAGTGGGGTTTGTATTTTTGCAGTTTGGTCGTAACTACAACTGAGAATTCAAGGAAGGTTCTTATTTTTCATGCAGGGTTGATACACTTTGTATGACTCTGGGGTTAAGGAACGATGGGGATTTTGATATTTCTACAATACTTTTTCTGTAGATATATTATAAATGATTGGCCTCTTCATTTTTTCTAATTACCAAGTCGAAAAATGTGTTGAATACCATTATTGTTATAGTATTTTGTCTATAAAAAGCCGAAAGAATCTTATTGATTTTATTACACGGCCAAACTTATATTCCGCATTTCTAGGGATTCTCCATTCCATCGAGCGTACTCGCCGTACAATAACTTTAACTGAAACTCCCAACACCGAAGCTGATGCATTGAAAGTAAGTCTTCAAAATGCGTTTCACAGTATTGCTCCTCCTCATTAAATACGGAAATGCTTTGGAATTCTAATGTTTTCCACTTTCAATCTTTCTAATGTTTTCCAAAATTCAGGTTGTCTTCCTTCGTTGCAGTGACGAACGAATGAACTTTCTTGTTGTAGTACATTTGTACCTACTACCCAACCGACCAAGCCAATTGTAGCAAGTTTTAATATATGGAAATTGGTGTCAACAAGTGAACGAGTCATGCTAGACACACCAGAAGTTATAATATCAAATTAAGTTTTAGGGATGCTTTCTGCATATTGGGCCTTGCTAAGATTGCCCTCCTCTTTTTATTGCAAATTTACGGAAAGTGTTTTGAAACTTCGATCTGGGTGCGCTGTTATTGACACATCAGAGTTTTCTGATCCAACGCTGTGCTACCATTGGAGTTTCTACCATTGCCGGGGAATACCATATATCTATCACTAAGCCAGCTATTATTCTGGCAACGATCGGTATTAAGGGTTATTCCTTAATTCATCGGTAGTTTCCCACAGAGGGCTGGCCATTTATATCCATGACGATATCCATGACGGGATCGGAGAATCCTGAAATTATTAAAAATATCGAAAATTAAGAATTTTCAAATTTAGAATTTAGAGGTACTTTGAAATTTAAATTTTTTTTTTCCTATAAAAATTAATTGATTTCTTTTAATTAAGAAAAAATTTCAAATAATTAATTACAATTTTTAAATTTCAAATTCCAAACTTCAAATTCCAAATTTCAAATTAAAATTTCAAATTCCAAATTCCAAATCCCAAACTCCAAATTTCAAATTTTAAATATCAAATGCCAAATTCTAAATTTAAAATTTCATATCTTAGTTTCAATTTTTAAATTTCAAATTTCAAATTTTAAATTCCAAATTTCAAATCTTAAATTCCAAAGTCCAAACTTAAAATTTTCAAGTTCTAATTCCAAATTCCAAACTACAAATTATAAATTCCTAATTTTAAATTCAAAATTTCATATTCTAAATTTTAAATTTCAAATTCCAAATCCCAAATTAAGTATTTGAATTCAAAAACTTTCGCTTTGGACAATTAAGAAAATGAATTCCAAATCTCAAATCCCAAATTTCAAATTCCAAATTTCAAATACTTAATTACAATTTTTAAATTTCAAATTCCAAATTCGAAAGTTTGAAGTATAAATCTTAAATTTCAAAGTCCAAATTTTAAATTCCAAATTTTCAATTTCAAATTTTTAATTTTAATTTTAAATTTCAAATTCCAAACTTCAAATTCCAAATTTCAAATTCCAAATTTCAAATCTCAAATTCCAAAGCGCAAACTCCAAATTTCAAATTCTTAATTACAATTTTTAATTTTCAAATTTCAAATTCCAAATCCCAAATCCCAAACTACAAATTTCAAATTTTAAATTTCAAAATATAATTTCAAATTCTAAATTTCAAATTCCAATTCTAAATTTCAAATTTCACATCTAAGTTTCAATTTGTAAATTTCAAATTTCAAATCTGAAATTCTAAAGTCCAAACTTAAAATTTCCAAGTTCTAATTCCAAATTCCAAACTACAAACTATAAATTCCAAATTTTAAATTCAAAATTTCATATTCTAAATTTTAAATATGAAATTCCAAACTTCAAGTTTCAAACCACAAATTTCAAATTTGAAATTCCAAATCCCAAACTAAGTATTTGAATTCAAAAACTTTCACTTTGGACAATTAAAAAAATGAATTCCAAATCTCAAATCCCAAATTCCAAATTTCAAATCCTTAATTACAATTTTTAAATTTCAAATTCCAAACTTCAAATGCCAAAATTCAAATTCCAAATTCGAAATTTTGAAGCATAAATCTTAAGTTTCAAATTCCTCATTTTAAATTCGAAATTTTCAATTTCAAATTTTTAATTTTAATTTTAAATTTCAAATTCCAAACTTCAAATTCCAAATTTCAAATTCCAAATTTCAAATCTCAAATTCCAAAGCCCAAACTCCAAATTCCAAATTTCAAATTCTTAATTACAATTTTTAAATTTCAAATTTCAAATTCCAAATCCCAAACTACAAATTTCAAATTTTAAATTTCAAAATATTATTTCAAATTGTAAATTACAAATTCCAAATTCTAAATTTCAAATTTCACATCTAAGTTTCAATTTGTAAATTTCAAATTTCAAATTCCAAATTTCAAATCTGAAATTCTAAAGTCCAAACGTAACATTTCCAAGTTTTAATTCCAAATTCCAAACTACAAACTATAAATTCCAAATTTATTACCTTATCCTTGGGAAGAAATTGTTTACAATTTTGATGTAAAACGATGAAGAGTTGATGAGGTTACTATTCAATGAATTAGTGCTTTATGGATCAACATGTTGATAGGAAACTAGTCTTGCTTGAAAATTATTTTCTTTAAATTCTATCCTGTTGACTGCTCCTCAGTTATTGGTAATAATGCGGTTTTACGAAGCTGCAAATCCCATTCAAATTCTGCCGAGTGTGCTATTTATGCTACCATTCAGTATAAGAATTTTTTGGATTGAGGATTGATCCCGATAAATCAATTATACATATTAGGAAGGGAGTTGAAAACAAAAAGAATCTTCGTGAACACCCAGCATTAATTAAGTCTAGACGAGGAGAAGGAGCCATCCCTACAATTTTAGCATTGCAGTTAGTTAAATAATGCTCAATTTAAAAAGTTATGTTGAACCATCAATGATTTTGAATATAAGCGATTCCACAAATCAATGACGTATATATGATATGATCTCTATGAAGATAATTTGTTAAATTGAAATTTTATGTGGGTAAGTTCAGACTTTATTGCATTTACTAGGCCTGAGGCAGATCAGTATGCTATTATTAATTTTTTGTTTAGAGCGAAAGGGTTTTATCATTTTTTTACATTGATATCCTAAAATATATCCGTCTCATTGCTGATGATATTTGTTGGATTCTATAGAAATTGGTTGATTTGAAATGTCTGGAAGTTGTAATTTTGAGGCAAATTTTGTAAAATGTTCTTTTTTTTCAATATTATACGATATTCGCCACTTACATATATCGTCATTTAGTGTCGGAATGCTTTGAAATTTACTGTTATGAGCGACATCTTTCTCGTAACTACAGGAAATCCAAATTGAGTTTTTTTCGCAGCGGTTGGATAGATCTTATAGGTAAAGTATGATGGTTTTACAATACAAGGTAACTATTCAACATTTTGTAAGTATTCGTATACCCAACCAGCGCACCCTTTTGAAACCTTGGTTGAAACAGAAAGTGTCGGAAGATCCAATGGGTGACAGAATCTCAATATTTGAGTTCAAAAATAGGTCGAAACCGTGAATAAAGTTACTTTGTCTATCAGGAGTCTAGTTAGACCAATCACAGTTTGCGTTAACTTCACCAGAATAGCTCCTTGTTTTAGATTAAGACAGAAAATAATTTATAACAAAAAATAATAATTTATAAATTAGGAAATGAACCCTTAAATTGTTAAAAGTGGGTTTTATCTGTCAATGAGATGGCTTTCTGTTTGTAAACCGTATGGACAGATCTCTTATAATTGAGGTAATTACAACAATCAATGCACAACGAAACATAAATGCCACTACCTTGAATACACTGCAATACTTGGGAAATTCAATTTGTATCCCTTAAAAGTAGGCTGCGTTGAGTTACACAATAAAATGTTCTGTATGGCCTGGAACTTAATTCGAATCTGCAGAAGTAATGCTGTGGGAATTCAAGAAATTCTAAACGAAGTTGTCTGGCAATAGTTTTCTGGCATATTTATGTTGAGTATTCATGAACCTTTTATTGTGTGATATTCTTTTAAAAACGATCAGACAATAGCAATAAACAATCTAGTAATATATTTAAAAATTTTGGCAGTTAACAAATTTAATCATTAACTATTTATAATGGCTAAAGGCCTAAAGATATTTGTTTTTAATACACTCGTAGAAAGAGTCATTACACAACTCGATTTATATGTAGAAGCGTTTTCAAAATTTTGTTTTGTAATAAGGTACTTTCCGCTCTTGTATTACAAAATGTTATTTCAAATTTTTAAAAATTACCGCAATCCCGAAAACTGTCTCATGAAATTACCAGCATTTTCTAAGAGCAATCAAATATTTTGTTGCCACAAATACCTATTCGAGTTATGGCTTATTCTTCCAAAGCAGTATGTATACCACCCATTTTTTAAAATTTAAATCACCTGGCACAATAGAGGGTTATACCAAGAAGAAAAAAATTAATCCATAAACAAAAACCGATTATGATTATGATGATTATTATTGTTATTATTATAATTTGGCGGGACTACATCAAATGAAATGGTTAACTTCAACAGAGAACAAAATAATAATAAGAAATCAACTTGTGTCTGTATACATAGTATATAGTATACAATATACAAGAGGAATATAATAAAATACCGACTTTTCGGATTTTTTAATATTCCCTTGTATAGTTTCTTACATACACTCTCACACATTTCTTATTTAACATTTTTTTCAAATAAAATAAAGTAATAACAAGAAGAGATACGTCAACATGGGTGGTAAAAATGAAATAAATAATCAACATTTTTTTTTTTTAGCTTTTTGTTGTTAATAATAGTAATAATAATGATGTGAATGGATTTTTTGTTGTTTTGTATGGTGCCTACATTTTTACAATATGCATACAAGTTTATGAATTTATAAAATAGTTCATTAATAATCGACTTTCAAATTATTTGTAATAAACATTCCTTTAAACATATACCTTGTATATTATACTGGATTCACAATAAATTGTCTGGAAATCGTCGGTTTGCTAAATCACAGGGTAAAAGTACTTAGTGTTTGACGAAGTGTAAAATTTAAAGAGAAGAAACAAGTTTTTTATTTTATTTTGTATGTACATAATATTGTAATTCTTCTTCGTTTCTTATATGTTATATTTATACTATACCTATATATACTCGTACTTACACCACGGTTGTATTTAAAAATAATTTATCAATTTACAACACGGATTCAACACGATTAATCTATTAAGCTGTCTAGAGCATTAACAGTTGACTTAATTAATTTACAACATACATACATACATTGTATATAGCGTGTAAAAGTAATTTTTATCTTCGGCTTGGCATTAGAAAAGTTGAATTTAATTAGATCGTATGATGGTAGGCTTACAACCTTAAATTGTGTGAATAATATTATATTTACATATTCGATATAACTTGTTAAAAGTAACATCATACTCCAAATAGACCTCATAAACCATCCAATATTGTTGTATAGTAGAATTTATTTTTTGTCAAGGACCACCCCCGGTTTTTACTGAAACGCTATAATAAAATCTTAAATGTTTCGTTACTTTTTTTATAGCATGAAACTTCAAATAAAGAAATTGCTGGAATCTAATTGCTTTCATCATATAAATGGTTATAACAAAACAAAAATATTTAAACCAAATTTTTTGGCTTGAATATTTAAGCAAAGGAGTTTTTCTCTTGAAATACATTGAATTCATAGACCTGAAAATTTGTACATCTGGGGTCTTAGCTATGATTGGATCTCTGTGTTAAAGGACTCTCAGATTGCTTGAGCCTAGACTAAAGCACTCTAAAATTTGCACAATTGAAAACTAAAAAAAAAACAGCCAAACTCGGTGTTCAGCTTACCAAAATTTATAGATTTTCAAATTTTTTGTAATTTTTTCAAATATGTACCCCTACCGATAAATTTTGTAATATGTATTAAAAAAAAGTATAGTTTGCAGAAGGTTTTTTTTTTAAATTTTTTGATGTTTGCAGCTTTCATGAATTTTTGGAATTTTTTCATATTCACAAACCTAATTAATAAAAATTCAAAACTTTTTAAAAATTAAACACTAAGAAATTTGAAGAAAGATTGAAATCATTTAGTATTGCAAAGCTTTAAAAAAAATTCAAAAAAGCGGGCCAACGCATTGTTCTTCTTATTATCAAAAAGGTATGAATACTTAAAATAGCTACTTATAAATTTTGTAATATTCGAAAAAAAATTTATTTATTTATTTACATTTATTAACAATCTAAGCACATAGGCTTAAAATTTTAAATATTTGAAAATAAATTTAAAACAAATGAAAGTTCGAAATTTACAAAAAATTGTATAACTTTGAAAACATTGAAGAAATTTCTTTAACCATTTAGAATTTCTAATCTCTAAAACATTCAATAAAAACAGCCCAAAAATTTCGAATAGTTAAATTTTCTAGAAATTCTGAAATTTTTATGTTTATAATATTTATTGAGTTTTTGGAATTTTTCGTATATACTAACCTACCAATTTTTCATTTTTTTTTTTAATTTTTACCAATTATTGATAAATTTCAAAAAATTGTAAATCCTTCAAAAAATCGAAAAATTAAATAAACTTAAAATTTTAAAATAAATAAAAAGTCGAAATTTTTAAAAAATTTCAAACTTCATGAAAATTGAAGACTGATCAAAAGCATCTAGAATTTCGAAGCTTAAAGTTACGGGCTTGCTATTTTTTTAAAAAAATATGTATTTGAAAATAAATTTAAAACAAATCAAGTTCGAAATTTCCAAAAAATTTTAGAATTTTGAAAACCATGAAGAAAGTTTTTAACCATTAAGAATTTCTAAGCCCCAAAACATTAAATAGAAACAGCCCAAAAATGTCGATTAGTCTTTGAAATATTTATTAAATTTTTGGAAATATCGTATGTACTCGTATATATAAACTAACCAATTTTTTAATTTTTAAAATTTTACAAATTATTGATCAATTTCCAAAAATTAGAAAACTTTCAAAAAATTGACAAATTAAAAAAAAATTGAAATTTTAAAATAAATTAAAAGCCGACATTTTTATAAAATTTTAAACTTCATGAAAATTAAACACTAATCGAAAGCATCTAGAATTTCTAAGCTTCAAAAATTCCAAAGAAGCAGCCCAACACAAAATTCTTCTTTTACCGAAAAGCAACGAACCTTTCATTTTTTTTTTTATATATGTATTTTAAAATAAATTTAAAACAAATAAAAGTTTCAAATTTTCAAAAATGTATAGTAATATTGAAGAAAGTTCTTTAACCATTTAGAATTTCTAAGCTCCAATACATTCAATAAAAACAGCCCAAAAATTTCGAATAATGAAATTGTCTAATAATTCTGAAATTTTTATCTTTGTAATACTTATTAAATTTTTGGAATTTTTCGTACCAATTTTTAAATTTTTTTGAATTTTTACAAATTATTGATAAATTTCTAAAAATTTTAAAAACTTACAAAGAACGAAAAATTAAAAAAACTTTAATTTAAAAATAAATAAAAAGTCGACATTTTTAAAAAATTTCAAACTTCATGAAAATTGAAGACTGATCAAAAGCATCTAGAATTTCGAAGCTTAAAGTTACGAACTTTCCATTTTATTTTAAATAGATATTTAAAAAAAAATTAAAACAAATCAAAGTTCGAAATTTTCAAAAAATATTAGAACTTTGAAAACCATGAAGAAAGTTCTTTAACCATTAGCAATTTCTAAGCTCCAAAACATACAATAGAAACAGCCCAAAAATTTCGAATAATTAAATTTTCTAAAAATTCTGAAATTTTTATCTTAAAAATATTTATTAAATTTTTGGAATTTTTCGTACAAATTTTTAAATTTTTTTGAATTTTTACAAATTATTGATAAATTTCTAAAAATTCTAAAACCTTCAAAAAATCGAAAAATTAAATAAAATTAAAATTTAAAAATAAATAAAAAGGCGACATTTTTAAAAAATTTCAAACTTTATTAAAATTGTAGACAGATCGAAAGCATCTAGAATTTCGAAGCTTTAAAAATCCAAAGAAGCAGCCCAACACAAAATTTTTAATTTTAAACAAACGTTAGGAACTTTTCATTTTTGTTTTTAAATAAGTTTTTGAAAATATATGTAAAACAAATAAAAGTTCGAAATTTTGAAAACATTAAAGAAAGTTCTTTAAACATTAAGCATTTCTAAGCTCCAAAACATACAATAGAAACAGAATACAAATTTCGAATAATTAAATTTTCTAAAAATTCTGAAATTTTTATCTTAATGATATTTATTAAATTTTTGGAATTTTTCGTATATACAGGCCTACCAATTTTTAAATTTTTACAAATTACTGATAAATTTCAAAAAATTTGAAAACCTTCAAAAGATCGAAAAATTAAAAAAAACTTAAAATTTTAAAATAAATAAAAAGTCGAAATTTTCAAATAATTTCAAACTTCATGAAAATTGAAGACGGATAGAAAGCATCTAGAATTTCGAAGCTTAAAGTTACGAATCCATTTTTTTTTTAAATATACATTTGAAAATAAATTTAAAACAAATCAAAGTTCGAAATTATCAAAAAAAATTTAGAACTTTGAAAACATTGAAGAAAGTTCTTTAACCATTTAGAATTTCTAAGCCCCAAAACATTAAATAGAAATACCCCAAAAATTTTGATTAATCTTTTAAATATTTATTAAATTTTTGGAATTTTTCGTATATATAAACTAACCAATTTTTTAATTTTTTTGAATTTTTACAAATTATTGGTTAATTTCAAAAAATTTGAAAACTTTAAAAAAATTGAAAATTTAAAATAAATAAAAAGTCGACATTTTTAAAAATTTTAAACTTTTTGAAAATTGAACACAGATCGAAAGCATCTAGAATTTCTGAACTTTAAAAGTGCCAAAGAAGCAGCCCAACACAAAATTTTTCTTTTTACCGAAAAGTTATGGACTTCCCATTTTTTTTTAAATATGTATTTGAAAATAAATTTAAAACAAATGAAAGTTCGAAATTTTTTAAAAATTTTAGAACTTTGAAAACATTGAAGAAAGTTTTTTAACCATTTAGAATTTTAAGCTCCAAAATGTTCAATAAAAACAGTCAAAAAATTTCAAATAATTAAATTTTTTCTCTTAGTAATATCTTAGTAATATTTATTAAATTATTGGAATTTATCGTAAATACATACTTACCAACTTTTAAATTTTTTTGAATTTTTACAAATTATTGATCAATTTCCAAAAATTTGAAAACTTTTAAAAAAACGAAAAATAGAAAAAAAAATTAAATTTTAAAATAAATAAAAAGTCGAAATTTTAAAAAAATATCACACTTCATGAAAATTGAATGCGAATAGAAAGCATCTAGAATTTCGAAGCTTAAAGTTACGAAATTTCCATTTTTTAAAATATTCATTTGAAAATAAATTTAAGACAAATCAAAGTTCAAAATTTTCAAAAAATTGTAGAACTTTGAGAACATTGAAGAAAGTTCTTTAACCATTTAGAATTTCTAAGCCCCAAGACATTCAATAGAAACAGTACAAAAATTTTGATTAATCTTTGAAATATTTATTAAATTTTTCGTTAAATAAATTATCCAATTTTTTAATTTTTTTGAATTTTTACAAATTATAGGTTAATTTCAAAAAATTTGAAAGCTTTCAAAAAATTGAAAAATTATAAATAAATTTAAATTTTAAAATAAATAAAAAGTCGACATTTTTAAAAATTTTAAACTTCTTGAAAATTTAACACAGATCGAAAGCATCTAGAATTTCTGAACTAGAAACTTCCAAAGAAGCAGCCCATCACAAAATTTTTCTTTTTACCGAAAAGTTATGGACTTCCCATTTTTTTTTTTTAATTATGTATTTGAAAATATATTTAAAACAAATGAAAGATCAACATTTTCAAAAAATTTTAGAACTTTGAAAACATTGAATAAAGTTCTTTAACCAGTTAGAATTTCTAAGCTCGAAAACATTCAATAAGCCAAAAATTTCGATTAATTAAAGTTTTTAAAAATTCTGAAATTTATTTCTTTGTAATATTTATCAAATTTTTGGAATTTTCCGTATATACAAATTTTTACAAATTATTGATAAAATACAAAAAATTTAAAAACTTTCAAAAAAGTCGAAATTTTTAAAAAAATTTAAACTTCATGAAAATTGTAGGCAGATCGAAAGCATCTAAAATTTCAAAGCTTTAAAAAAATCCAAAGTAGCAGCCCAACACAGAATTCTTCTTTTTCACGGAAAGTTACGGACTTTTCATTTTTTTAAATAGTATGTACATATTTGAAAATAAATTTAAAACAAATCAAATTTCGAAATTTTCAAACATAATTTAGAATTTCCAAAACATTTAATAGAAACAGTCCAAAAATTTCGTATTATTAAATTTTTTAAAAATTCCGACATTTTTATCTTTGTAATATTTATTAAATTTTTGGAATTTATCGTGGATACAAACCTACAAATTTTTAAATTTTTAACATTTCTTGAATTTTTACAAATTATTAATAAATTTCAAAAAGTTTGAAAACTTTCAAAAAATCGAAAAAGTAAAAAAATTTAAAATTTTAAAATAAATAAAAAGTCGGAATTTGTAAAAAATTTCAAACTTCATGAAAATTGAAGACTGATCAAAAGCATCTCTATTTCGAAGCTTTAAAAAAATTTATAGAAGCAGCCCAACACAGAATTCTACTTTTTACCGAAAAGTTACGAACTTTTCATTTTTTTTTTAAATATGTACATATTTGAAAATAAATTTAAAATAATTAAAAATTTAGAATTTCAAAATCATTGAAGAGAGGTCGAAAAGTACTTAGAATTTCTAAGATGTGCATAAATTCAATAAAAACAGCTCAAAAATATTAAAAATTCAAACACAAATACAAATTTGAATTTAACAAAATATTCGAGAACTTTCAAAAATTAAATATTGATATGTAGTATAGCTTATAGAAATACTAACCGTTAAAAAAGCATCCCGTTAAAATTTCGATTCTAATTCGTTGAAATTTTAACGTTTTTAATATTTTTTAAATGATTGCAAAATTTAAAAAAAATTGAAAAATAAACAAAATTTCGAGAATTTAAGAAAATTTCTAAACTTTAAAAAATTGAAGAAAGATCGAAAAACTTTTAGAATTTCGTGGCTGAAAAAACTTCAAAAATAAGCAGTCCAACACTATATTCTTAACAAAAAATCTCGATTTTCATAAATGCAGAAAACATAAATGCAGTTTTAAATTTTGGAAAACACTGTGGCCTGTTTTATTAGAAATTTTGAATCTTGACACATTTTAAGATTCTCAAGTAATTTTTTTTTTATAAAAAGCAATAGAGAATAACAATGCTCAATTTCTTTGAAATAACGGATAAATTTCAAAAATTTAAAATAAATAAAAATTAAAATTTTGAAAATATTTCAGGAACTTAAGAAGGATCAGGTTGCTTTTTGATTTTCGGAGCGACAGGATTACTAGTTTATGCCTGCTCTTCTGACTGCTTCAGACAGGTGCAAACAAATTACTCGATCACTATTGTTGTATTTTGTTGGAAAAATTTTAAGTACCTGTTTATGGTAACTCAGCTATTAACTTATCCGTGATATCGTCATTTGCCGAGAATTTGAAGATACACATCATAATACGCTGCCAATTCGTTTTCAGATTATAAAACAAAGCGGGGCCAGAAAACTAATTTAAGAGTTTTATCAATTTTTCTGTGGACGAGACAGTTTGATGGAAGGTATTCTACCGAGTTGAAATTTGTAAACCATGTTTCACAAATAACAACGACAAAAAAAATCACGTCTAGACTACGGCTTTCTACAATTTTAGAACTTTATAAATACCTAAATTTCCCCAAGTTGCCACTTCCATAAAATATACATTTATCGCTAGCTTAAAGCACAAAAAATTTGATAAATGATATTATGAGATGTTACGAATCAACATATTTTGTGAGTTTAATATATCTTTGCTTTTGTTAAAATTGAATAATTTTTGAACCTATATTGCCACTGAAGTGTGTAAAAAATTTCATTCCATCGTACCTATTATGCAAATTACTCTTTTACATTGTGCGGTTGAGCTCAAACAATAATTGCAACAGATGTGCAATCATGCATTCATTAAATATTGTAGTGTCAGACTGAACGACGTTTCTTTCTGTTTGTTTATTTTTATTATCGAGGGGGAACTGAAATGATTAATGACATTACACATTAAGAAAATGCTAACTCACTCATAATAAAGTCGAGCGGCACTCAGTCATACCAACAACTTCATGTCCGCATATTATAATTATAATGAGGTTAATATGGAAATTAAATTCATTTCATTTAACGGAAAAAGACTATAAAATGTGCAAATGTTTTATTTTTATTTTTTTTTTTGCATGAGATTTAATCTTACGTCAATCAAATAATTTACACACAAAAAAAAAAAAAAAACGAAACCACACACACAGTATATTAAGAGATACCCACTTAAAAAATTGTATTTTTATTTTTTGTAACTAAATTATGATTCATTGTATAATACAGAGACGATGTTTTATATTTACATAACAATACATTTTGTTGTTGTTAAAAGACAATAAAATTATCCATAATTAACACTCGTTTGAAGATTTTATTCGCGCAAACAAAAAAAAAAGATTAGAATAAATTAATTAATTCTTTTCAACAAAAATTTAGCCGAGTATTCCGTTACATTTAGTATCACCCCCGTAAATACACATCTTCAAAATATGTATGTCTTTCATTTCAATTTCAAGCAAATTTATTTCATTCCATCCTTCAAATACGTATAATAATAAAAATATAAGTAACGTAAAAATATAATTTAATGTCAGTACAATTTTTTATAATTTCTTCTTACCAGAGCGCTGCTCTCCTCTGTGTTCAGTTTTATTTCTTCTACTTGTCTGTTTGTCTGAATATAATTTACAGAGACATCATTTATAATACACCAACAAAAAAAAAAAAAAACCTAAAGAAAAATTGCGGTGTCATATTCTTAACAGAATATAAATGACGGCAAAAATAAAAACAAAACAAAACAAAAAAAAAATTGAAATAAGAACAAGAATAAGAAAATAAAATGGTTTTAAAGGAAGAAATAAAATAACACAAAAAAAAAATGATTGATGGCTTGTTTAAAAAAGCAGACAATAATTGCACTGTTGCCTTTTTCATTGTCTTAAATTTATAAATGCGCTTTCCTTCTTATCTTTTGTATACCATGTTCGTATAATATGTAAGTATATAAATATTGTAAGTTGCACACCTTAAGGGCATTCAATTATTCTTTAGATGGTATGATTTGTTTCTTTTTAAATAAGAATCATAAAATGCATTCACAAAATAAAAAAAATTTAAAAAGCATGGAGATTAAATTCTGTAAGAAATAGCCGCATTTGTATGTACAGGCTGTGTGCGTTATATATAATACTACATCAAGCATAAAGCGCTCATAGTGAGATGGGGAAACATTGAAAATTTAATTGAATGTGAAATTTAAATCGAGCATAATTTTAATTCGTTTTGACGTATATAATGTTGCATACCAGATTTATAATACAACCCTGTCAAATTTTTGAATATCTTTATATAAGCAAATTTATACCGTTCAGAATATTTTGACGTGTAACTGGTGTAATTTTGCATTTAAGTGATTTCTGAATTAATCGAAATGAGGCAAACATTCTGCTCACCATTTCAAAATTAGTACATAACAAATCTTTGGGTTTCTTTAATAGTATTTCAGATTTTTTTGAAAATTTTAAAAATTCTGAATGTCTTTGAAAATTTTAAAATCTACGAAATTAGAAAATTAGCACGTAACGTTAAGAATTTTTAAATCCGTTTAAAGATTTTTAGAAAAATCGAAATGATTCCAACCACAATTTCAAAATTAGTAAATAAAATTAAGAATTTTGAAGAATTTCGAATTTATTAATTTTCAGGTTTTATGAATAGTATTTTTGAATTTTTCGCAAATTTAAAAAAATTCAGAATGTTTGAAAATTTGAAATTCTACCAAATTTAAAAATTAGCACAAAACGTTTTCAATTTTGAGATTCGACTAACGATCTTTAGAATTTAGGTTTTAAGTGACCCTTAAATTTATCGAATTGATGAAAACATTCTACCCACCATAAATTTTCGGATTTTTTGAAAAGTGTTTCTGAATGTCTTACAAGTTTAAAAAATTTAGTGTTTTAAAAATTTAAAAATCTACGATATTTGAAAATTAGCTCAAAAAGCATTACGAATTTTGAAATTCGATTAATGATTTTTAGAATTTAGTTGTAAAAATTCAATGCTTAAAAATTTTTAAAAATCTACGGAATTTCAAAATTAGTACATAACGCAAAAAATTTGGAAATTCGCTTATTGATTTTTAGAATTCATCTTTTAAGTGGTTTCTGAATACGATTTTTAGAAATTAGCCTGTAAATGACTTCTGAATTGGTTGAATTGATGAAACAATGCTCATTATAATTTTAGGATTTTATGAATAGTAGGACTTCTATTTTTTTTTAATAAAGTTACAAAAAATTGTGTTATTAAAATATTCGAAATTTGAAAATTAGCTCATAGCGTAATTTGGAATTTTGAAATTCGATTAATTATTTTGATGCGATTTTTAAAATTTAGCTTTTAAGTGATGAATTGATGAAAAATTTGGCCGACCCTCAGATTTCTTTAATACATTGACCGGCACAGAAAACAGGCCACCCTAAATTTTTGTTTTGTGTTGATGCGAATATCTTTTGAACTGCACTGGCTAAAAACATGAAATAAAAACCAAATTCGAGGCCTTTCAAAACCATCTTAGAGAAAACCACCATACCATACTTTGTCTACTGTCTACATACTTGCTGGAAATAACAAACAAAAAACAAATTCTAGTTCATTGATAACAGTAATAACAGCAAAATCGAAAATTTGTGAAATTGTTTTTGCGATATTCAATCGTTTTACTGTCGTGTTTACATTTTGCTGTGTCAGTGTGTTAAATTTGTGTGTGCCAATTCTTATTCACCGATGAATCGAGGTTTTGTTTGCGGTCTCCTGATGAGCGAGAACAAGTATGGCAACGACGGGGGGTAGCGTTATGTTCCATACACCTTTAGCGAAAGAGTTCGAGGCGAATCAGCCATTTACCTGGTTCCAACCGGATCTATAACGGCCTTTCGCTATATTAGCGAAATATTGGAAAAATATCTTAGCCCCTACGCACCATTTATATGCAATCATTTCATACTAATGCACTATCGTGCTATACAAGAACTCATGTTTCCAGAGTTGTGAATGCATATTTGGCGCAGAGGTAAATATTTCGACGATGACATGGCTGGTACGGAATCCCGATTTGGATTCTATAGGACATGTGTGGGACAATCTTGGTAAAAGAATTCGGTCTTGTGTTCCAGCTCCGAAAACGATGGAATAACTCCGAAGCGTGCTTTTAGAGGAATGGGAAAATGCCTCACAGTGCGATATCCAACAGATTATCAAAAGTATGGGCCTGAAGATAACAGCGGTTATTAAACTCGGGGGGCAATACACGCTAGTAAATATTTTTTGTTGATTAATTATGATTGTTGTTGTGTTTATGTTTGTGAAAATTGTTAAATAAAATTTCTAAAATTTGTCAATGTTTGGTTTTTGTTTGAAAATTCGGAAACTTGAACCATATGTTTAGAAAGAGTGGGCCTTACCCAAATTTTAAAAGATTGTTTTTGATGTCGTTGAATTTGGGTTTGGTTATTGTTTCCAAATAGTGCGGTTCAAGTGGAATTCACATTAAAAAATTTAGTTATAAGCCATGCTGTAGACTGTGGGCTAGTAAAATTACTCAGCCACATCGTTAGACAAAGTATGCTATGGGAATATTTTCCAATATTGTTTTGAATAGCCTTGAATTTGGTTTTTGTTTCATGTTTCTAGCTAGTAATGCCCATTTTCGAGGCGGTCAGTGCAATATATTTTTATTTGTAAAAATTCAATGTTTAAAGAATTTAAAAATCTACGAAATTTCAAACTTAGCACATAGCGTTTAGAAATTTAAAATTCGATTAACGATTTTTAGAATTCAGGTTTTTAGTGGCACCTGAATTGATCAAATTGATAAATATATTTTGCCCACCATTTGTTAATTAGCACATAACGTTAAGAATCTTTAGTATTTAGCATTTTAAGTGGCTTCTGACAGCATTAAGTGAGTTCTGAATTGATCGAATCTATTTGCGGATTTTATTAAAAGTATTGCTGAATTTTTTTAAATTTAAAAAATGTAGAGTGTTTTAGAAATTTTGAAATCGAATAACGATTTTTAGAATTAATCTTTTTAGTGATTTTTTAATTGATAAACTCAGATAATTTTCATACTACAGTAATACTATTTCGAGATTTAAAAAATTTAAATTGTTTAAAAAATTAAAAATGTACAAAATTTCAAGCTTAGTACATTATGTTAAGAATTTGGAAATTCTGTTAACGGTTTCTAGAATACAGCTATTAAGTGACTTCTGAATTGATCAACTTGATGAAAATCATTATTAATTATCAAATTTATTGGTTGTATTATTGAATTTATTTACAAATTTCATAAATTCAGAATATTAAAAAAAAATTTAAAATCTACAAAAGTTAAAATAAATATTAGCAAATAACGCTAAGTATTTTGAAATTTGTGATACGATTTTTAGAATTAACTTTTAAATGTCTTTAAAATATATCAATAGTTTTTCGGTTCTTTTTCACAGATTTTAACATTTTTCAAATTTAATCACTTTGAAGTACTATGACATTGGATTAACGATTTTGAGAAGTAAGTTTTTAAGTGACTTCTGAATTGATGGAAACATTTCACCCACCATTCATTTTCGGGCTACATTAGTATTTCAAAGTTGTTGTATACATTTTAAAAAATCAGAATTATTAAATAAATGTTAGAAAATTTAAAATTATTGAAATTTCACAATTAGCCCCTAGAAGTAAGAATTTTAATATTCGATTAACGATTTCTAGAATTTAGCTTTTAAGTGATTTCTGAATTGATTGAATTGTTAAAAACATTCTGCCCAGGATAAATGTTTTAATTTTATTAGTATTTCGGGATTTGGTTCCAAATTTAAAAAATTCAGAATGTTAAAAATCTTAAAATTGACGAAATTTGAAAATTATTACATACCTTAGTAATTCCTCCGGTTAATAGTATGTTAAGAATTTTGTTATTTAGTTAAAGAATCTAAGAATAATCTTTTAAGTGACTTCTGAGTTGATTGAATAAATGAAAACATTCTGCTCAGAATAAATATTCAGAATCCATGAATAGTATTTCAGTTTATTTTTACAAATTTTCTAATGTTTTAAGCATTTTAAAATCCACGAAATTTGGCACTTAACGTTAACAAATTAGAAATTCAATACTCGACTTTTAGAATTCGGCTGACTTCTGAATTGGTGATAACCCTCTACCCACCATAAATTTTCCACATTTTATTTGTTTCTTTGATTTTGTAACATTATTAAGAAATATTGCGGCAGAATGTTTTCATCAAATAGATCAATTCAGAAGTCATTTAAAAGCTAAATTCTAGAAATTTTTATTGGAATTTCAAAATTCTTAATGTTATTGGCTAATTTTGAAAGTAGATTTTTAAATTTTTAAACCCTGAAATACCAACAATGAAATCTGAAAATATCTGGTCGGCAGTAATATTCATCAATACAAAAGCTAAATCCTAAAAATCGTTAATCGAATTTTGGAATTCTTAATTTCGTTACACGCATATTTTCAAATTTCGTAGATTTTTGAATTTTTATAACATCCCAAAGTTTTTAAATGTGTTATACATTCCGATATATGTATTATTTATAAAATTCGAAAAGTGGGCAGTATATTTTCATCAATTCAAAAGTTACTTAAAAGCTGAATTCTAAAAATCGTTAATCGAATATCAAACTCCTTTATTGCGATAGTAACGTAATTTTAAAATTTCGTAGATTTTATAATTTTTTGAAACATTTTGAATTGTTTTAATTTATAACAATAATCGGAAACACTGTTTATAAAATTTAAAAATGTATTGAAAATTTAAAAATGTTTTCGTCAACTCGATCAATTCAGAATTTACTTTAGAGCTGGATTCTAAAAATCGTTGATCAAACTTTAAAATTCTTAATTTATTCTTGCTTTTTTAAATTTGTTGTTTTTTTATATTTCAAAATACAACTAATGGAGCATGATAATTAGTAATGAACAGAATCTTTTCATCAAATCGATCAATCTTCAAAAGTCATTGAAAGCTAAAATCTAAAAATTGTCAAATGAATTTTAAAATACTTCATTATGACGTGCTAATTTTGAAATTTCGTAGATTTCAAAATTTTTTAAACATTGTGAATTTTTAAATACCAAAATGCTATTATTGAAATATGAAAATTTGTAGTGAGCAGAATGTTTTATAAATTCAAAAGTCTTCGAAAGCTAAATTCTAAAATTCGTTAATCTAAAGAAATGAAGAATTTTGACCAATTACCAATTTTTAGAAGTTAGCTTTCAATGACTTCTGAATTGATCGATTTGATGAAAAGATTCTGCCCATTATTAAGTAAGTATATTAATGTTATTATTATCAATGTTATTTTAAAATAAACAACAAATTTGAAAAATTCAGAATGTTTAAAAAACTTTGAAACTGACGAAATTTGAAAATGGCACATAACGTTAAAAATTTTAAAGTTCGATCAACGATTTTTAAAATTAAGCTTTAAAGTGAATTCTGAATTGATTCAGTTGATGAAAACATTCTACCCACAATACATTTTTTAATTTCATGAACACCGTTTTCGATTGGTGTTATAAATTAAAAAATTCAAAGTGTTTTAAAATCTTCGAAATTTTAAAATTACGTCATATTCGCAATAAAGAATTTTGATATTCGATTAATGATTTTTAGAGTATTCAGTTTTTAAGTTTGTTTTGAATTGATGAAATACATACTTCCGACCAAAAATTTTCAGATTTCATTATTAGTATTTTAGGGTTTTAAAAATTTAAAAATTAAATTAGCCCATAACGTTAAAAATTTTGAAATTCGAATAATGATTTGTAAAATTTAACTTTTAAATGACTTCTGAATTGATCTAATCGATGAAAACATTCTGCCGCAATATTTCTGAAATATGTTACAAAATTAAAGAATTCAAAATACTTTAAATCCGCAAATTTTGAAAATTAGCATATAACAATAAGAATTTTGAAATTTGATTAACGATTTTTAGAATTAACTTTTAAATTTCTTTAATAAAATACAGCAATAGTATTTCGGTTTTTTTCACAGATTTTAAAAATTTAGAAATTAAAAAAAAAATATACGAGATTGGTTTTTAACTATTAACACCAACATCACTTTAAGGTACTATGACATTGGATTACCGATTTTGAGAAGTAAGCTTACCATACATTTTCAGGCTTCATTAGTATTTCGAAATTATTTTACACATTAAAAAAATTCAGAATATTTAGAAAATTTAAAATTTTCGAAATTTCACAATTAGCCCCTAGAAGTAAGAATTTTAATATTCGATTAAAGATTTCTAGAATTGAGCTTTTAAGTGGTTTATTAACATACATTGTAAATTTTATTAGTATTTCGGGATTTGTTTACAAATTTAAGAATTTCAGAATGTTTAAAAATCTTAAAATCCACGAAATTTGAAAATTATTACATAACGTTAAGAATTTTTTTCGTTTATTTAACGATTTTTAGAATAAGCTTTGACTTCTGAGTTGATCGAATAAATGTAAACATTCTGCTCAGAATACATTTTGAGAATCCATGAATAGTATTTCCGTTTATTTTTACAAATTTACAAATTTTCTATTGTTTTAAAAATTTTAAAATCCACGAAATTTAGCACTTAACGTAAACAATACTCGACAATAATGACTTTTGAATTTATAAAATATTCATAGTATTTCGAAATTTAACAATTCACAATGTTTAAAAAATTTGGAAATTTACGAAATTTAAAAATTAGTCTTATTAAGAATTTTGAAATTCAATTTTTAGAATTTAACTTTCAAGTGACTTCTGAAATGATCCAGTTGATGCAAATATTTTGCCATAATATATTTTTAAATTTCATGAACAGCGTGTTTCCGAGTTTTGTTATGAATTTTAAAAATTCAAAGTGTTTCAAAAATTTTAAAATCTACGAAACTTTAAAATTACGTCAAAATCGCAAAAAAGAATTTTGATATTCCATAAACAATTTTTAGAATTCAGCTTTTAAGAGACTTTCGAATTGATGAAAATATTTTCTGCTCACTTTTCGGATTTTATAAATAGTATTTGGGAATTTTTAACACATTTAAAAAATTCGGGATGTTATAAAAAAAATTTAGAATTTAAAATTTCAATTAACAATTTTTAGGATTTAGCTCTTAAGTGCCTTTTGAATTAATGAAATATATTGTTGACCAGAAATTTTCAAATTTCATTATTGGTATTTTAGGGTTTTAAAAATTTAAAAATAAAATTAGCCAATAACGTTTAAAATTTTGAAATTCGAATCATGATTTGTAGAATTTAACTTTTAAATGACTTCTGAATTGATCTAATTGATGAAAACATTCTGTCGCAATACATCTGAATAATGTTACAAAATTCAAAAATTCAAAATAACTACTTTAAATCTGTGAATTATCAAAATTAGCATATAATAGTAAAAATTTTGAAATTTGATTAACGATTTTTAGAATTAACTTTTAAATATCTTTAAAATACAGCAATAGCATTACGGCTTTTTTCACAGATTTTAAAAATTTAGAAATTTAAAAAAAAATACACGAGATTAGTATTTAACTATTAACATCGATATCACTTTGAGGTACTATGACATTGGATTAACGATTTTGAGAAGGAAATTTTTATGTGACTTCTGAATTGACGAACAAATTTTACCCACCATATATTTTCGGGCTTCATTAGTATTTCGAAATTGTTTTACAAATTCAAAAAATTCAGAAAATTTAAAATTTTCGAAAATTGACAAAATTAGTCCCTAGAAGTAAGAATTTTAATATTCGATTAACGATTTCTAGAATTGAGCTTTTAAGTGATTTTTGAATTGATTGAATTGTTAAAAACAATCTGCCCACGATAAATGTTTTAATTTTATTAGTATTTCGGGATTTGGTTACAAATTTAAGAAATTCCGAATGTTTAAAAATCTTAAAATTGACGAAATTTGAAAATTATTACATACCGTAGTAATTCCTTCGGTTAATAGTATGTTAAGAATTTTGCCATTTAGTTAACGAATTTTAGAATAAGCTTTTAAGTGACTTTTGAGTTGATTGAATAAATGAAAACATTCTGCATAGAATACATTTTCAGAATCCATAAATAGTATTTCAGTTTAATTTTACAAATTTTCTAATGTTTAAAACATTTTAAAATCCACGATATTCGACTTTTAGAATTCGGCTGATTTCTGAATTGGTGATAACCCTCTACCCACCATACATTTTTCACATTTTATTTGTTTCTTTAATTTTATAACATTATTCATGAATATTGCGGCAGAATATTTTCGTCAATTAGATCAATTCAGAAGTCATTATAAAGCTACATTCTACAAATACTAATTCGGATTCCAAAATTCTTAACGTTATGGGCTAATTTTGAAACTAGATTTTTAAATTTTTAATTTTTAGATTTCACCAACAATGAAATCTGAAAATATCTGGTCGGCAGTATTATTCATCAATACAAAAGCTAAATCCTAAAAATCGTTAATCGAATTTTGAAATTCTGAATTTCGTTAAACGCATATTTTCAAATTTCGTAGATTTCTAAATTTTTAATAACATCCCAAATTTTTTAAATGTGTTAAAAATTCCGAAATATTATTTATAAAATTCGAAAAGTGGGCAGTATATTTTCATCAATTCAAAAGTTACTTATATGCTGAATTCTAAAAATCGTTAATCGAATATCAAAATCCTTTATTGCGATAGTAACGTAATTTTAAAATTTCGTAGATTTAAAATTTTTTAAATCATTTTGAATTTTTTTGATTTATAACAATAATCGGAAACGCTGTTCATGAAATTTAAAAATTTATTGAAAATTTAAGAATGTTTTCGTCAACTCGATCAATTCAGAATTTACTTTAGAGCTGGATTCTAAAAATCGTTGATCAAACTTTAAAATTCTTAATTCATTCTTACTTTTTTAAATTTGTTGTTTTTTTATATTTCAAAATACAACTAATGGAGTACTGAACAGAATCTTTTCATCAAATCGATCAATTCAGAAGCCATTGAAAGCTAAAATCTAAAAATTGGCAAATTAATTTTAAAATTCTTCATTATGACGTGCTAATTTTGAAATTTCGTAGATTTCTAAATATTTTAAACATTGTGAATTTTTAAATATCAAAATGCTATTATCGAAATATGAAAATTTGTAGTGAGCAGAATATTTTATAAATTCAAAAGTCTTCGAAAGCTAAATTCTAAAATTCGTTAATCTAAAGAAATGAAAAATTTTGAAATTCAATTACCAATTTTTAGAAGTTAGCTTTCAATGACTTCTGAATTGATCGATTTGATGAAATGATTCTGCCCATTATTAAGTATATTAATGTTATTAATCTTATTGTAAAATAAACAACAAATTTAAAAAATTCAGAATGTTTAAAAAACTTTGAAACTGACGAAATTTGAAAATGGCACATAACGTTAAGAATTTTAAAGTTCGATCAACGATTTTTAGAATTTAGCTTTAAAGTGAATTCTGAATTGATTCAGTTGATGAAAACATTCTACCCACAATACGTTTTTTAATTTCATGAACAACGTTTCCGATTGGTGTTATAAATTTAAAAAATTCAAGGTGTTCGCAATAAAGAATTTTTAGAATAATTAATTTTTAGGTGACTTTTGAATTGATGAAAACATTCTGCCCACTTATAGAATTTTAGAAATAGTATTTTGGAATTTTTAACACTTTTAAAAAATTGGGGATGAGAATTTAAAATTTCGATTAACGATTTTTAGGATTGAGCTCTTAAGTGCCTTTTGAATTGATGAAATATACTGCCGACCAGAAATGTTCAGATTTCATTATTGGTATTTTAGGGTTTTAAAAATTTAAAAATCTACTCTCAAAATTGGCCCATAACGTTAAAAATTTTGAAATTCGAATAATGATTTGTAGAATTTAACTTTTAAATGACTTCTGAATTGATCTAATTGATGAAAACATTCTGCCGCAATATTTCTGAAATACTATGTTACAAAATTAAAGAATTCAAAATACTTTAAATCCGTGAATTTTGAAAATTAGCATATAACAGTAAGAATTTTGAAATTTGATTAACGATTTTTAGAATTAACTTTTAAATTTCTTTAAAATACAGCAATAGTATTTCGGTTTTTTTTCACAGATTTTAAAAATTTAGAAATTTAAACAAAAATTACACGAGATTGGTTTTTAACTATATTAACACCAACATCACTTTGAGGTAGGTACTATGACATTGGATTAATGATTTTGAAAAGTATTTTTGAAGTGACTTTTGAATTGATGAACAAATTTAACCACCATACATTTTCGGACTTCATTAGTATTTCGAAATTGTTTACAAATTTAAAAAATTCAGAATATGTATTTACAAAATGTAAAATTTTCGAAATTTGACAATTAGCCCCTAGAAGTAAGAATTTTAATAATCGATTAACGATTTCTAGAATTGAGCTTTTAAATGATTTATGAATTAATCAAATTGTTAAAAACATTCTACCCACCATACATTTTTAAACTTTATTAGTATTTCGGGATTTGTTTACAAATTTAAGAAATTCAGAATATTTAAAAAGCTTAAAATCCACGAAATTTGAAAATTATTACATAACGTTAAGAATTTTGTCGTTTATTTAACGATTTTTAGAATAAGCTGTGACTTCTGAGTGATCGATGAATAGTATCTATGAATACTATTTCAGTTTATTTTTACAAATTTACAAATTTTCTACTGTTTTAAAAATTTTAAAATCCATGAAATTTAGCACTTAACGTAAACAAATTTGAAATTCAATATTCGACTTTTACAATTCAGCTCTTAAGTGAATTCTGAATTTGTGATAACCTTCTACCCACCGTATTTCGGAACTTTTAATAAATTTTAGAAATTAAGAGTGTTTTTAAATTTGGAAAATCTGCGAAATTTGAAAACAAGCTGATGACGTTGCTAAGAATTTAGAAATTCGATTAACGACTTTTAGAATTTAGCTTTCAAGTGACTTTCGAATTTATAAAATATTCAGTTCACCACAAATTTTCATATTCCAAAAATAGTAAATCGAAATTTAAAAATTCACAATATTTAAAAAATTTGGAAATTTACGAAATTTAAAAATTAGTCTTATTAAGAATTTTGAAATTCAATTATTAATTTTTAGAATTTAACTTTGAAATGATCAAGTTGATGAAAACATTCTGCCCACAATTCATTTTTAAATTTCATGAACTGCGTTTTCGAGTTTTGTTATAAATTAAAAAAATTTAAAATGTTTTAAAAATTTTAAAATCTACGAAATTTTAAAATTACGTCAAAATCGTAATAAAGAATTTTGATATTCCATTAACGATTTTTAGAATTCAGCTTTTAAGTGACTTTTGAATTGATGAAAATATTTTCTGCCCACTTTTCGAATTTTATAAATAGTATTTCGGAATTTTTAACACATTTAAAAAATTCGGGATGTTATAGAAGTTTAAAAATCTACGAAATTTGATAATACGCTTGCAACGAAATAGAGAATTTCAAAAAACGATTAACGATTTTTAGGATTTAGCTCATAAATAACAACATAACTAGAAATTTTCAGATTTCATTGATGGTACTTCAGGATTTTAAAAATTTAAAAATCTAATTTCAAAATTAGCCCATAACGTTAAGAATTTTGAAATTCCAATAAAAATTTCTGGAATTTAGCTTTTTAATGACTTCTGAATTGATCTAATTGATGAAAATATTCTGCTGCAATATTTCTGCATAATGTTACAAAATTAAAGAATTCAAAATACTTTAGATCTGCGAATTTTGAAAATTAGCATATAACAGTAAAAATTTTGAAATTTGATTGACGATTTTTAGAATTCAGCTTTTAAGTAACTTATGAATTATCGAATTGATGAAAATATGCTGCCTAAAATATGATTTCGTATTTCTTTTTACAAATTGAAAAATTCAGAATATTTTAAATACACGTTAAACAATTAACGTTATGAACGTTAATAAATGAGTTTTACATGATTTTTTACACGATGCAAACGCATCACAGTGTAAAACAGAATTGGTGAATCGAGCAACATTTTAGAACATTAAAATCTTACTTTATATTAGTCTGGCTTTTAAACGTTAATGGATCAAGATTGTATAAGCCGCCGGTTAATTCTGAATATTTTAACGATTTCTGAAAATTAAAAAAAATATTTGTATTATGTCAAAATATTAGTAACAGTTTTAAAATTGCCCTTTGGCTACCATCACTAGAGGTGTATTCATTTTACCGGCTTGTGATGATTAAAAAAAATCCTTGGCCCTAGAGAACTTAAAATTTGAAGCCACGTAATGATCCCAAATATAAGATGAAAAGTATCTTGGTGCAAACTAAAATAATCCTTCCTTATGTCGGAAAATGAATAATAACTTTATATATTCGTTACACCTATATGTTGGTTCTTTACATATACACATATCCGTTTGACAGATTAGAATTGCCGACAGTCGAGATAAGATGTGATGGCATTAAAATGAAATATTCGAATACATTTGCTACTCTTATTATTATTATTTTTGTTTTTTTTTCTGTTTCAGGATGAAAGCATTTTTTTATCTTCTTATGCGAGAGATACGGAGCGATTGTTAAGGTTAAACAGGAGATTTATTGTTTCAAGACAAATTTTTTTTTAGTTAACTTTATGTTTCGTATACGTACCTATATATATATATATATATGTATATGGAAGTGTTATGAATCATATGACGATTTTAGTATTGTGTTGCTGCTTTTTTTTGATTAATTTCTTAGTTTCTGGGGTTAAAATGTGAAATGTTAAAAGTTATTTATGTGCTTTTAGTTATATTCTGAAATGTATATCGTTGCTGTTGCTGTTTTCTTGGTCGTCGTCCCCATTTTGTCGTTGTTGATGTTTTAATTTAGCAAAAGCAGAGAATTTTTTTTTTTTTAATATATGACATGTCTGTCGCCTGAATTAAATTATTACATACATTTTACTACTACTAACTATAAACAAGATTTTAACATTAAATTACGTGATAGCGACATCTTAAAATGATTCATGATCCCTCGTAAATAATTTGGCCTGTGTATACAATTAGTGAAACAGCTCTCTAGTTATGTACCCTTCGCTATATAAAAATCCATTTAAACCATGAAACGATCCGTCAATAATAATTATATTCATCTTATTCTTATAACCATTTTAAATCGTATTTAATGGTAAAATAAAATATAAAATCGTCCTTAGTGCTCATCCCTTATCTTTTATATAGTATAAGGATAGGATATAAATTTATTTTATGATCCTTTTTTTCGTTTTGTTGTTTTTCCTTTTTGTAATAGCCTATCATAAATAATATGATAACAAAACATTAAAAAGGAAAATATGAAAAACCGGGCGTTATTTATTTTCATAATTTAATGAAATTGGGATACGATTTCTTTCTCTTATCTCTATAAGCTATTTGTGTATAAGGGATGATTGTTACGTTATAAAATTTAAAGGTCTGTGTGAAAGACACAAACCAACTGTTTATTTGTGTATATACACCAAGTTGGATTATAATTAGAATATAAACAATAATTTTATTCTAATAGCCCCCATATAAAAACCGAGAAAAGTGTAGAAACCTTTCAACTACCTATATACCTAATTGGGATGTGATCTGATTTTTATTTTTATATTTTTATGATACATACAAAATCCCAATGGAGGGAGGATATATACAAAAAGGTTTTATTGGTTATTTATTAGAGCAAAAAATTATTTATGCCCACTAAATGGATTTTAGCAATTAGATGAGATTTTAATGTTGCTCGTCGGTGTGACATTTTCAGTTCGTTTGGGTGTTTGTAACTAAGTATTTCCAAAGATGAGACCATAAAAATGTATTGTATTAAAAACCAGAAACATTTCTGACATATAATTCCTAACAAATTTCCAGAGTATGTTTATGATAACCCTATAGATAACACATATATAATTGAATTATACAATATTTTGTTTTTATCGTACATAAGCTGCCATTGATTTTCGTTAATTAATTTTGACAGGTTAAAAGCTCATTAATCATTTTCATTTCTTTTCGTTTTCATTTTTTTACTTGATCCGACACAATACAATAATAAATTATGATTAATTAATAATAATAAAAAACGAAGTAAATTGTACGAATACAATATTTTATTAACATCTTTACAAATATCAAATTTTATACACAAACTTGGTATATACAGTTTACAGTCTCGTTTGTGCATGGACGAGTATATATAGCTGTAAGATAAACGACAATTTTCAAGTTTTTTTTTTTCTTCGCCTTGTTACACGCTGTCGTCTATACAGTAATAAATTTTCATCTTACTTTAACTGAGAGAATGAGCACATAAAATTAAATGAATAATAAATTATAACAGGACAAATTAATAGCGCTAGAAGTTATTCAATAATAATTATATAAATTTATGGAACGAGAGGTGAAACTATTATACTGCAAAACAATTACCATTACAAAAATTCCATCAGGAATATTAATTGATTTTCAAAACTTGTTGCAAAATTTTAGTACAGTCACCATTAAAAGTAAATGTACCTACATTGTATGGTTGTATTTAAAGTTAACCAACCATTTCATTTGAATCTGTAAACCAAATTAGTTCGTTTTGACAAATGTTTCCTAACTTGTAGTACACGGAAAAAAATAATATGGTGCTCAGCTAAGAAAACGGACTTTTAATTCAAGAAAATGTACTTTTTCTTGATTTAAAAACTAATTTTCTTATTTCTATCGAGTATTTCTTCATGTAAGCATTGTGTTTCTTGAAATGAAGAAAAACTCGAAAGAAATGAGAAAATTAGCTTTTAAATCAAGAAAAAGTACATTTTCTTGAATTAAAAATCCGTTTTCTTAGCTGAGGACCAGTTTATTTTTTTCTGTGTATCGGTACATTGTTAATATGAATCGTTTTTGCCGCATTAAAAATTGCTAAAAAATCCATTTATTCACTTTCGATCTATAATTGGTATAATACTTTAAGAAACCAGTTTGTGTTTGGAATTTGATCGAACAAAATGTTGAACCAAATTTGGAAATAAAAAATCTTACGTTTGATTTGGCGGTGGAAACAGCCGACATCCCTTGAATTTTCTGAAAAGGACAATGCAGAATTATATGGGACACCCAATAATTCAGCAACAATCGAAACTATTTAAAAAGGTATTAAACCAAATATTTGGCACCCAAATGTTCGCATTTAGACAAAAAATGTGTTTGTTGTAAATTTAAGGGACTTACAAACTTTAAATCCAAATCTTTCAATAATGGTACTAAATACTAATTTTATAGTTGAATGACATTTTGACTGTTTCAAATAATAAAATGATTTAAAAAAATTTGGTAAACATAAATTTACCTTGAAGAACATTAGTGATAAAATAACTATTTTCCGAATATTAATGTTGAAAACTCAAATACAAGATTTCATAGTTATTGTTACAATTCAAAAATCTTTAGACGTCTTTTTATTGTCGATTCTAACAGACATCCTTTAGTGGGTAGAGAATAGATCAGAATTTTACAAATCGATTTAAATTCATTTTTACAGAATCGTAATATAAATGTCATTAAACCTGATTGTGATCCTAATTTTTTTAGGCCGTTTTGGCGAAAGTTGATTTTAGTCGATAGAAAACTTCTATTGTGCCAGTACAGAAGGCTAAAAATAAAATTAAGTTATGCGGTGATTACAAAGTCTCTGTAAATTCCCGAATAATAGTAGACTTTTTTGAAAAATGGCCGGTGAGGAACATTTCACAAAAAATTGATTTATCAAAACCATATCTACAACTTCAAATTCGACCAATGTATCGAGAAATATTAACTCTTGTTACTCATAAAGGTGTTTTATGACCAAACAATTTGAAGTAGGTGTGGCTTCAGCTCCAGGTATATTGGAAGAGATTATTGGAAGTTATGAAACGACTTAAAAAATATTATATGAAGATTAATTTGGATGCATGCCAATTCATAAAATAAAGAAAAGTATCAAGGCAATTTGTGAGATGCCTGAATCACAAAATAAAGACCAAGTACGTACTTTTATAACAATATGACTTTTTCGGCTTTGTTGATAGACGAATATATTATTTTAATAGCATTCCAATATTTACGACTTAGTGAGCCAGTGAAATAAAGAAGCCATAAGCTTGTGCTTTTATAAGTTTAATTAATTTTTATGATATATTTATTGAAAACTTAAGTTAAACGCTATTCCCAATTTTACAATCTTTTAAAAAAATAACTTACCTTTACAAAGTAAATTATGAAATGCAAACGTTTGGTTCATTCCGATCTGACATTGCCTTTGCTTTTGGCTATAGATGCTTCCCTACATGAGGATGATGCCATCCTTAGTCATCCTTATTCAGATTGGAATGACCAGCCAATAGATTATGTATCCCAAACCTTAAACTAGGCGCAACAATAGAAAGGACTAGGTGTTCGGCCAGCACCGATGGCTAGTGATTGTCATGGTCCACTTGCGATACGAACGTCGTAGTTTATTTAAACTACAATTAAATTTGATTTTTTAGTTATTAATTAGTTACCTTTTTAGTTACCTTAATTAGTTGTTTTTTTATTCAGCTGTCCAGGAAAAAAAAAATTATTCTGATTGGTGAGCTTTAGCATTGCGATCGTAAACGCAAAATATTATTAATTATTTAAAATTAAAATAAAGTAATTTGGAAACCCATCGACATTTTATTTAAATTATCCGCCAATCCATCAAATGGTCCTTCGAGCCGGATACGGCACTAATGATATTATACAATCAACGTTTTGAGGTTATACATCCAACGTTTCATCCGATTTACATCCAAGCTACGCCATTAAGGTTATCGTTGCAACATCTTGCAGTTATTATCCAGCTAAAGCCACACCATCCGATTGGGATTCATATTATACTAAGTCATTCGAGCAGCATATAAAATACCCGTAATAAAACTACAACATTTTAACCACGCTATTGAGAGTCAACCCACGCGGAGATTAACAAATCTACATAATTCATTCAAGTCTACCAAGCTGCACTGTAATCACAAAGCATGTAAAACCCTTCAAAGATTCAATTAAATAGTTCGTGGTTTCGTCAAGTGAATCTTGTGAAGGGTAATTAAGTGAATCATAAAATGGCGGATTTATTGGCGCTTAAGAGAGTACGTGCGGCAGTAAAGGGTGCTTAACCCGAATGAAAAATTTTGTTACATTAAATTCCACTAAAGATCAAGGAATTTCTATCGATGAATTAAAGATTCGGGTAGATACCGTGCATGGTTTGAGAGCGCAGTTTTTAGAGGTCGAGGAAATACTATATTCGTTGAACCTCAACAAATGGATCCGCCATTTGAATGAATGCGAACCCATCACCGGAAAACACGGTGATTCTATATCAAACGCTACTCAACCAGTGCATGCAGAAATCAAATTAAAGAAATTATCAATACCTCCATTCTCTGGAGAATATACGGAATGGCCGAGCTTTTATGATCTCTATAATGCATTGATACACAGCAAAGAATATCCAGCGGTGCAAAAGTTCCAATATTTAAAGAGCTTGTTGACAGCGGAAGCACCCCAGTTAATTCGGTACTTTGCGGTTATAGAAGGCCAATTATTACGAAGCCTTCTCAAAGCTGGTGGAACGGTACGATCGCAAAAAGTACATTGTGAATGCTTTCATCCGAACATTCATAGATCAACCTTCGGTGAATCAAGTGAGCAGCACAAGCATAAGAAAGTTACGCGACACATCGGATGAGGTTCTCCGAGGCTTAAAAGCACTAGATCCTAAAGCAGAGACGCGAGACAGTTGGCTGATATACATCCTGATAAAAAAATTGGACCAAGAAACTAAGATGTTGTGGGCACAAGAGTCTATTGCATCCGAATATCCCACTACAAAGGAATTTTTTGCATTTCTCAATAAAAGATGTGATGCATTGGAATCGATATCATCTTATTCGAAGGTGAAACCTGGTTACAAAAGAGCTTTAGTGACTGAAACCGTAGAGCCAAGGAACGCTACATGGAGTTGTCCAGTATGCAAGGACGATTCTCATTTGCTGTACGAATGTAGCCAGTTCGCAAAAATGTCAATAGCAGAAAGGAAAGGAGTGTTGGCAGCGGATAGCCGATGGTTCAACTGCTTACACAAAGGCAACAACGTATACAATTGTCGTGCTAAAACTAGATGCAAGGAATGTCAACGAAAACATCATAGCTTGATACACGAGGAGTACAATGTATCTAAATCCATATATAACGCAAGAGGTGGAAGGCGAGTTTAGCCCAAAATCGGAGTCGTCTGATCCACAAGTTTCCATGTTACCAAACCAACATTCATTACGAGATGCAGGCAATTCTACCAACAGCAACTGTGCGGATAAGAGGTAATAATGGGGAATTTATGTTGTATCGTGCGCTATTGGATTCAGCGTCGCAAGCTACGTTCATTACTGGAGCGTGTGCACAAAAATTATGCCTTAAGATAGGGAGCGGTCGTATTATGGTGAGTGGTTTAGGCCAATCGAATCTGGGACGAACAAAGGGAGTTGCACAATTAGAGGTCATGTCAAGATGTCAGGTGGAACCGGTACTACAACTCCAAGCGTATGTCGTGCCTAAAATCACTACACTACACCCATCATCAAAATTTGGCTATATGGAATTTGAGAAATTGCAGTCAATGGACCTCGCCGATCCAAATTTCAACCAAAATGGCCACATCGATGTATTGCTGAGCGTTGAAGTATTTTTTGCGATAATCGAAAGTGGACAACTAAAGCTATCTCCATCTCTGATTGTGCAAGAAACCAAGTTCGGTTGGGTGATTGGAGGTCATACTACTGGGCAAGAGAGTACGAATAATGTAGTCAACCTAAACGTAACCATAGAACCATGAAATTGAGAAGATTCCCACAACCAGCGAGCTATTTCGATTCGAGCGATGAAAATTTCATATTCGAGGATGAGACAATTAAGCTATTGGGCTTGCAATGGAAACCAGAGTTAGATGCTTTTCGTTTTTCAGTGCATCTGACAACTCGAGTAAATCACAGCAAACGAACGTTGCTATCGGAAGCCAGCACCATATTTGACCCGTTAGGATGGCTGTCACCTCTAACCATACGCATAAAAATACTTTTTCAGAGCTTATGGCTTCGAGATCTCCAATGGGACGATACACTACCAAACGATGTATATAGCAGATGGAATACACTGCGGGACGAGGTAAAGGAGGTTGAGAAGTTGATTGTTCCCAGATGGCTGAAGTTTACTGACATGGTTGAGATACACGGGTTTTCCGACGCCAGTGAATTAGCGTATTGTGCAATTGTGTACGCTAAAACTAATAATTCCGTTAGAGTAATTGCAGGAAAAACAAGAGTAGCACCGATTCAACAATTAAGTCTATTCAGATTAGAGCTGTTGGGAGCAGTACTATTGACGAAGCTGATCAAAACCATTGTAGGTTCGTGGGAAGGTGGCCAATTGGATATCTAGTATCGTAGAACATTTTCCACGCGAGTATTGGCATCATGTCCCGTCAAAACAAAATGCAGCAGATTGTGATTCACGAGGGATACCGGTAGAAGAGTTCCTGAATCCAGCCTGTATATGGTGGAATGGACCAGACTGGTTATGCTTAGCAGAGGAATGGTGGCCAGAACAAAGATCATCCTACGAGACTGAAGAAGAGCGAAAATCCAAGTGCTTGGACGTATTGTTAGCTGTCGGTGTCACTAATCATTTTATAGAGGATTTCATAGCTCGGTATAACTCCTTCGAGAAATTAAAGAGGAAGTCAAAACGGGGAAGACAATTTTATTAAATCAGGAAGAATTGCTGCAATCCGAAAAAATTATTATCAAGTATGTACAAGGCCAACATTTTATAAACGAAATTAAATCATTGCAGAAATGTCAAGATATCCCAAAAAAGAGCCCAATTAAAACATTAAACCCATTCTTGGATGAAGATGGAATTGTCAGAGTAGGAGGGCGAATAAATAATTCCACGGCCACGTACAACGCCAAACATTCGGTGATTCTATCCTGCAGTGCATCAATTTCCAGAGCAATAACACTGGATTTTCACCTCAAATGGTTACATACGGGATGTGGAGCGTTGGTGAGTCTAGTTCGAAGCAAATACTGGATAGTAAGGGTAAGAGATGTAGCCAGATCCGTGATACATAAATGTATAAATTGTATACGATACAAGCCAATATTACAAAACCAACTGATGGGCGATTTACCACCAGCCAGAGTCACGTTTACACATCCGTTCATAAATGTTGGAATTGATTACTGTGGCCCGTTTAAGTTGCAATAAATCCGACGTCGGGGTCAGGTACCAACAAAAATGTGTGTATGTATATTTGTTTGCCTTTGTACGCAAAGGCTGTACATATTGAGATGGCTACCGATATGAGTACCAGCTGTTTCTTGGGTGCATTGCGACGCTTCATTGCGAAAAGAGGAATGTGCCGTAAAATTTTCAGTGAGAATGGGACGAATTTCATCGGCGCCAATAACCAGCTAAGACAGTGGCACAATTGGTTTGAGAAATCCGAGCACTTCATAAAGCACGAATTAAACAAGCAAGAAATCCAATGGTGTTATAATCCTGCATCGAGCCCGCACATCGGGGGCCTGTGGGAATCAGCGGTGAAAGCCATGAAGGCACACCTGAGAAAGACAGTCGGTGACCATATACTTACCATAGAGGAATTCAGCACTTTGTTATGCCAGATCGAAGCAACCATGAATGCGAGACCAATATGTGCATTTGGTATAAATGAACCTGATATATTAACTCCTGGTCACTTCTTGATCGGTCGGGGCATGGCCGACATTTTAGAACCAGATTTATCGGACCAGAAAGTATAACCTTCAGCCCGTTGGGGGATCGTGATCAAAATAAAACAACACTTTTAAAAACGATGGCAGCGGGACTATTTGAGCAGTTTGCAACGGCGTGACAAATGGCATCATAAGGCGGCTAATCTCCAAATAGGTGATGTAGTGTTGATTGCAGATGAGTATCCTTTAGTATCTTGGAAGTTGGGGAAAATATTAGATGTACATCCTGATGCGGATGGCAGAGTCCGAGTGGTGACTGTTAAGACATCACATAATGTATTAAAGCGACCAATACATAAACTATGCCGATTGCCGATTCAAGATGTTGAACCAGGGGGATTCAAGGCCCGCGGGATGTTCGGCCAGCACCGATGGCTAGTGATTGTCATGGTCCACTTGCGATACGAACGTCGTAGTTTACTTAAACTACAATTAAATTTGATTTTTTAGTTATTAATTAGTTACCAGGTTTATTGGTTTGTCTTTTTATTCAGCTGTCCAGGAAAAAAAATTATTCTGATTGGTGAGCTTTAGCATTGCGAACGTAAACGCAAAATATTATTAATTATTTAAAATTAAAATAAAGTAATTTGGAAACCCATCGACATTTTATTTAAATTATCCGCCAATCCACTAGGCAATCTACTAGCCGTCTATTTGGTGGTTAAATTGCACAATGTAAAGCATAACTAGTTTAATGAGAATTTTATTCGAAAAAATTCAAAGGAGGCACACAGCGTAAGTCGATTTTTAGAATTCTGAAATTTATATAATAAAAAAATTGAGATGCTTATTGGTTCTTTCGGAACCAACATTTATTACTACTAATCAAATGAGTTGACTTAGTAACATTTATATGATAATCACAAAAGGGGTACATAAAATAGGGGTACAAGAAGAAATAGTTCTGTCTAGGCGTGAGGCAATAAATTGCTTTCGAGGGATAGTAACAGATCAGGGGATGATGATCTTGCACAAGAAATCGCCTTTTCGGTTGTTATTATTGTTTATTGCTGTTTTGATATTATGATAATTATTTGATTGTTGAAATTCAATTGATTATTTTTGCAAGAAAGTATGTAGGTATTAGAAATATAATCTTGAAACTTCCAATTACTTATCTAGTAGTTAAAATAAAATTTTGAATGTTTGATTATGTATACAAAAAATTATTGAATCAAAAATGTATATATATACATACAGAGCAAGACTAAAACCTTTTAAATTATTATACTCTTCACATAAATTACATTTCCAAAAAGTATTTTGTATATGTATACAGATTATTATAAAATATTACAAAAATCTTCAATAAGAAACCCGATTTTATTAAAAACACAATCCGATTACATTTTTTGCAGACAAAAAATTTGCCAGAGCAAAAAATCTTTAATATTATTAATAATCATAAAACGAAAGGAACTCTATACTCGTATGTAAAAATACAACAAAAAATTTAAATGTCATGTATTATAAATTATATTTTAAATTTTAATAACAATATGAATATATTACTTAAATTATAAAAAATGAATTAATTAAGTGTATAAGAAAAAAATTTAATTAACATGAAATATTAATGTAATTATATTTAAATGTCGGTTTGTAATAAGATATCAACATTGAGAATTTATTTTTAAAATATGTCTGGTTGTGGTTCATTTGTCATATTTTTTTTTTAATAATGTATCCGGATGGTACAGCTTGGCCAAATCCGGCAGTTTTATTTGTTTTTTTACATTGCAAAACAACATTTTGTGCTTATGGTTCTGTAACCAGTATATCTATCCCATAAAAAAAATAAAAATTTAATCGTCTAATACGCTAACTAAACCTTCAGATTTCTTTGTGATTTTATTATGATTTGCCAATTAATAGACCCGCATTACAATAGACAAAAATCGAGCTTCTAAAAGAAAAAAAACCGAACAGAATGGTCAATAAAGGTCGTTTTATTTCATTTTAGGGGCCGCTGTCACATTTTCGCAAATAACTCAGTTATTTTGGGTTTTAGGAAAAAATGTCAACGGTAAAGTGTCCTATCAATATTGGTAGTTGGTTATTTAATACTTAGAAATTTAAGGACCAAAAAGTGGCCAATTTACAATAAAAAAAAACGACTATCAGCAAATAACTGGCTTATTTGGAATTAAATTGATAAAATAAACTGATTTGCAAAACATAATTTCGACCCTTAGAAAGAGGTAAACAGTTGTTTACTGGAAACATACTTTACAAGGTAAACCTATGTTTTGCAGGACAATCGTTATTACGATTTAACATAGTTTCAGCTATTTTGACAAAGCTCTCGGGTAAAATCTGACAACTGATTTACCAAATTTTCAACTGTATACGAAATCAAATAAATATTTTTATTTGAATTTTACTGGAAAAAATAGAAAATATTACATAATTTAACTCCTATAACATAAAGAACTTTGAAGGAAAAATTAAATGTTTATGAATTTTTTAATGTGGGTGGACCACGTTCTGATAGTTTTTCATTATAGATTTCTCATTTGACTAAAAACACAAAAAAAAAAAAATGTCCATTCAAATGTTATCGATGTATTGCTTATACGTATTATATTTGCAACGCATTCTAAAATCACTGCCTTATAAAATACACAACACAACGATAACATTGGAATTATAAGAAGTTTTGTTTTTTCCCTTTAGTTATAATGAAATGAGAAATCTAGTATGAATGTCTATTGTTAAATTCTGCACTAGAGACGTTCAATTTTTGTCTCTAGACTTCATTTCGGACATTATCTTTCAATTTATTTACAAACATCAACAAAAATCGGATTTCGGTAACAATTTAGAATAGCTTTGGACATTTTGAAATTCTTCGATTTATTAAAAAAACACACCGAAGTTACAAGGCTCTCCTCTTATAGTAGTTGAAAAGAAATTTTCTCATGGGGAGCGTTAAAATATGAATTTACATGAAAATAGCGTTTATTGTTGTAGAGCCAGAGATGTGACTGTGTTCGAAAGAATGTTATAAACAAATATTACTTTTCTTGACAACTTTAAGTCTTAACGTTACAGTTGCTCTTATTTAAGTACAGCGCGTACGTTATAAAAGCGATAAAAACTATACTTATCGAGCAAAAATGTAGCTTTAAGAGCGCTACTTTTGCTTTAATTAAGCTTCATAAAAGTTCTAGAAGCGCTTCTAAAGCAAAAATTACAGCTTGCGGATTTATAAAGTAGCTAAGAGCGCTCTTAAAGCATATCTAGAACAAAATTGTTACTTGGGAGGTAAAATTGTACAAATGAAAATGAAAATTAAAATTAAAATTAAAATTAAAATTAAAATTAAAATTAAAATTAAAATTAAAATTAAAATTAAAATTAAAATTAAAATTAAAATTAAAATTAAAATTAAAATTAAAATTAAAATTAAAATTAAAATTAAAATTAAAATTAAAATTAAAATTAAAATTAAAATTAAAATTAAAATTAAAATTAAAATTAAAATTAAAATTAAAATTAAAATTAAAATTAAAATTAAAATTAAAATTAAAATTAAAATTAAAATTAAAATTAAAATTAAAATTAAAATTAAAATTAAAATTAAAATTAAAATTAAAATTAAAATTAAAATTAAAATTAAAATTAAAATTAAAATTAAAATTAAAATTAAAATTAAAATTAAAATTAAAATTAAAATTAAAATTAAAATTAAAATTAAAATTAAAATTAAAATTAAAATTAAAATTAAAATTAAAATTAAAATTAAAATTAAAATTAAAATTAAAATTAAAATTAAAATTAAAATTAAAATTAAAATTAAAATTAAAATTAAAATTAAAATTAAAATTAAAATTAAAATTAAAATTAAAATTAAAATTAAAATTAAAATTAAAATTAAAATTAAAATTAAAATTAAAATTAAAATTAAAATTAAAATTAAAATTAAAATTAAAATTAAAATTAAAATTAAAATTAAAATTAAAATTAAAATTAAAATTAAAATTAAAATTAAAATTAAAATTAAAATTAAAATTAAAATTAAAATTAAAATTAAAATTAAAATTAAAATTAAAATTAAAATTAAAATTAAAATTAAAATTAAAATTAAAATTAAAATTAAAATTAAAATTAAAATTAAAATTAAAATTAAAATTAAAATTAAAATTAAAATTAAAATTAAAATTAAAATTAAAATTAAAATTAAAATTAAAATTAAAATTAAAATTAAAATTAAAATTAAAATTAAAATTAAAATTAAAATTAAAATTAAAATTAAAATTAAAATTAAAACTAAAATAAAAACAAACAAAAATTCATTAGTTTTGATATTGCAATATTTTTGGTTTTACGTTCAGTAGTTACAACATTTTTTCAAATTTATCTTTCTATCTCGATTATAAATACAGTTTTCATAAAAAATATTCTACAGAAAATTACATTATGCCATCTCTATTCTACAAATTTAGAATTGGAATGTGCCAGTGAGAACAACACTATTAAAATGGCATTATTAGATCATATACTTAACTTTTTCTCACACCTTTGTTTTTTACTATTCTCTGTGTAGTGTTATTGTCATTTATAACTGTTTTAAAATGAAACAAAATAAATTTATAAAAAAGGATACAATCACATTATCGTCATAAAATTCATAAGTCGCGTCGCACTTGGGGTTATAGTGCAGTAAAATAAAGTGTTTAATTTTATTAATTAATGCTCGTATAACAAAATAGAAACACAAGGATGCCTTCTAAAATTCAACGTTTATTTTTGTCTATTAAGCAAAAACATGAAATTTTAGTTGGTTTAGAAAAAGGCATTGCGGCGGGTAAATTGGCCAAACAATATTCAGTGCATCGATCTACGATAACTCGCATCAAACAAAACAAAGTAAATATAGCTGATTTTATTTGTAAAACCGAAGTGGGCCCTGGTAACCGTAAAACTTTGAAAGCTCCAGAATACCCAAAAATGGAGGAAGCTCTATATAAATGGTTTTGCAATCAACGAGCCAATCACAATCCTATTTCATCGTCCGTTTTATGTGAAAAAACAAAACAAATTCATAATAAAATAAAAGAAACGCTACGGAGTTCGGTTTTTAAAAATTGCAGGTGAAAAGTTATCTAACAACAGTCAGGCAGTTGACCCGTTTGTTGTCAAATTTCACGATAAAATAAAAGAACTAGATGTTACCGATGATCAAGTTTATAACGCTGATTAAAGCGGCTTATTTTGGAAGCTTTTACCGGGCACCACATTAGTTAGAATCACTAAAAAATCTGCTCCTGGGCGAAAAGTTAGTAAAGAAAGAATTACTTTCCTAACCTGCACCAATAGTTCGGATACGCACAAAATAAAATTGTTTGTCATTGGGAAGGCTCAAAACCCGAGAGCTTTTATAAATTTTTTTCAATCACCAATTGTTTATAGAGGAAATAAGAACGCTTGAATGACATCAATTTTGTTCCAAACTTGGTTGGAAAGCACTTTTGTTCCTGAGGTATTATACATATCATATGGATTCATTTAAAATGTTTAATTAACTAAAAATTTATTTTAGGTTAAAAAATTTCTAATTTCTAAAAATCTTTCTAAAAAAGTTGTACTTTTGTTGGATAATGCAGCCTGTCATCCTGGGGATTCCGATCTAATAATTGACGGATTAAATATATCAATTGTGTGCTTTCCACCGAATTGTGCCGCTATGCTACAGCCGATGGATCAAAACATAATAAATCTAACAAAAGCTAACTATAAAAAGAGTTTCCTAGCACATCTTGTAGCGGTCAGTGACGGTAAAATAGAAACGGCAATTAAGGCTTTTAATTTAAAACAGGGCGTAATTTTTTTGGCTAACACTTAAGCTGGTTTGAATGAAACTACTATAAAAAACTGTTGGAAAATTTTGATGATGCCTAAATCTCTCGAGTGGGATTCAGAGGACGACATACCGCTGAGTGAACTTCGCACTAAAAATGAAAATGAGAGATTGGATGTCGAAGTTTTGCAGACCTTATAAGGGCAAGTATTACCTGCAGTAGAATATTCTCCCCAAGAAGTAAACGAATGGATCGAAGAATTTAATTTACCCATACCAATTGTTTCGGAGGACAAGCGATGACAGTGTTCATCTAACAGAAGAATCTGTGAATAAACCACAAGTAAAAGTGGGAGATGCTATTTTAAGCTTTATAACTTGTCTGGAGGGGGCTCAATAAAATTAAAATTCCATTGGAAAAATTAATGATTCTCCATAAACTGAGGGAAATTGCAGTTTTGAGAGGGAATGTTTGTTTAAAGCAAACCACAATATCAGATATTTTGAAATTGGTTTAAACATTTTTTTTTTTTAATTTTGTTTCAATATGAATTTGAAATACATATACTGTTAATTTTTGTTAACATAATTAATTTTTTTTGTTTAAGAATACATACATAAGAATGTAAATTTAACGATTTTTTGCTTCTGCGTGTGTTTGGTTCTTAATAGGGACTCCTTCTATGAAGGGTGTGCAAGTGAACATTTTTTTTTTGTTCTTATTTGCGAGTAAATTGATACGACAGTTATTTGTACTTTGTAATGGCATATTTTTAATTTCAATGTTTGATAATTGCGACATATTCGGTAGTTGCAATTGGTCTAGTTTTTATTGTGTTGCGTAAACCGAGCTTTTTACTAACAAATTAAATACTAAAAATAAAAATAAAAATTAAAATAAAGTATAAAAATAAAAATATAAATACAACTAAAATAAAAATAAGTATTCAAATAAAAATGAAAGATTTTGTGGAAATTTTATGTTTTTCTCATCAAGAGGAAAGTTATTGAGCCGCTCTAAGTGTATGCTTTATTCAGCTTGCGGCGACGGAAACTTGTCAACTGTTTACGGATCCCTGAAGACACTATTTCAATTTGAAAATATTCGGTGACCACCTTCCGTTTGAAAATGCTGCTTAATTTTCTAAAATGCCCGTTGCCGTTTGAAGTCCAGCGATGTTAGGGTAATGATCTCAACACGGCGTTCATCCTCTTCAATTACAAAATTATTGAATAGATCTGCTGAATAGATCTTACCAGAGTAGATCTGGTAGGTTTATTACCAAACTCAATAATTGTTTTGATGAACAGTTTTCATTGATTTTTGTTATTTAGAATCAAATAATTTAATTTAAAAAATTTTCCTTGCAAATTGCGTTTGCCACGAGAATCATCAAATAAGAAGTTTATTTTGAAAGTGGAATAAGCCAAATTTTTAAAAAATTGAGTTAACCTTATACAACATATTGAAGTATAGCGAAGTTTCATATTTTGTTACATTCTTGCTCTAAACTGTAAAATAATTCGTAAAAATAGTGGTTAAAGAATGAATACTAAATGCTATCTATATTTTGTTTATTATGAAAGTGGAATAAGTCACATTACATGCTTGTTCATTCGTACAACTAATAGTGGGTGTTTTCTTTTATTCATTCGGGATATTCCGGACATTCCGAAAGTGACGTAAATCATTCTTTTATTCATTCCGTTCCTTCTATTCCTTTTTTACTTCATTCTTTTATTTATTCGGAATATTCGGAATGTTATGGCTCCTCGATCCAGGTCATTGGGCTTCGATGGCCATAAATAAATAAAACTGCACAATTATTCGAGCGACCACACAATTTCGCTATATGTGGTCGGGAAATTTAATCTGCTACACAATTTTTATTATACAAATTATACGTGGATTAATATCCACCACCACTGTATTATTACGCGGAAACTAATCGCGAATTTTATGATATATAATTGATTTTATTAATTTAAATTATTCACTTTATAATTCTATTAATTAAATAAATCCACAATTTATTAATTTTTATATGGACGATGCGTCGCGTATGAAAATATGAACAAGAGTGTTTTCTTGTATAGAAAAATGGCGTGTGTCAAAAATGAAATATTGAAGAGGTAAAAAACTTAGATTCTGTTTCAGCAAAAAATTATATATTGCGGAATGAATGATTTGTGAATGTCGACAACAGATGGTGTGAGGAATTTCGGTTGCTGTATTAAATTGTCCATGATATTTATTTAATACCCAAATAGTGAACTGTACTCAAATATAGGGAAATATATTATTTGCGTTGAGTACAGATGCAAACCATACAACTTATGTAGGTGTCACTATAAACCGAAAAGACTGTTCAAATACAATTATATTTGAAATTTGAAATGCATTACATTTCAAATAAAATATGATAATAATTGTGGCGAATAAACGAATGAAAATGCGCGATTTGAATGAGAGAATCGCTACAATGTATTCTTTTTGTACTACAACGAAAGGTAGAATAAAAATAATATTTCGTTTGACGTTTTGTAATTATGTGCGATGCTTACAATTTAAATGATTAAATTGAATTAAATCGTAGATATTATGGAAATGAAATTATTAATTATGATAAAATTAATTATTTAAGATGTTAAATATTAAAATTTTTGAAAATATTTTTGGTTTTATTACAAGATTATAGTTTTAGAGCTTGTCGGATACAAAAAATCCCAGTTTTTTTTAAAGATATATAAATTAAAATTAATATTGCATTATGTGTTTTCACGTACAAATTATTTGCCACTTCAATTAATTATAATAAAATTATTTATTTAAAAATTTAACTTGTTTCCTAATTTTCAAAATAAAATAAAAATCGTGCTGTGGAAAATGTATTCCATTTATTCGAATCCGTTCTTTTATTACATTACGCACGGAATATTTCGAGGTCACGTGATCAATATTCTATTCCTTCTGTTCTTTCTATGGAATGAATAAAAGAAAACATCCAGTATGTAGGGTATACTATAAATCTAGAAGGCATTGAAAGCAAAAAATATAACAACAACAACAATTTACATTTAAGATTTATAAGATTTTAGATTTACTACTGTGTCCAAAAAATATAGCCAGTTTTCAATTTAAATCGCGCGGGTAAACCGCACATCATTCATTTTTTTTTCTAAGTTGGCAGCATTGTGATATATGTACATCTGTGACAAATTTTATTTCATAACATTTATCAGTTTTTGTTTTACGCTTGGTTTTGTACGACGCTACAGGTGCATTCGGCGTTTTTAATTTCTAATTATATTGAGCAAAAAAAGTTGCATTAAATTTTGTTTGCGGGAGTAAAGAAGGTCGTGAAAGTGTTGAAGGTCATGTTGACAGTTCTCATCGATTATCATGGTGTTGTCCATAGTCCATTCAGAATTCCTTCCACCCGGTCAAATCGTCGACAAATAGTATTATTTGTGTGTTATGCGTCGCTTGCGTTAAGCTGTTCGCAAGAAGCGGCCAGAATTGTGGGCAGACAATTCTTGGTATTTGCACCACGATAATGCACCTGCTCACACTCCACCGTAGTCGTCTGATTTAGCACCATGTGATTTCAGGCTATTTCCAAAACTCAAAAGATCACTGCGGAGAAATCATTTTGAGACGATAAAAGAGGTAAAACGTGAATCGCTACGCTCTCTGAAGGCTATTCCGGAAGGCGACTTTAATTCTTGTTTCGAAAATTCGAAAATACGTTGGCATAAGTATATTGTATCGGGAGAGCTGGATTACTTTGGAGGCGACGCAATAGATTTGGAACAATAAATAAATATCTTTTGAAATAAATAAAAACTGGCTTTACTTTTTGGACATAGTAGTATAAGAGATTCTCCTTATAAAATGTACTACAAAACATCCTTGACTAGTGAAGCAGAGTTTTATATTTTGGACTTAGCACTAAAAAGGGATGACCAAAAAATTTTGGTTCAGTACAGTTACTGTCGTTATGCTCAAGTGGGCGTTCGGCAAGGCAGAGCAGTAACGAATTACATTTATTTGAATTAGGTAATGAAAACACAAATTACAATTTGAAATTTGTATTTTAATTACATTAGTTTTTTTTTAATGTATTGTTTACATTTTTACAAGGTTCATTAAAATTTGGTTCTAGAGCCATCAGTATAAACCTTATGTTAATGATCGTTATTTTATTGGTATGTTTTTTTGACTAAATGAATTTCGTCAAATCAAATTTCAATTTACAAATGTAAAATATTTGTAATTTGTATTTTAATTGCTGAGTTTGCAGTAATTTGTAAAAGTATTTTAATTATTCAGTGTATTGTAACTTGCCCAGCCTTGGCGACCGGTCACAATCGCGAAATATAAAGACATGATGGATTTGCTCCGATATATTTCTACCTGTTCAAATGCGGATCAACTTGTTGAGGAGTAAAATGAAATCCAAACCTATCAAATTCACTAGAACTTTCTCTTTCTAATACCTGAATGTTATTTATAAAGTAAAATTCTCTTTAATGAATTAAATCAATATAAAATGATGGTATAAGTCATTTTTATTTTAAAAAAATATTTTGAAAGTGGAGTAAGTCATTCCCTGTACAAAAAACTCGTCTTTTACCAAGCCTTATTATGATATTTATCACTTAAGCTGAAAGTAGTAAGTATATTAATATCATAAATGCAAATACTTTAAACACAAGTTGTATTGATTTTTTTCAGACCATGAAAATACAAATGTTTAATTATCTCAATATTAAGAAAACATGATTTACTCCACTTTCAAAATAAACGGTGCAAATCACAGTGGCAAACGCTGTTAAAGGAAATTGAAACAAGAAAGTTTTAGTTTCAAAAACAAATTTTACAAATTTACTAAACATTTTGTAAAACTATTTAGAACTGTCAAAATATTTAATTAATGTATCTGTTTATTGTGTTGAAATATCGAGTTGAAATGTCGAGGCGAGTAACCGACAAATCGTTCACTACCAATAACTTATTTTATAGTATCGTTGAATTTCGAAAAACATATGACAGATTCAATTAATTTTTCAAAATTACATCCCTCGTTGCTTTATTCCTAAATTATTTATGGTCACAATAATTTACGATTTTTTTTCTTTTAACTACAACAATTTTAGCACTATACAGTGCATATAATAGAACCCAGTAAATGTGTTATAGAAAGAAGTATTATTGTTATACACAGGAATTAAAAGGAGAAATTAATAGTTATTGACAGCAATTTAATCTTTGACATTTTGTGTATCAGTATACTGCCTTAGCAAACATACAAAGAGGGAAATAATTCGGGTTCGGATTACCAATGAGTGAAAAAATGCATGACACAAAAAAAAAACAATAAATTATTTTATTTATTTATAAGTTTGTCGTTTTTTTAGATTTTATTATTTTATAATTTATTACCAGTTGCATTGTTATGTTGTATTATAGTTTTCTATGCTGTTTTGTTAAAAACGACAAAAAAATTTTAAAAACCATAAACAAGGTACAAAAAAGTAAAATTATGATTTTCTTTTGCCAGAATTTTCGTTTTATGTATTTAGATGTATTTATTAGGTTTTTGTTAGGGGCAGAACCGACAAATTTTATTATTTTAATGTTGTTAAATTTATTGTTTTTTTTTAAATTTTGTACTCCTATTTTTTGACATTGAAAAGGGGGCACTGTAATTAATTACCATGTATATTATATATGACGTATATTATATTATATTGTTTTGTGCACCATGTCGGATATTAAAAGGAGTTCTTAAAATAAAAACAAGTTGATAGAATTGTTTTTTGGTTGTGGGAAAACAGTTATTATAGGGTTCTGCAAAAATCTTATTATTTCAATCAGCAGCCATCGTCTAAAATTTTTCTTTATTTATGCCCATATGTATGAATAATATTAAAGAACAGTAACTTACTTCTTGTAACATGAATGTGGAGCGAAACATAGGCAATATTTTTAAACATGCATTTAACAGCTTCTGCGATTTAGTACCGTTCTCACAATTGGCCATTATTACTAAAAATACCGCTAAACATGGGAGAATCAAACTTACTTTAATTTCACAAATATGTACGTGTTTATTGTTAGTGATTGCTCTCAGTTACACGTTTTATACGTACTTTCTTTCTCATTTAAGGGTCCTTCCATAAGCCCAATCTGAGTGGTTCTTTGCCATAATAATACCTATGGGTTTCGATTAGTATTTTCTCGTGTTCGGCTGTCAGTGTATTTGTAATATATTGCTTTTCCAAAAGTTCTAGTAGAGAAACATTTTACGAATTTCGTATCGAAATCTTTTCAATACTCATTGATTGATTCATCATTTGTTTCCTAATCGACAAAATATCTTCTTAATATTATGTACGTAAACAGCATAATAATCGTTTATGTATATGTTGTTATGTTTTAAAAAGTAAAACGTTGAAATGTATAATATTTCGTTTGCTTATAATATTTAATTGAGTTTTTGGCATATAACATGCGAACTCAACCCTGCATTCTACATAACCATACTATACACAGTACATACAATACAAAATATTATTTATTGTATGTTGTGAAGGAAAGAGTCTTGTACATATTTTCTAACATTTTAAATTTATTATGAATATAAATAATAATAATATTAGTAATAAATGTACATTATGTATATTTTGTGTACAGATATGTCAGATAGTCATGTACCTTTTTGTTGTACGATGAGTATACTATGTTTGTAAAAATGTATACGATGTTATGTAAGTATAACACAACCGTACCGACAAGTGAAATAAATCGCGGAACAATAAGACGTTCATCTCCTTTTTGTTATATTTTTTTGCAAATACCTATGAATGGTTTGTGTATTATGTATGCAAGAAGGAAATGAAATGTTATTTATTTCGATCATTTTTTATAAATTTTTCTTTAACTAGGAATGGCGGATAGGAAAAATGAGGTTGTATTATTCATTTTTTGCCAAAATTGGTTTAGATAATTTTTCACTTTATTTTTTTAAATATTTTACATGCGAATTTATTCTAGTGCAATCGTTATCGTTTCAAACTATATATTTTGATGGTATAACACATACTTCAAAATAATAGGTTAGTAAGCTGTTCCCATCTTTTCTTATGTTGCAATATGTTTTAGGAGAAATTTCCATGGCAGTTTTCAATGAAATGTAACCTCAGGTACGCACTAGTAAAATAGATCGAAGTTTTCCAGTCGAAAGAAAAAAAGTCGATAATGCAGATTACGTTATTTACTTTTCAGCAGAAAATAAAAAATATATACAGCCAAAAGTTAATCCCAGATTTTCCACGGCAAACTAGAACAAATTTTTTTTCCGGCAATAGCTATTGACAAATCACATAAATGCAATCCATCTCCAAATATACTCGTATTTCGAAAGAAGCTGATTTTATACCAATTTTAAATATTTTTTGGAATCCGTGGATACAGCGTAAAGTATTCGTAGATAACCGCTATGTTTTTTATTTTCGGCAGGGATAACACAATCTGCATTACCGATTTTTTACTTTCAGCTGACCGTAAGATGATCCTGTATTATCGACTTTTTAGAATTTCAGCTACTCGATGTTATCTGAATCTTTCGGAATTTTCTAAGGTATTCAAGAATATTTGAGATTTGAGAAAATGTAATTTGATTAGAGTTGGAATGTTTGGCGATTCAATGACCTTTTGACCGTTGAGTAGTTGCATAATTTTGCTACTTTTTTTCCAAGAATATTCGACTGCTCAATTATATTCAAATCACAAACCAAAGCAACCAATTTATAAATTTATTACAGGGTCGGGGCTTATCCACTTTTATCGGGGGTAGAGGGTTGAACCTCGAACCGATGCCTGGCATTGTCTTAATCATGAACTATAAAAATTAATTTTAATTGAGTTTTGAAGTGTGATTTTATTACTGGTTAAATAAAGCTGTCTCGTTTTTATATTTTTACTCGGGTCTGAGATATAAGTTCATCGGTTATTTTAATTAAGAAAATCGAAATTTGTGGATCTACTTACCATACATTTTCAATAACCGAAAAGTAAAGGAAAAAAATCCAATGTGTATTAAGAGCAATACATTCGACCACATTCGGGTTCGGGCACTAGGAATAACGAGAAATAGGAAACAGAGACCGGTTACGTTTTATATCGGTTCGCTGATGCCATTTAACGCTACTGCATTGATTCCAATAAATACAGGTAACGAATTAAATTTTTTTAAGGACATTAATGCAAAGATTTTTACTGGCAAGTAAAATATTTTTGATACCAAAAATCACATTAAATGGCATCAAATATCGAAATAAAATGAAGTGGAAATGAAAACAAGAAACGAAACGGCAACTAATTTTGGTGGACAATTTGAATCACAGAACATAGTAGTAGTAGCGCCAGTTACCCTTAAATTGAACCAAGTAATAAACTTTGAAAATGTTGACGAATTATACTTATTGATGAACATAATTTTCACATCATATAAATTAACGATTTGTTAAGACTCCATATTACAATTAGTGAAAGGTTATTCTATCATAACACATAAACTATTCCTATTTACGAACAACAGAGGCGATAATCTGTAGATTACCAGTGGTATTGGTTAATAAAAAAGAGGAGTGGAAACGTTTAGGTGTTGGATATCGGAAAATCCAATGTCAATCCATATATTAATGTGTTGATCGGCTTCAACACATTAATATATTCACAACATTGCATTTAGAGCAGCGTTTCAGTTTTGCTGTATGCTAGCCAAAATCTTCTTAACCATGATCCATTGGGAATTACCATACCGTTTGTCATTTAAAAAATGAGGAAAAATTGTTAATTGGCTCGCCAAATTGTTTGCGTCTAAGCCTGTCATCTTTGAACCGCTACCTTAACCTTATCTAACCTAACCTAAAAAATTGACAGCTCTAGAAGATTTTGGTTAAAATAAAGCGGAAATTTGGGAATTATTGCGGAAAAAGGAATAATTTGTTTTTCATTTTCCTGAGTCTAGCAATATTATTTTCTTGTTGAGTCAATTGCACTGATAAATTTGTCTAGGGGGAGCTAAAACTAATGTAAATTAGTCAAAGCCTTGCTTTTAAAACATTTATTTTGAGTCAAATTCAAACTATTATAATTAATTTCTCTAATTTTTTGCAAATAACCAAGCATTCGGTAATTTTACAATGGTTAAGAAATTTAGTCTGACGAATTGGTAATTGGCGGAAAAACTTTTACATTATATGTTAAAAATCACCCAATTCATGATGAAGAGGAATCCAACCTAAAACCATAAAACACACAAACTTAGTATTATTTAAATCTAATTGTAATTATATTTTAAAAACTTAGTTTGTTTACAATCCGTATTCCGTATAATGTCACAATCAATAACTGTTTACATATGGGGCATTCTCTGTCAAATCGGTTACTCTCCCCTGCACATTTCATTTTTTGAGATAAATAAACTTTTTTGCGCTTACAATTTTCCTTAGAATGTCTACTTTTTAATGCCGTATGACGTTTTTATGGCGTCCTTGGATTTTCAAAATGGCGGACCTTATCTGCTAAGCAAGTCTTTAATTTTTAATAAAATTGATATAAAAACGTAATTTTAACTTTGTTAATTTACTCAATAGTGTTTTTGGGTGTCATAGATTACACATTTTTTATTATATTTTTACAATGCGAAGATGGCGGATCTAAGATGGCCGCCAAAATAAGCAAATTTTTCGACGTTCATAAAGATCGCTAGAAACAAATCCTGGAAGGTTTTCGGGGTCGCTGATCATGAATTTGAGGTCAGAATTTTAATATTCAAGATGGCGGACACAAGATGATATAGTCGAATATGGCCGAAAAAAGGCCAATTGTTCGACGCTAATAGAAATCAATAAAAACTCGGTCAGAATTTTAAAATGTAAGACGGCGGACCCAAGATGGCCGCCATAAATGCAAATTTTTTAAGCTTTATAAAAATCGATAAAAACATGATCTAGGGGGTTTTGGGGATCACGATCAGGGGTCAACATTTAAAAATTCTCTCTTAAACGTATACCAGAGTCTAGATAAAAAAAAAGTGTTATTTTTGACATTTTTTGAAAATACTATCTAAATATAACACTTTTTATATAGATTAGTGATCCGCTTTTTATCGATTTTCATAAACGTTGAAAAATTGACATTTATGGCAGCCATATTGGGTCCGCCGTCTTGAATTTTCAAATTCCCTTCAAATTTTCGGCCACCAGCTTCTGTCCGCCATCTTGAATATTAAAATGCTGACATCAAATTCATGACCAACGACCCCGGAAACCTTCTAGGATTTGTTTCTAACGATCTTTTTGAACGTCGAAAATTTGCCTATTTTGGCGGCCATCTTAGATCCGCCATCTTGGCATTGTAAAAATATAGTAAAAAATGTGTAATCTATGACACCCAAAAACACTTTTGAGTAAATTAACGGAGTTAAAATTACGTTTTTTATATCAATTTTATTAAATATTAAAGACTTGCTTGGCAGAAAATCCAAGGAGGCGGGGGGGGGGGGGGGGGTTGCCGATTTGACAGAGAATGCCCTATATATTTGACATTTTTACTGCTTTTAAAACTTTTCTATTTTTTTGTAACTCATTAATTTGTAGAATAAAACTTTTTTTGTAATTCATTAATTTATAGATTAATTTAGTAGTTCAATTTAAATATGAATCTTGGATAAGTTTAAGTCATCTATACTCGTTGGCAGGTGTCATATTATAGCAAAATATTAATTGATACGCTTATAAATTAGAGATGGTGTAAGAAAATTTGTGTTGAATTTGTGTTCAGTCCGATGGCTTGCAGTTTTTATTTTTTTGGAAAGACACTTGGATGTTTTTATTATTATCAAAAAGACAGTGAGAGAGATTGTACGCGAAAAAAAATTAAACAGTGAAATAAATTAAAATAAAACAAATTGTTATTATTGTAAATTTAAACCGGCATTTTTTATTGGCTTTGGAGACACCGCTACGATAATTTTGACCCTGCTAACATTGGACACGACATATTTGGCCCCACATATTTTGAACCGCGCTTTTCAATACGGAATATCTAATAAACATTTTTTGTTTGTTTTTGTTTTTTTTGTTTATGTTGTTACAACATTTAAAGTGAACTGATAGGCATTGAAGTTTATCCCGCGATTTGCACTAACTAAACATACACGGAGAATCGACTCAGTGCTTATAATACATTTTCAACCAAGTTCATTGGCATATTTTACACATTAGGCATTGTAGTAAGAAGAGTATGAGTACATAATATGAACCTTTTATATCAAACTATACTTGAAAACTACAAAGGTATTTTTTTATTCATTTGATTTAAATTAATTGATTTAAATCAGACAAACCCTGCCCTAAAATTGGCCATACAACAGATCTGCATCTAAAAATCATTTTATAATCCCATTTCCATCGAGCATTATAAATTTCATCATTGTCTATTGAGAAAATAAAAGTTTTTCCAGTTATTCCAGTGCTGCGTCGAAAAATCATTTTAGAATCTCATTTCCATTGTACATATTGAATTTCAACAGCATTGCTTAAGAAATACATGAAATGAAGTTTAAATCACGTTTTGAATTATAATCATTTTAACTGTAAATTACTACTTACGAGTTACAAAGAAAATACTAAAAACCAAACAGCAGAATTTATTTTCTATATAAAACCTCATTCTAGTATGTTGCAAAAAGAAATAAAGCCAATTTTCCGCCAAAAACGGTTTGGCCTGGTTAAAATGTGCCTTGGGTTAAATAAAATTCACGTTTTTGGAACATATAACCGAAATCGGTGGAAAATTGTGGACTTGCATTCAAGACAAACAAACAAACAGAATTTGAGTTTTATATTATATGTACTTATATAGATTATGGAATGGCATATTCCAAAAAGAGGATGGCAATTGGCAATATGCTTGTTCAACACTCTACACATATAGATTACCAACATTTTATGGAAAAGTTATACCAAAAAATTCTAAAATATAGAATCCGAGTGCCATTTCACTCCACTTGTTGGTTGCGGATAAAGCCGCTACATAAAACGAGAAAAACATAATGGATAGTTCAATCGGTATGTCGCGTAGTGGAAAACATTTTTTTTAAATCTATTTTCCGGCTCGAATTTCAATGCTTTTTTATTTAAATTTTTCTGTTTTAATTTTCTGTTGACTCATCTGGGCTCGTATTCTTCAAATTCACCCAAAAAAAAAAAACACCCGTGATTTTTTAAATTGCTTTAAATTTCAAGAATACGGTCCCTATGCAGATTTTCGATTGAAGAACTCAATTTTTTAAATTTCCTTCCTGTATAACCTCAAAAAGATACATTTTTGATATACTTTTCTACCTGGACATTTTTCTAACGATAAAATACACATGGAAATCATGTAAGGGCTTTCGAGTTCGCTGATTACGAATTTGCCGTCAAATGTTGGAAATTCAAAATGGCAGAGAATTTTATTTGTAAGTTAGCAAAATTCGTGGAAAACGATATGTGTGGTTTTTTGACGTTGCTGATAAAAATTTCGTGTCAGATGTTAGAAATTCAAGATATCAGATCCAATATGGCGGAAAATATCGAAGAATTGACTAACTTCGAAGTTAATCAAATGATTGAACAAATATGTACCCTCTACGTCCCATAAAAATAAATGTACCCGGGCGACTTATTATTGTGAAGTATTCTTTGTGTTTTACATTTATAGACGGAAAAATTCAGACTATTATAATCAATATAACTTATAAACCCAAAGATGAACGATATGCGATACACTTCCGAAAGATCTTAGTAGTGTCACAGAATACCCAGAAGAGAGATAACGCGGTTTTTGTATTTCAAATGTCGACTCATTTTTTTGACCTTGGTTTGGCGAAGGTCAGAGTTTTAGTGTTAAGTTTTCGTTCAGTGGCTGAAATTTCAAAACTAACTTGTAAAATATAGGTTAGGTTTGGGTGGCGGTCCACCAGGACCAGGCATAGACACAAAAAGGTCCGTAGCCATACCACAAATTAAAAATTTTTCCTCCAACTCATTGAAACCACTTTGAGCTTGCTATGAAGCGCTGGATACTCCTGACGTCCTTCTCGCTGAGCTCCGCCAGGTCGTTGAAAAGGTGTGCCCCTAGAAAATTCAGTCTGTTTTGTGCCAGACGAGGACAGGTGCAAAGAAGATGAAGTACTGTCTCTTCCTCCTCTTCGTCTTCGCAACTACGACAGTAGTCATGTGAGAAGAAACCAAGTCTACTTGCATGTCTGCCTATGAGACAGTGCGCCGTAATCACTCCAACAACCACACTGATCTGACTCCGCTGAAGTGAGATCAGCTGTTTGGATCTCGCCAAGTTCAACTTTGGCCAGATTTGCCGAGTTATTACGCATGAGGTACTATTTGACCATCTGTCATTCGTCAACTTACTGGCTTCCTCCTGAAGCAGCAGTTTACATACCGCAAGAGGAATTTCAATATCCTTTTTGCTGTTTGAAATGTGGTCCGTTGTACCACGTCGAGCCAGTTCATCGGCTTTCATGTTCCCCGTACTAACGAAATGTCCTGGCACCCATATGATATGGATGTTGAACTGATCTGTCATCTCGTTAAGAGATGAGAGACAGCTCTGGACTACTTTCGACGTGAGAAGGTGTGATTGAAGCGCTTTAATGGCTGCCTGACTGTCCGTATATATGCGAATATCACTAGTCGATATTACATTATACCTCAACCAGTCCGCGACTTCCTTTATCGCAGTTACCTCAGCTTGAAAAATGCTGCAGTCGTCAGGGAGACGAAAGGAGAGGTTTAACATGAGTTCCTCGCAGAACACCCCAGCCCCTACTCCTCTATCCCGTTTTGAACCATCAGTGAAGAAGTTCAAAACTCCTGGTTCCAAAACTGTATCCATCATCCAGTCCTCTCTAGATGGTATAATAGTCCGGAACTTTCTATCAAAAGATAGTGACGGGACAGTATAGTCGGTGGTCTTGGGAAGCCCTTTGTTACAAAGTATAGATGAGTGCCCTGTGTTATTACAGGTCCACATTAAGGTGGATTTCAGTCGTATGGCAGTGCTAGCTGCCCACTGTTTTCCCATGATATCTAGAGGAGTTAGAAATAGCAGAGTCTCCAGTGCCTGAGTGGATGTGCTCCTCATTGCACCACTATTCCACAGAGAGATTGTTCTCTGAACTTTTGTCAACAACTTTAGGTTGACAGTTTTGTCCAGAGCAGGCCACCAAACTGTTACCCCATACAGAAGAATGGGTCTAACTACTGCTGTGTATAGCCAAAGGACCATGTGGGGATACAGCCCCCAACCTTTCCCAATTGCATTTTTGCAGGAGTATAGCGCTACCGTAGCTTTCTTTACCCTTTCCGTAATATTCGGTTTCCAGTTTAATTTACTGTCTAAGACGAGACCCAAGAACTTTGCTTCACCTGTAAAAGCCAAGTTGAAACCATTTAAAGTAGGAGGATCGACATGAGGAATTTTATATTTCCTAGAGAAGAGAACCAATTCGGTTTTCTGTGGGTTCACACTTAGCCCACAACCATTGGTCCATAATGAAAGAATGCCCAGAGCATTTTGAATAAGCTCGCTAAGTGTCCCGGGATATTTTCCCCGAACGCCAATAGCGACATCATCCGCATAGGCAACCACCTTGAAGCCAGTATCCTCCAGCCTCAGCAACAGATCATTTATGACCAAGTTCCAGAGAAGGGGGGACAGTACGCCACCCTGCGGCGTGCCTCTGCTTGCAAATCTTCTGGCGGAGGATTTCCCCAGACTGGCATTTATGATTCTGCCTCTTAGCATCTGATCTATCCAGTCCTTAAGAGAATCCTCCACTCCTAGATTCGAAAGTGCCCGAGTTATAGCCCCTGTTAGCACGTTGTTAAAGGCTCCCTCAATGTCCAAAAAGGTTACCATCGCGTAGTCTCCATATTCGAAAGATTTTCCAATGAAATATGTGAGAGAATGAAGAGCAGTTTCTACAGATCTCCCCTTGCAATAGGCATGTTGAGATTTGGACAGCTTTTCCGGCACAATCGTGCCTCTAATATGAGCTTCTATTTGTCTTTCCAGTATTTTAAACAGGAAAGAAGACAAGCTGATTGGTCTAAGGTCTTTGGGACTGCAATGTGAGCGTTTTCCCGCCTTAGGTATGAAGACAACCTTCACTTCCGTCCATTTACTGGGAATGTGACATAGTTCTAGGCTGCCTCTAAAAATTACCTCTAACCAGGGAATGGTTAGATCCGTAGTTTTTTGTATATCCGCAGGGATAATACCATCAGGCCCTGGTGACTTGTATGGTTTAAAACTGCTTATAGCCCACAGAATCTTTCTTCTGCTAATAATTTGACCTACGAGGCTGCTTGCCCTTTTACCTACTGATAAAGTAGCTGCAGATTCGGAACAACCAGGAAAGTGAGTCTCCAATAGTAGTTCCAGCGATTCCATACTATTTGTGGTCCATGCTCCATCCGGCCTTTGAAGGAAGCTTGGGATGGATGGACTAGTAGATAGTACTTTGCGAAGCCTGGACATCTCTGAAGACTCCTGAATTTTACCACAGTATAGTCTCCAAGATCTGTTCTTTGCGCTTCTTAGCTGATATTTGTAAATTTTGAGGACTTCCTTATAGGAGTCCCAGTCTACAGCGGCTTTTGTTTTCCTTGCTGTTTTGAAGAGTCTCTTGCACCGTTGACGTATTTGTTGAATCTCCTTTGACCACCAAGGTGGCCGAGATTTGCCCCTAGGCCTACTAAGAGGACAAGAGCCTAGTACCGCTTCATTAAAAGCGCTGGACAGTTCGTCCACTAAGCCATCGAGTTCTACCGTAGTTTTTGGAGGTTCAGGCTGAAGTTTTTGGAGGTAAAATATAAGATAAGAGCAAAAATTTGTTGGTCCAAATAATGTCCCTGGTATTGTTTATTATTCTCTGCTAGTGTCATGAAACAAAAAATTATCATACCAATATAGACTCTCCCCTTTACATTGATTGGTAAGGTATATGGAAACCGATTCAAAGAAAATATGGAAGGCTACCTGAAACCACTATTGTTACCGTTGAAAAAAGAAGCATCATGGATTTTATTAAAAAAGTTGACAAATTAAACTTAGAAGGTAGTAATATATCAGAAAATTGGCGTATAGGGAAGCAAAATTACGAAATATTTTTTACGGAAGAAGATAAAGTTAAGCCACCTAAGAATGAATTGTATGAAAGTTTCGTGTTTCGTAATCGAAAACAAGGAAATGGTGAACCGTTTGACAAATTCTTACTGAATATTAAAAAACTCGTTCGAACATGTGGGTACAAGGACGAATATCGTATGGTACGTGATCAACTCGTGTTAGGCGTAGCGGATAAGCAGTTACAAAAAAGATTTTTAGTGGCTGATGATGGAATAACATTAGTGAAAGTAGTGGAAATGAGAAGACCAGCCGAAGCGTCAAAGAGTCAAATAATGAATATTCAGAAACCAAGTACATCGTTGGACGCAATTAATATAGATAGAGAGGACAAGGCATACAAATGGCAGCAATTATAATAGTTATAAGAACAATCAAATTTTTCAGCCAATTTTCGGCCAAATTATAACCAAGATGTTAAAAATGAAATATACAAAAAGTGTTCATATTGTTTGTTATCACACGTGAAAGGAAATTGTGGTAAGTTAAATCATTATGCCTCTGCTTGCCTTACACAACGTATTAAAGAATTAAATCTATATCTTTCGATGATAATTTTTATATTGACGCAATTGAAAATGAAAACCAACCTAACGGTAAATCGTTATTTGAACGAGTAAAGATACAAAAGTATTGCATTAATTTTAAATTAGATACGGGAGCCCAGGCAAACATTTTTCCTCTAAATTATATATGGAGGAACGGCATTGAACGTAGTCGGTGAAGCGTAAATAGTGTGCTTTGTAAAAACTGAAATATCAATACAAAAGGTTTTGGTCATTGATTCCAATACAGCACCCATACTTGGACTTCAAGAGTGTACAGATTTGAATTTAGTGGAAAGAATAGATTCATTAAACAATGACAGTAAGAAACAATTTTTTCAATGGGATTTGTTGTTTTATAGATAACTTTAAAATACAATTAAAAGATAACGCTATTCCGGTAGTAAAACCAACTAGACGTATTCCACTAAAATTAACTAATCCGTTAAAAATAGAATTAGTATCCCTTTCTGGCCGTAAAATAATTGAGAAAGTAGATGAGCCATCAGAATGGGTATCCAACATAGTTATAGTGGAAGAGCCAAATCAGAAAATTAGAATATGCCTTGATCCAAAACACAGTAATGAGGCAATTAAACAAGAAACATTTTTAATACCATATTTCGAAGAAATTATTTCACACTTGGCGAACAAGAAAATTTTCTCAGTGCTAGACCTTAAAGATGGTTATTGGCAGGTGGAGTTAGATGAAAGCTTATCGAAATTGTGTACCTACGTTTAATATGCCTTTTATGGTTATTTTCGATTTAAAAGACTCCCTTTCGGTATTAAAATCGCGCCGGAAGTTTTTCAAAAATATAGCCAACGAAATTTTTTAGATATACCAGGTGAAGTAGTTTAATTCAACGATCTCTTGATTTTTGCGGAAACAGAACAAGAGCATGACGAGTCGCAATTTAGCAAATAAAAAGTCAGGCACACCATATCTTACTACACCTATTGCCATAATGACTGATACAAACTTACCAACTATTAAGAAAATTTGAAAATTTAGCCAAAAAAATTGACCTGACTAAATTGTCTAAATCGACTAAAATAAATTGATGTTTGGTTTATGTCGGTCATTCAAAGTTGACATTCATTAAAATATATTTTGTGCCTTTAATTCTAAATTCCAAACTAAACTATATTACGACTTTTTATATGTCACAGTGTCTTTGAACAGAAAAATTATTCATAAAATATTGAAATCAGGTACACTGTCTATAGTAATGAAAGTAATAATAATTTTTTGCATAATTTATTGGCATCAAACTAGTTTGATTTGATTTGACAAAATCAAATAAAAGAAATGTAATTACATTTTTAAACCGTTGGCTCATAATTTCTCATGACTTTGCATCACTGAAATATTCTCGTCTCATCAATCTCATTAAACAACCAAAAAATTACCATTATCATGTTCAAACTATATAACAGGGGGGTAACACGATATTCAATGTTGCTGATTTTTATTATAATAACCATTATCATTATTTTTATTAATTAATTTTTCATTTCAATGATTTTCCCTTTCAAAGCATGTGTACACTGTCGTGTTTTTATTAAAATAACAATGCAGATCAGAAAAAAATAAATTACATGAAACATAATAAGTTATTCACCTTTTAATTTATAATTTATTATTATTCATTTTTTTTTTTTTATAATAAAGGCAGTAATAAAAAATAAAATAAATTAATATTAATTTAAAAAATAAAATATAATTTATGAGTTTTCATTTTTGAGAATTGGAATAGTTACACACAGAAAATTATAAAATTTTGCATTATCATTCAGTTCTTCATTAATCACTTTTCGAAAATAAAAAAGAAATATTTTGCATTCATTCTTGACCATTCAGTTTGGTTTGAGGGGTTTAAAATTGGCACTATTTGTTCTAGTCATCCGCAACACCGAACCAAAGCGTCGGCATCACACAGTGTTCATGCATGCATCGGAAATACGCTAGACATAAAACAATTATTATAATAAATGTATGTACATATTTCTATTGAAGTAAATAGAAGAAATAAAATGTTAAATGTAATTGACAATTGATATCAACACAAATTTAATTATTTTATGACTTCCGTTTAAATTAAAATTAATGAACTGTGGCAGGCGTAATGATAAAGCGATGAAATATATTTAACAAATTTATGTGTGTAACTGCTGCCGTTGTTGTTATTGTTAGATGTGCAGCAAAACGGAGAATAATTTATTTTTGTGTATGTATATCTATGTATAATAAAACATTTAAATTAAAATTAATTAGTTTTAATGAGAGAGAATAAAATTAATCTTTTCTTTTAAATTTAACATAGCGTGAAATGATATATTATACAGAGAAACGCGCTTTCAAATGGTATACCTTAATTGTCATGGTGCTAAATTTTTAAAAGAATCCATAAAATATTTACGGGTACAGTTTGCGTCAGCACTCATGCAACTACTCAGGATAATCATAATCTGAAATAACATTGGACTCATAATTACAAACAAAATAATTGGCTATCTTAACTGCGGGTACTTGAGTTAAGCTATCGAACCCGTTATTAATGTTTATTTTACTCGTACTTACGATCCAAATTTAACGAAATTTTCAACTAACTGCTCAGATAAGATAAATTTTGCTGACCGTTAAAATAACTAAGCACATATAGTAGAAAAATCCGACAAATCAGGGCGAAACCACAAAATGAACTTTATTTAAATTAAATTGAGAATTGCTCGGTAACAAGTACAAAATTCAAGTGATTTTTATTTTTATAATTCATATACAGTAATTTTGAAAGTTGTTAATGTAAGGATCAATGAATTAATCACTCATTATCCGTTGTAAAAATGATTACGAAACTTCACTATGAAGCGGCAAAATCCCTCTATGGTATGTAGCGCCAGAGAAAAACAAAACAAAAAATTTGTATCGTTCGATCATAATTTAACGTTACTATTTTTAAAAGATATGCATTTCTGTCATCACCAAGCTGATTCCTCCTCGATCTCGTCCCATTCTTCGTCTGACAATAAACCTTCGTAATATTAAGAACCTTCGAACGTTGGAACGTGTTATTTAGATAACGTTGCACTCGATCGAAGTATTTATACTAGTCTCCAGGGTCATCACGTGACAACTTTGCCAAAGCAGGAATAATTATACGGTTCAGTCGTTCCACCGGTCCGTTCCACGACGGTATACCTGTTATACCTTCTTGCAATACTCAATAAATTCTGCGGAAGTTAAACAAGTCCCGCGATCGGTAATTATATTGGCAGGATTACCGACCACTGCCTTTTGTAATTCGAATTTCTAAAGAACCTCCTTAGTTATTATGCCCTTTGTTGGATAGAGCCAGATGAACTTCGAAAAACTATCAATTATGGACAAAATCCCTTGTGATCTACGTGATACGTTATAAAGGGTAGATCTTTTTTTGACAGCGGGTTAAGAGGGCCCTCTTTCTTCCCCAGTTTCTTTAGATCCTTGTCATTGTTCTGGGCTGCTTTTACTCTTGCGGCAAAATCTTGGAAAATCAACAAAATAACGGGATTTCGACTTAGTGACTCAACGTGACACATTTTTGTTCCCGGTCGATGTTCCAGAAGAAAATCGAATTCTTGCAGCTGCAGCGCCCATCCAGATATTCGGGCGGCCAACCCTTTTTTTTCCATTGTGGCTTTGAATGCGGTGCAATCGGTAACATTTATGAATTTCAGGCCAAGAAGTCAAACTCTAAATTTCTTTAGGGCTCTGACGATTGCCAATACTTCCAACTCATAACTGATGTAGCGCTGTCCACACGATGATGCCTTCTTGCTAAAATAAAAAACAGGGTGGAAGTTCTGATCTTCGCCGGATTTTTGCAGCAAAATTACTCCGATCCCCGCATGCATCCATGTGCAGCTCTGTGTCTGCAGTCATTGAGTACAATCGCAGAACGGGCTAACTTGTAAGTACTTTGCGTAAGTTTTTGAAACCCATTTTCTGCTCCTCACTAAACTTAAAGGTTACATCTTTCCGGAGTAGATCCGTTAACGGGCAGCGATATTTGCGTAGTCTTCCTCAAATTTCCGGAAATATCCGGTCAGCCCAAGGAAACTTTGAACATTTTCACAGTTCGATTCCGGAAACTTCTCAATTGCAACCAGTTTTCTCGTTGATGGCTTGACACGTCCCTTCGAAATCTCATACTCCAGATACTCAGTGTCCTTCGCCATAAACTGATACTTACTTTGACCACCTTATTTGCAATCCATTATCAGCTGCTAAGTTCAAAGTGACCGCCAACCGTTGAAGGGCCTCCTTTTCACCTTTAGCCGGAATTGCTATATCGTCCATGTACAGGCATACTACATACCTTATCTTTACATAATGTCTTAAAAACTTCGTTCAAACTGCCCGAATGGTGTCACGAAAGCAGTTAATTGAATGGATTTCTCTGCCTGATTTTCGATGAGTGGTACCCTCTTTCCGTCAGAATAATTTTATTGAGGCGTCGATAATCCCCGTAAAGACACTTGGTACCATCCTTTTAACTTGCCAACACAATTGGACTGGCGTACGGTGATGAACTTGATTGGATAATTCCCTCTGAAAGCTACTTGTCAACTTGTTTGCGCACAATATTCAATTCAGGAGGTGATAGCCTTCGTGGAGGCTGATGAATAGGTTTATCATTCATCAAAACTATTTTCATTTGCACCTTACTATCGACAGTGCATTTCTTCGGCGCGTAATTAACAATTCTAATTTTGTTTGTAGTTTGTGCATCTTTGAGGTAAAATAAATCGATTTCTTCGTCTGCTGCTAATGCGAGGATTGTGATAGTTTGTCTCATTAATTCTTTGCCTACAACAATCTCATCTCATCTTCAATGATCTACCGACACAACTGTTCTGAGTCGACCTTTTTTTCGTAGTCTTTTCGATCCAACACCGCTGAAATTGACAACAAAATCTTCTAATTCGCCTTCATACATGGTTCTTGTATCCGCTTTCTGAAACTAGGTTTAGAACGTTGCCGCTATCGACCATAGCCATTACCTTTTTGCCGCCAATTTGGATTTGTTTTAGCATATATAACCACCTTTATACTCGTGACGTGTTTCCACAATTGCGCCAACATTCGATTTCTCATTTCAACCAGGACATGACGACGACATATGTCCGAATCCATCACATCGATAACATTTATATCCTTTTCCTTTATTTGGGAATACCTTGCTAGAATTACCAATTACTTTGAACTGAAAACTAAGCCGGGTACGAGGCTTGTTGATCGATTTTTTCTAGGCTCGCTTGAACTCACAGCAATTGAGATGCCTGAAGTTGCTTTAATGTCTGACAAACCAGTCGAACGTGGGATTGATGGCGCTGACAAAATTTATTTTGGCATTTTTACCGAAACTTCCTCGTAGAGCTTTAACTTTGGTTTGAATCCGTCCATGCTGGTACACATATATAAGTTCTGTTTATTAGATTCTAAATCAGGAAGGTGCCCAGATTTATCCACCTCTCTTAACTCTATGAGATAATGTTGAAATGTTTCTTTTGTGTACCTAGGCATTGTTCAGCTGCACTCCAATTTATTGACGAAGAAATGTTTTTAACCCCTTCCAGCCATCGTTTACGTCAACAGATCTCATCAACAATTTAGTGTCCCTTTGCATAAGTCTCTTCGCACACAAGCATTTGTCCATCATTTTCGACATCTACAATCCACTGGGTGATGCATTACGTCTCGATATTTCTGTGAAACTGTATGTAATTCGCGTTATAATAAATGAATCTCTTTGCCTTTACGCTTAATTTCTTCGAAACTAACCTCTGGTGCTGCAGATTCATGTTCGCTTGAAGACGACTGATCTCTACTAAGACGTTGGCTTCTTCTTTTCTTATTCTTACCCATTGTGCGTAGATCGTAGATAAATCAACTTTTATTTTATTTTTTATTTTTATAAAGCATTAAAATTTAACAATTACTTTGTCCCGGTTAAATTGTGTAAATATACCGTTTATACAAATTTTAAAATCGCACCACTTTATTTCACCTTAAAGATTGTGCGCACGTTTTCCACAGATTTACGGTATATACATTTTTATTAGATTAACGCACACTCACTCACTTATTAAATGTTTATAATTTACCACTTTGAAATAATATTTTTCGATTATTTTCCGTTTTCTATCCATTTAATTGCAATTCAACCCATATGCAGTCGAGAAAATATACAATCCACCAATTTTCTCGCGTATTCACATTTTCAAGCGATAACGTACACCAAGTATCCCTAATTCTGTAAATTTACAAATGAAAAAACAAAGTTGATCGATTCGCGTGAAGTTTGTCCTAACTTTGTCCTAAAATTACAACAACAAAATTTAGGACAAATTTAGGACAAACTTCACGTATTTGTCGACAGGCGTGAAGTTTGTCCTAAAATTGTCCTATTTTTTTACGTCTGAGAATGTATTGGTTAAATACATTGAATCTCTCGTTATTATGAATTTTTTTTCAAATTTTGAGATTTTTGATATTACCTGAATAAACAACATTAAAAAAAAACAATTTGTAATTTTTCAACGTCAAACAATAAAAAATATTTTATTAGATAAGAGGAAAAACAGAATCTGGTTATCTATATAATATGTAAATACAAGAAAACCCTATCAACAAATTGTTAGTAATATCGATACAAAAGCTCGCTTTATCGAGACATGGTCATTAGAAGTAGTCCTTATAGGCGTTTCATAAGCATACTGTTGGCTTCGTTAACGTTCTATCTACCGTCTGTGAGCGATTCGAAAAAATTTCATGACGCGTTCTGGGGTAAGATATTTGGAAGATATCATTATCGAGGAATAGTGAGCACTTATGGCATAGCGATAGATTTAATAAAGTTTTCTATTCCGTAAAATCAGAGTTTCGAAAAAATCCCGTGATGCGTTATCGAGTTATGATCTTTCGATCCTTATAGGTGATTCGCGAGCATTTGTTGCTTAGCGTTGGGTTTGTTGAAGTTTTCTCTATGGTTCGTGAGAATTTCGAAAATTTTCCATGATTCTGTCTCGAGTTATGGTCTTTAGAAGTAATCCTTATGTGAGATTCGCGAGCCCTTGTTGCATAGCGTTGGATTGGTTGAAGTTTTCTCTATGGTTCGTGAGAGTTTTGAAAATTTTCTATGATGCTGTCTCGAGTTATGGTCTTTAGATGTTATCTGTATGGAAAATTCGCGAGCCCTCGTTACATAGTGTTGGATTCGTTGAAGTTTTATCGTCTAAACAAACAGGGTAATTAAATCTGTCGATGCATTGCTGAGATATAAATAATTTTATTTATCATATTTGTTCTGATATAGAATTCTTCTCTTGTCTAACGGCAAATAGTCCATCCTACCTCTCTTTTCAAATGCCAGCAATAACGGAAAAGTGATGTAATTTTTGGGTGACAGTTAATTTTAAACTAATTTATTAATTTCTCACAACCTTAAAAATACTAATTTATGAATTAATTAAAATAATATTACAAAAATATAAGGTAGGTTATTCTTTGCGAGGCAGTGGTGAATAAACTTGACAATAATATTAAATTTAAATAAAATATAAACTATCAAAAACCACAAAATATAAATTTTAATTTATTTTCTAAACATAAGGCCAATATATTTATTTTCAAACAACCAATCCTTAATTAAATTCATAGTTTTTCTATTATTTAACTGCGCGCGTAATAGTTGAGGTAAGCGATTAAAAAATGTGGGAGCCGAAACTAAGAAGTACCAAGTAGTAGTTATTTGCAAAATACAATAAACGTTTGTTTATTGGCTTTCACTAATAAATCCGGGAACAGAAAGGAAGTTTCTGAAATTATTACGAATGTTGTAAACAGTACTTAATCTCCGAATTCGACGCCCGTTTCGAAATGCCTGCTCATGTGAAAAATGGACTTAAAATAAGGGACATAGAAAAACTGGATTGGGTATGTAATCTAGCATTACAAAATATTGCATTACAAAATATTGCAAATGCAAAATGTTGCAATTATAAAATATTTCAATACAAAATCTTGCATAACAATTTCCCGTACATTTTTTCTCTATTCTGAGGAAAATTAATTGAAGAAAAATGACATCGAATAATTTAACTTAGAATTGTAGAGGCTAACGGCTACGGTAACTCTCACGGGCACACGGGAGGTCGCTCCGCTCCCCCCCGCTTAGCCCTCCGAGGGGCCTTAGAAATGAACTTCGGGGGACGTAGGAGCCGGGATAAGCAAACATGCCGCACTGACACGCTGCCGCACTGACCATTAGTGACACGTGGCCAACCCCTATTAGAATTGTAGAGGCTAACGGCTTCGGTAACACTCATGGGCACGCGGCAGGTCGCTGCGCGATAAGCGCTCGCGAATCTCACATAAGGATTATTTGTAAAGAGCATAACTCGAGACAGCGTCATAGAAAATTTTCAAAACTCTCACAAGCCGTCTCAACTTCAGCGAATCCAACGATATGCAACAAGTGCTCGCGAATCTCACTGAAGGATTATTTCTAAAGACCATTACTCGAGACAGCATGATAGAAAATTTTCAAAACTCGCACGAACCGTAGATAAATGTTCAACGGATCCAACGATATGCGACAAGTGCTTGCGAATCTCCCATCAGGATTATTTCTAAAGACCATAACTCGAGACAGCATCATAGAACATTTTCAAAACTCTCACGAACCGTAGAGAAATCTTCAACGAATCCAACACGATATGCAACAAGTGCTCGCGAATCTCACTGAAGGATTATTTCTAAAGACCATAACTCTAAACAGCATTATAGAAAATTTTCTAAACTCGCACGAACCGTAGAGAAATCTTCAACGAATCCAACGATATGCAACAAGTACTCGCAAATCTCAATGAAGGATTATTTCTAAAGACCATAACTCAAGACAGCATCATAGAAAATTTTCAAAACTCGCACGAACCGTAGAGAAATCTTCAACGAATCCAACGATATGCAACAAGTACTCGCGAATCTCACTGAAGGATTATTTCTAAAGACCATAACTCGAGACAGCATCATAGAAAATTTTCAAAACTCTCACGAACCGTAGAGAAATCTTCAACACGAATCCAAGATATGCAACAAGTGCTCGCGAATCTCACATAAGGATTATTTCTAAAGGCCATAACTCGAGACAGCATGATAGAAAATTTTCAAAACTCGCGCGAGCCGTAGAGAAATCTTCAACGAATCCAACGATATGCGATAAGTGCTCCTGAATCTCACTGAAGGATTATTTCTAAAGGCCATAACTCGAGACAGCATCATAGAAAATTTTCAAAACTCTCACGAACCGTAGAGAAATCTTCAACGAATCCAACGATATGCGACAAGTGCTCGCGAATCTCCCATAAAGTTTATTTCTAAAGACCATAACTCGAGACATCATGATAGAAAATTTTCAAAACTCGAACGAACCGTAGAGAAATCTTCAACGAATCCAACGATATGCAACAAGTGCTCGCGAATCTCACTGAAGGATTATTTCTAAAGACCATAACTCGAGACAGCATCATAGAAAATTTTCAAAACTCGCACGAACCGTAGAGAAATCTTCAACGAATCCAACGATATGCAACAAGTACTCGCGAATCTCACTGAAGGATTATTTCTATAGACCATAACTCGAGACAGCACCATAGAAAATTTTCAAACCTCGCACGAACCGTAGAGAAATCTTCAACGAATCCAACGATATGCAACAAGTGCTCGCGAATCTCACTGAAGGATTATTTCAAAAGACCATAACTCGAGACAGCATCATAGAACATTTTCAAAACTCTCACGAACCGTAGAGAAATCTTCAACGAATCCAATTATATACAACAAGTGCTCGCGAATCTCCCATAAGGATTATTTCTAAAGACCATAACTTGATACATCATCATAGAAAATTTTCAAAATTCGCGCGAGCCGTAGAGAAATCTTCAACGAATCCAACGATATGCGATAAGTGCTCGCGAATCTCACTGAAGGATTATTTCTAAAGACCATAACTCGATACAGCATCATAGAAAATTTTCAAAATTCGCGCGAGCCGTAGAGAAATCTTCATCAGCTTATCGAATAAAATATTTTTTATTGTTTGATGTTGAAAATTTACAAATTGTTTTTTGAAATATTGTTTATTCAGGTAATACCAAAAATCTCAAATTTGAAAAAAAAAATTCATAATAACGAGAGATTTTGTTTATTTAACCAATACATTCTCAAGTGAAAAAAGTTAGGACACATTTAGGACAAACTTCACACTCGTGTTGATCGGTACAAGAGAAAAATTAAACTTCACCAATGGAATGACCCTTCCATACGATCAAGACGATCTTTTAATAAGAAAGTCTTTAATGGTCAAGAAAAGGTTTCAGATCTTGAGCCAAAACAGGGAAACTCTGAAGATAGGACCACACTTCGGACTCAGAAGGTTAAACTTATTCCTTCCATTTATCAAATGTATAATAAAATAACAGAACAAAGCATAAACATTTTAATAGACACGGTACAATTTTCTGTTATCTATAGAAAAATCAAAAATAAAAAATATTTTGGGAACCCAAGAAGTGTCGAAAACAGGAAAAATAAACTTTATCGGTCACAATCAGCCAAATACTATGAGCTAAATTTTCATGAATACTTCGATAGAATATTATACCCGAGACAGACTGCGGTTTAATAAATCCGATTTAACTAAATTCGTTCAAATTTAAAATTGAGGTTGACATACTGCGACTAAACTCGAAAATTCCCTAAATCCGTTTTATTAAATCGCAGTGTGTCAGGGGTATAAGGTTCACAATCAATGGCCTACATGAATGCCAAAATTGATTATAAAACAAATACCATAGCACTAAATGGCAAAAATTTTAAATTTCAGAAATATTACCCAAACAAATTCGATAATCATATTTTAGATTTTGAAACTAAAAAAAATGGTATCCAGTCACAGTGTCAGAATACAAAGAATTAAATGAAAACATCATTTTAGAGCCCGTGATTGTACAAATCCGTAAACTTTGAAACAACCGTGAATATTTTAACTAACACACCAGAAACACCAAAACGCCTTCCGAAATTAAACTTACCCGTAAATAATTTCGAGACAATCGAGCCCATAAAAATGTATGGAAATAACTTAATAAGTCAAGAAATAATATCTGAAGTTAAAAACAGCGTTTTTATAAACACTAAAGCAGAATGAAAAACTCTCTGCTACAACAATCATCAAACATAAATTAAGTACTAAAGATGAGGATCCTGTATACATAGAAACATACCGATATCCTCATCACTTTAAAAAAGGCGAAGATCACATAAACAAATGAATTGTGGAATTGTTAGAAACTCCGGTAGCCCCTACTCTTCCCCTATATGGGTAGTTCCGAAAAAACCCGACGCTTCAGGTATACAGAAAGTCACAGAAGTGATTGATTACAGAAAATTAAATGGGAAGATGTTAATAACAAATTTGTCATCCCGTAAATTGAGGAAATACTGGGTAACCTTGGAAAATCCACTTTTACAAGAAAAAACTACATTTACAAGAATAAACTCCATTTTCACTTCGAGTTTACCCGAATGCCATTCGGATTGAAAAAACAGGCCCGCAAACTCCAAAGGGCAATGAACAATGTCATTCACGGACTAATAGGGAAAATTTGTTACGGCTTTAACCTAGATAACCGCAGGCAGCCATTAAAGCGCTTCAATCACACCTTCTCACGTCGAAAGTAGTCCAGAGCTGTCTCTCATCTCTTAACGAGATGACAGATCAGTTCAACATCCATATCATATGGGTGCCAGGACATTTCGTTAGTACGGGGAACATGAAAGCCGATGAACTGGCTCGACGTGGTACAACGGACCACATTTCAAACAGCAAAAAGGATATTGAAATTCCTCTTGCGGTATGTAAACTGCTGCTTCAGGAGGAAGCCAGTAAGTTGACGAATGACAGATGGTCAAATAGTACCTCATGCGTAATAACTCGGCAGATCTGTCCAAAGTTGAACTTGGCGAGATCCAAACAGCTGATCTCATTTCAGCGGAGTCAGATCAGTGTGGTTGTTGGAGTGATTACGGGGCACTGTTTCATAGGCAGACATGCGAGTAGACTTGGTTTCTTCTCACATGACTACTGTCGTAGTTGCGAGGACGAAGAGGAGGAAGAGACAGTACTTCATCTTCTTTGCACCTGTCCTCGTCTGGCGCGAAACAGACTGATTTTCTAGGGGCACCCCTTTTCAACGACCTGGCGGAGCTCAGCGAGAAGGTCGTCAGGAGTATCCAGCGCTTCATAGCAAGCTCAAAGTGGTTTCAATGAGTTGGAGGAAAAATTTTTAATTTGTGGTATGGCTACGGACCTTTTTGTGTCTATGCCTGGTCCTGGTGGACCGCCACCCAAACCTAACCTAACCTAACCTAGATAACCACATCAAACATCTTCAAGAATTCCTTAAGCGCTTATCACAATTTAACCTGAAAATACAGCATGATAAGTCTAAACTTCTGAAGAGAGAAACCGAATTCCTAGCACACAAGATGGGGTTAAACCGAACCCTGACAAAATAAAAAAAATTATTGAATGGCCAATACCAACCACTCAAAAACAGATCAAACAATTCCTCGGATTGTCTGAATATTATCGAAGATTTATTCATAATTATTTTAAAAAATTTGACCAAATTTCCAAAAAAAGGAACTCTTGTTAATATTTTAGACCAAGAATACATAAAAACCCTTCATCCAAGGAAAGACCAATATCATTTGCATCTAGAACGCTAAATGACACTGAAATAAGATATGCGACAAACGAAAAGGGGTCGCTTCAAAAGATCAAGTAGAAGAAATCAATTTTCGTAATCTAGATATGCAATTATTAAACTCAGAAAATGTCACAATGCAGAATAATGCATCAAATAGCGACTCAGACTCAGACACCGTACATTCAGCGAACATCTCAAATTATTACTATATTCATTTTGCAGAACAGTGTGGTTATTACGATCCTTACAAACACCGGCCCAAAATCTTAAGCATATATTTCCAGGTTGGTATGGATATAAGCTAACTGAAAAAAATAGTCACTTGAAAAATTAGAGGGGCTTTGGGTGTTCGAGAATAGTTAGCCCCTAATACGTTTATGGAAACGTTGCTATATTTAGAAAAAATCATTATTCTGCCAACTGATAATGGCGGAGTGATTGAACATTTGAAGAATGTACTCCAATTGACTTGTGGTTACTGCCATGATATTAAGTGGAAAAAGTGCATATTTTTTGTTACTGGAAATGATATCGAGAAATAAAACGAGGCACGTCGTCATACCAAGTTGGCCGATTGATAATATAATGAAATGTTCATTCTATCTTGTATGTTGACATATAATGTCAAAGTAAGATTCAGAATAGATGGAGATACCTAGTTTGGCTGGTTGGTTATTTAAATTACTAAAGACCAAAGTAGAAAATACTTCAAGCTTTATATGAGTATTATTTAATGAATAAACAAAGGATCTCGGTGAATCATTACATTGTGCATAGTTCAGAGACATAAACGAGTTTAACTAGTTCCTCATATGGTACAGCGAAATTCATTTATATAGACAAATAGACATAACGAACTGAGAACGGAGATGAAGTGGTAAAACTTTGCCAACTGCCCTGTAGTTATTTTGTGAGGCAAACTTTACAATGAGACGATTTTGAGGCGAGTAAGCCAAAAACATAATTTAAAACCAAATAATATCGTTTCCGTATCAAGAGGTTCCACAATTGGTACACAAGGCTTATGACAATCCGCCCCTGTAAATTTCTCAATAATATACCCAAACGTACCAAAACGTTAGCACATTTGTGAAGGCCAACACACGTCCAGTTATCCCAAAATCAATGGTGGAATGTTCAAAATAATACTATGATCACTCCGAAAATAAGTAAACCGGTTGTTGCTCGGTATAAGCTAAACCCGTTATAAACTTATACTCACAGTTACATTAGAATCAAGTACGGTTTAATGTTAAAATTGGCTGCATTCCTTTTTGATGTGTTAACATGCAAAATTTATGGCATATTCACAGATCTATCTGCTGCAGCGTAAATTAATTACTTTCATTTAAATTAATTTCAAATGCCGTGCCCTGATTTTCCAATGTGCAAAACTGATTAAAACTAGAAGACCTAATACAACCACTAAATCGGCAGTCAAGTTTCTCTATGGTTGTTGTCAATTTTGTTGCAATAACAGAATTTTAAGTCTAATTTTGTAATGGATAATTTCTATTTCTGCAATCATATCAAATAGGTATACACAGTAAATTTACAAGCAAAATATTTTTTAATTATTTATTAATTTATTTATTTTTTAGTCAAATGTAAAGTACTACTCAAACAAAATAGAAGCACTATACCACAAATATAATCAAGAATTATTCCAATTGGTTACTTGTACACTAATTTTACGTGCAGACGTCTCATATGAAACTGTCATGTTTTTTACACAGATGAGTATTTATTGATGTTAATTAGGTAATACTCAGGGGGGCAACAAAGTTGGAAAAAATTAAATCATATTAGTCCAGTTAATCTAAAATTTATTTTTTCCCCACTTTTTTAATCAATATCTGTTTATGATGATCGCCATAATTTTTTACCGTAGATTAGAAAGTTCCATAAAATTATAGCACTAAGTCCTATAATTGAAAAACATTCAATGGCAATACCAATATAAACCAAGTACAACGGTTGATTTTTGAACTTCTTACAAGTCCTATAGCGCTCACAAAATTTAACTGGACAATCACAGCCCGGGTTATTCATAAATTGAAGTTCACTATGATCTTCAACTATGTTTGTCAAATTCATATATTGTTTAACTTTTTGCGTTAAATTAAAATTAGCCAAAGACAGGTCATCTTTCACCATTACCATCAGGCTTTTTTGTACCACTTTTAATTTGGGTAGAGGGTAACATCCATAAATTATCATATACGTATTAAAATCCGTCTCTAATATGCCCGTATGGCCAGCGTAAGTTTTAATAACATCATCATAATAGAAATATCCACTCGTAATATGACCCATTGCACAGCTACACTTTTGGCATTCTCGATTTATGTTCAAATGTCCAGTTTTACTACTCTGTTGAACGCGATATTTGTGACATACATTCGATTCGTGTGCATTAGCATATACATTGAATATTGATGGTAGATCGCTAGTTTCTACATTTTGATTTATATTTACTCCATAAACCAATTGCCAAATGATGTTTGGATTAAATTTTTGAACGATCTCATGAAAATCAATTGGTAATTGATCACAATCTTTCGAAAAAACGAATTTCATTACGTTTGATAAGTGAAATAAAACAAGACAAATTTTTAGCCGCTCCATATTGAATGGATTATAAACTTGTTGTGTGAACATATTTGATTGGAAATTGATTGCTCTAACGATACCGCCTCTCAACGATTTGTTTTACAATTAAAATCCATCTCTATAGGGATATCACAATAGAAAGTAAAATTCATCTTTCGTAATCAACACTTTGACTAACTGGAATGAGAACATAAACTATTTTCCAATATATTATAGTTGGTCTCTAAGGGTCAATTATGTATATGTGTAATCAGCTAATCGATAAAATCGTTTATTACGGTTTTTTTCGAAATATATAATTTGTATTGCCACCATTATGAATTTTTAATGTATTTAAATTAGCAAACAAGCAATATCCAGCATTTCTGAAAGTTTGATTATTTTTAGCCGATTTGCATTCAGAATTTCACTATGAATCATACATACTTCCATAACCTAATAATCGCCGCATTTCGTTGTCTTACGTAAATTCAATATATTGTTGATAGTCTACTTTAGGGATAGAGTGGCTGAGGCAATGAATAAGAAGAGGGTCGTTGTCGCCTGTTTATTGGATATAGAGAAGGCTTTCGACTCAGTTTGGCTGAATGGCCTCATTTTTAAATTGCGGGAGATCATTCAGGCCTCTTGTTTAATTAGATTAATCAATAGTTTCCTGAATGACAGGAAAGCTACTATTAAAATAAAGGATTCGTTTTCACCACCCATTAGGATAAATAGGGGCATGCCGCAGGGTATAAGACTAGGGCCACTACTATACGGGAGAAGATTAGAGGAAACGCCGATGTGGCATCAATATCATATAATATTTTCAATGATGAATGGGCGTCTATAAAAAAATGCCTATCGCTCCACTACGCAGATAAGAGGGATCTTCGCACCTTGTACAAAGAAATATGACAATCGATGAATTCTACGCCAATGTGAATCATCAATTCTCATTGATAGTAAATAAAATAAAAACGGAGGATTATTCGACAGAAACCATCAGCGTTCTAGTCGAAAACTACAGGAATCGAGCTTTGTACGTTTTTGTCAGAGAGTTAAATGGAGAATTGACACGAATGTTAATCATCCAAAAACCAACCACACCTCCGGAAGCATATGCATCCTGCCTTGAGATTCAAAACATGAACTTCAGAAATTTAACGATTCACAAAAAGAACATTCCTAACTCAGTATCATTTTCAGCTGCGAGTCTTGATCGCGACTCTTACTGGGCACGGTCATTTTAAGGTACACCTTCAGCGCATGGGGCTATCTCTTGACGCTGTATGCGAGGATTGCCTTGAAGACGATGATGATTGCATTCAATTCGTGTGCAGTTGTCCTGCTTTCAACAGAGTTAGGTTGCAATTATTTCACTCCAGATCCATTGCTGATAATCAGCTGAATTCCTTGCCTTGGCCTAAACTACTTCAGTTTATTAAGGCTGCAGCACGCGTTCGCGAGTTAGGATAGAATCACTGGTATGCACCATGGGCCCATCGTGGCATTGTGTGCCGAACCTCTAATGGTTCCAACCAATTTTTAATAAAAAAATAATAAACTCAGTAACAGCTCCAATCAACCAATTTTCGTATATCAACCCACAAAATCCACGAATTAATAGCTCGGTCAATCAAGTTTCGTATACAAATTCACAAATTCCACGAGTAATCCATAATTTAATACCATCGCAACGGAAAAATATGGTATACAATAATCAACATTATAACAACCAAACATCGTACAACAATCAAAATTTAAATCAAGAAATACCACCTAGGCCAATTTATCCGAAACCTGCAACATCAATGGAAATTGACCAGTCAATTCAAACCAAACGCGTAAATTACATGAACAGACCAGCATATCAAAATAACCATCCACCGAAAGTAGAACATCTAAGCTATGGCGAATCCCAAAGACAACAAAGAATTTATCATTTGGATGCACAGGAGGAAGAGGAAAATAATCAATTAGTTAACGAAAATACTGATATCGAGACATTAGAAGACGAACCTGAGGAAATAAATTCAGAGGTAAATTTTATGGAGAAAGCCTCTCTAGCATTCCATATGGGTACAAAACAGCAATGAACAACATCCTCAAATTTTTAATCGACACGGGATCCAACAAGAACTTCATCAAACCTGAACTAGCCAAAGGATCCATTCCCACTAATATCCCGTTTAACATAAAATCAGCGGGAGGTGACATCAGGATCAGTAAAAAAAATATCCGGACAATTTTTTTAAATGCATTGGAATCGACACATTAATAGAGTTTTTTGTACTACCTGGTTTAAAAACATTCGACGGAATAATCGGGGACGACACTCTAAAAAAACTTGGAGCAATTATCAACCGGAAAAATTACATTTTGACCATAACCCCAAATATCAAAATTCCACTCAAGGAAAAACACTCAGTTCAAGTAAACAACATTGAAATTTGGTATAGTCACTTATCTTCAGAAGCCAGAAAAAAAACTCCGAGAAATTGTGGCAAAATTCAAAACACTATTTAACCCAGTCAACGATACTGAAACAATTAATACTAACATAAAAGCAGAAATAAAGACAACAACAGATGAACCAATTTACACGAAATCCTATGCTTATCCAGTCAACATGAGGTGGAGTAGCAAATAGACTAATTTCTAAAGGATGAATTCACCAATTTGGGTATTCGAAAGAAAGCTGGAGGCATCAGGCATCAAAAAATATAGGATAGTCATCGATTTCAAAATAATAAACGCGGTCACAGTATCAGACACATATCCAATACCGGATATATCAAACACGTTGGCGAATCTTGGAAAATCAAAATTTTTTACGACCATCGACCTTACATCAGGATTTCACCAAATCAGGATAAAAGAAAAGGATATTTCGAAAACATCTTTTTCCACTATGAATGGAAAATATGAATTTTTAAGACTATCTTTCGGACTAAAAAATGCACCAGCTATATTCCAAAGAATGATAGACGAGGTATTGAAAGAATTCATCGGAATTATATGCTATGTTTATATTGACGACATCATCATATTCGGAGGGAAAACCGAAGAAGAACGTCTTATCAATGTCAAAAGAATATTCTCGAAACTTGAAAAAGCTAACCTATGTGTCAACCTCCACAAAACGGAATTCACGAAAACAGAATTCCTGGGATACATCATAACAAACCAAGGAATCAAGCCAGATTTAAATAAGGTCGCGGCTATACAGAACCTAAAGAGCCAAGATAATTTAAAAGAGTTAAAATCATTAGAGACTTCACGAAAATCGCCAAGCCCTTAACCAACCTCACTAGAGGCGAAAATGCACAAATTAAGGCAACACAATCAAAAAAAGTGAAAATCATCTTAACAGGAAAGGAACTCCAAGCATTCCGTCAGATCAAAGAAGTGTTAACATCCACTGAAATACTAAGCTTTCCAGACTTCGATAAACCTTTTATACTTACTACCGATGCCTCTGATTATGCAATTGGTGCCGTATTATCACAGGGTGACATTGGAAAAGACAGACCAATCACATATATATCCAGATCGTTAAATAAAACTGAGGAAAACTATGCGGTCAACGAGAAAGAGATGCTTGCCATCATTTGGGCATTAGATAACTTACGAAGTTACCTGGATGGAGCGAAAAAATTAAAATTCTCACGGACCATCAGCCGCTCACATTTGCCCTAAGTACAAAAAATAATAACACAAAATTGAAAAGATGGAAGGCCCGATTGGAAGAGTATGAACTCATATACAAACTTGGATGTACTAACAAAGTAGCTGATGCCTTGTCAGATTAGAACTAGAGGTCAACACCCTATCATCAACCTCCATGATACACAGCGCTGAAGAAGACAGCACAGACCTAATCCAGTACTGCGAAGCACCTATAAAGGTCTTCAGAAACCAACTGATAATCAAGACAGGTAAAGATATTGGTTGTCATGAAGAACCACATCCTACTTGTCATAGGCATTATTAAGGGATAATCTCCATCCAACCATCATCAATGGAATAAAAATACCCAAAGAACACATCCAAATGTTACAAGACGTTTTCAAAGAATAGTTCCAGGGATTGAAGTTACGTCTAACACAAAAAGTGGTTCAAGACGTTAGCAATGAGGAAAATTAAATTCAAAATTATAACAGAGGAGCATAATCGAGCACACAAAAATCACGCTGAGAACAAGGAACAAATCCTAGAACGATACTATTTTCCACGAATGACCAGCCTAATAAAAAAATATACCAAAACCTGCAGCATCTGTAATACAAATAAATATACAGATACCCAAATCGAGTCGAGCTCCAGGAGACGCCAATTCCAACATATCCAACAGAAAAACTCCATATAGACATAATCGAGATAAAAAATTAAAAATTCATCTCATGCGTGAATAAATTCTCTAAATTTAAAAAAATTTTCCACATCAACAACAAATCTGTTCTACACATCAGAGACAAAATCAACAAAATATTGCATTACTTCACGTTGATACCTCTAAAGATAGGTCTCGGGACGTGTAATTGTTGTACCAACGCCCAATTAGATTGCTTGATAATTTCGATGTTTTTGAAAATCACCTTACTGTAGATCAGCCGATTCCCAGCCATCAAAATCCAAAATCTGCAATTGTGCTCCGATTACTGATTTTGATACCTCTAAAGATAGGTCTCGGGACGTGTAATTGTTGTACCAACGTCCAATTAGATTGCTTGATTATTTCGATTTTTTCAAAATCACCTTACCATAGATCAGTTGATTGAAAGCCAACAAAGTCCAAAATCTGCTTTTGTGCTTCGATTACGGATTTTGATACCTCTAATCTAATTGATTTAAATGATTTGTTTTAAGATCAAGACTATTTGAAGAAAGAGCTGAATTATTTGAAAGTAGATCAATATTACTTGTTGAAGAAAGTTCCAAGTCATCACTTTATTAAGATTAAGTAAATCCAAATTGTTTAGAGAATCATTTAAATTTTCGTTTAAATATTCGGTGTCAACGTAGAGTTTTCATCAAATCCGGGTTGAAACTCGTTTTTTACTTGTTCATTGATATGTTGTGTTTGTGCTCGCGTAATCATATGACAATTATATGGATTCTGCATAAGGCATCAGCGTTTTTATTTTGTGATCCTGGTTTGTGATTGATGGTATAATCGAATTCGTGCAATTTAATTTTCCATCTCATCAATCTCCAATAGGGGTTTTTTAGATTGCATAGCCAAATAAGTGTTTTGTGGTCAGTAACTAGTTGACCAAACTATTGATCATAATTCCTGATAATAATTGTGATAACACGGATCCTCCTACTGGAGGTTTTATGATTGCTTGTTTGAGTGTGTAAAATGCATTTTGGCATAGTGCATTCCATTCTAACTTTTGAGTTTTCTTTAATAATGCCGTGATATGTCTCGTTATAGCAGAGAAGTTGGGTATAAATCTGCGGTAATATCCTATACAAACTCCAAAAATGAGTTAATCTCAGTAGAATTTTTCCGTACTGGAAAATTCTCAACTAAGGAAATTTTATTATCGTCAGGCCTAATGCCACTGGAAGTTACAATATGTCCAAGGTCGGTAATTTCCCGTCCTAAAAACTGGCACTTGCTTTCGTTTAATTTTAAATTAGATTTTCGGAACAATTCAAAAACTTCGACAAGTCTTTTATTGTATTCCAGAAGGGTTGTTCCGAAAATGACGATATCGTCGAGGTAAATAAGATATTTAATATTATTGAGACCACCTAGCAGATTGTTAATCATTCGTTGAAAAGTTGATAGTGCTCATTTTAAACCAAAAGGAATTCTTATGAAATGGTAATGCCCATCATCTGTGCCAAATGCCGTCTTAATTCGATCCGATTCTTGAAGATTGACTTGGTGGTACCCACTGTATAAATCAAGCGACGAGAAATATTGAGCACTACCAAGTTTATCAAGTATATCTGAGATATTTGGAAAAGGGAAAATGTCGTCAGTTGTTATCTCATTCAACTTGCGGTAATCTATTACGACTCGCCATTTTTTTTTCGTTTGTACTTGACTTTTTTGGTACTATGAGGAGCAGGACATTCCACGGACTTGCGCTATCTTCTACTATATGGTCTTTCAGCATCTGGTCAATTTGTGATTTAATTTCTAGCTTTGTGCCCAATATGAATTGGGCTAGCCCCAGGGATTGTCCGAATTTCGTTAGTGGCTACACTTGTGGTGGTTAATGCGTCTCCCTCCAGTAGTGGTGGAAATCTATCGATAGTACTATCGATATATCGATAGTTTCGTACTATCGAAAACAATCGATACTTTTTATATACTATCGATATATCGACCTATCCAAGTAAGAATATTTTTATTTAGTTATAGAAATTTATAATATTTTTGGCACACTCCATTTTGAGCGTTTGCTCATTCACAACAGTGCATACCAAAATATACGAATAACCTAATAATAGAACGGCTCGCTTATGATGGTTAGATCGCAGCCCGCCTGATCAAATCCATCGAGTCCCTTCACCTGTATCTTTGCTAGATGCCGTTGGCACTATTTCCAATATTGATTGCATTGATTCCTCAGCTTTTGGAAAGTCTGCTTACAGTGGCCGCAGCATCACGATTTAAAATGCTCTTTTCGGCTTTTAAATGGCTTTTGATTGCTGTTGGCTCCATTTTTTGCAATTAATGCTTCGTGTTGTTACACAGTGATAAATCTTGGAATTGTCCAATTCGTTTAATTAATGAGAAAAAAAAATATTTTAGAGAACAAAATACACGTCCAACTGACGAGGATGTCCAGAATATGATAAGTGAAAAATACTGTTTTTTCAGGAGAGCAGTATAAAGGTTTAATTAGTTCTATTCGCTGCTAGGAATAAGCGGATCACTTTAATTGTATCGTTTATGAAGCGTTAATTGTATCGTTTATACTGAAGAGTATTATAAAGTGGCTTTGAATTTTTTTAACTGGATTTTTAGTTAAAAACGCATTATTTTAAGAATATAAAATCAATCATAATCTTATCAATTTTAGAGATAATACTTTAAGATTTTATCATAATAATAATTCGACATCGTAGAGTCCAAAAATCGTATTCCCTTAAAACTATAACTGACGTTTTCATGGTCTTAATTGGATAGGTCGATATTGATATTTTATTCGTACAAGAGGGTTTTGCTATTATGCGATATAACTTTAGTTACGTTTTTCTTGTTGTCATTCCTTTTATATGATAGTCAAATTAACGATCCCAAACGGTCTGAAAGCCAAAAAATGTTGAGATGCTGATTTTCTTACATAAAAACGATTGGCTGCTTTTAAAACAAAGTGGGAAACGGGGAACTTTCCGATTATAATAACCTCCCTTGACTTTATAGTTTCTGGTTGTAGTCAACCTATATTTAATTGAATAAAGTTTATAAATTTATTATCCGATAGTATCGATAGTATATCGATAGTCTTTTAATTTGGGTCGATAGTTTTCTATCGATTGTTTTTTATGTTACTATCGATACTATCGATAGTTGAAATTGTCGATAGTTTTCCACCTCTACCCTCCAGATGAAATACGTCATTAAATTTATGAATTACCGAAATTATTGCATTATATTCTTCTTTATTAAGATGCTGCAGATTTATGGAAGAATCTAATGTTTCTAATCTTTTATATATCATAATACAGCATTCCATTTTTGTAAATGATATACGTATACGGTAATTAGTTAAAGGTTCAACCTTAATATTGAAACTATTTAAAACGTGTTCTTCTTCTGATATATTTAAAACGGAAATCGGAATTGAATTGTTTTTAATTTGAATAAGAGTGTTTGAGACAAATACCGAATGTGCGATTTCTTGAGAAAAACAGACGTATTCTGATTCATTGGCACAATTTACTTTAAATTTACTTTAATAGTTAAAATTTTCTCTGAACGAGGTAATATTTTTATGGACTGATCATACTGAATTTGGAGTTCAGAGCTTAAGCTCAATGAAATGGTAGTATGGTCTAAGGGAGTATCAACGGCTTGGTGCAAGAAGTCAATATTACATTTAAATTGGTTGAAGAAATTATGTCCAAGTATACCGGAATATGAAATAGGGAAGGAATCAGGTATAACTTGAAAAACTATATTTTATTCATTACAATGAGGAAGAAGTAACTTGGCTTCGCATTCACCTATAGTTTGAATAACAAGAAAGATTTCCTTTAAGTTCACATCCTTACGAATTAAGGTGCCTTTTTTTAACAATTTATTCTTAATAAGAGACACCTCAGCAGCTGTGTCCACAAGGAAGGGAATATTTGAATATTTACTGACATTTATATTTAAATACAAATAATGATTTTTGAGCGTCCTTGGTTGACTTCAGAGATCCTGTACATTTCCCGAAACAGTTGGATGCGATGTTGCTAACTCTCCTCTACGAGGACGAGCATCACTTCTCTTTTTTAAGTAGCATTTCTGTACATGATGTCCCATTCGCTTGCAGTATGCACATTTTATTTTATAATTGAAAACGATTTAATGGCTTTCGGAGCATGTTGTTGGCTCCTAAAACATTGTTCAATCATATGTCCAGGCTTTCGATATAGATGACAAAATTTGTTTGGTTTCGGATTAGATGTAGCTTTAGTGGTGGACACTCTCGAACAATTTTTGATCGCCAGCTTATCTTGACAAGCCTGCGATTGATGGCATCCGTTAATTTCTCAAACCGACATGCCTTAACGATATTTTTTATGGGATCATATAACCCTTCTTGAAACGACTGTAATGCGATGTGCAAATTAAGGTCACGAATAGTTTTAGTAGCATTGATACCTTGTGCGGCTATACAAGCTTCATTCAAGTCATGGACAATTAATTCAATTCTACTGGCATAAGAACGTACATCTTCGCCCTTTAACTGTCGTATCTTAACTCCATTTGAAGATGACCGATGCAACGAATTTCCGAAAATTCCGATGTTAAAATTTTTTTAAAGTCATTCCATGAACCAATTTCGGTATGTATAACGAACAGTGGCATATGCCTTCCCATCTAACTTCAATTTTAACAGTTCTATAAGATCAGGGGCCTATTTAACCAAAAACTTATCACTTTGCACTTTGCAAAATTTTGCTAAGTGCTAAGAATTTAACTGGTCATAGAAACTTTGCAAATATAAATTCGTTGCTATTGCTCTTATATTAATGATTAGTAAAGAAAGAATTACCTATATTTGTTAATTTTACGAAATAACATTTATATAAACATTATATTATTAGAATAATAAAAAAATTTTACAATAAACGCAAATTAACTTACAATTTCGATCGTGCAGTAACAGTATCAAAAATGCAAAGTGCAAAGTGATAAGTGCTAAAGACTGCAATTATAATACAAAACCAAACAGTTATTGGGTTTTTATTGTTCAGTTGTTTGATATTTTTTCATGATTTTTGCTAAAGGAAAATTTGCATTGCATTTTATGATAAGTGTAGTTGATATACTCATATAACGCATATATAGGTTGCAAAAATGATTCGACGTGAATTATATTAGTAGGAAATGATACAATAATTGGAAATGTTTGCCGTAACAGGATAAATGTTAATATTTATAATGAATATGAGTTTAAAGAATCGCTCCGAATAAATTATCATCAAGCAGAATAATTTTACAAAATATCAGGGATGTAATTAGGCACACCACAAAAAATAAAGCGCTGACCCCAATACAACAAATTTTACTATTATAAAAGATTCTGTATCATGAAACAGGCGAATGAATTAAAAAAAAATTTAAATAAAGTTAAGAACACTTTGTTTTTATTTTGAATCGAATAAAGTAAATTTTATCTAGTTGGTCATGAAAAAAACACATTAACGTGGAAGTGTATATTTGCTTTGAATTCTACTGAAAATTTGCTAAATGTTCATTGCACAGAAATGATTATCAGTTATCACTTAGCAAATAATATTGATTGCAAAGAGATTTTTGTACAGCGGTATTAATATTTATTTAGGTATATAAATCACATTAAACCTATAACATTAATATCTAAATCGCATCGACGCTTGTTTAATAATGTATTCGAAACTAAACATGTAATTTTTATACAACAACGTTATGTAATTTTCTCTTTATGGAACAAAATAGTTGAACTTATCAAAATAAATTTTTGCTTAGCAAAATTTTGAAAAGTGATAAGTGCTAAGTTGCAAAGTACGATGGTTAAATAGGCCCCAGGTCTATCTGTTTCACGTAACATTTTATATATATATATAATCGACACTGGAAATACATTTGTGTAGGTCCCTTGGATTGCCGTTAAAATTAGGAAATAGTTTGGGTTAGCCCCTTAATCTTGCATTACAAAATCTTGCATTACAAAATCTTGCAAGTACAAAATCTTGCATTTCAAAATCTTGCATTACAAAATCTTGCATTACAAAATCTTGGGAAATTGTTATGCAAGATAACAAATCGCATTGACAAAATTCTACTGTATAATGATAATTATACAGTAGAATTTTGCTTGAGATATCAAAAATCAAATGTCCAGAATTAAATATTCTTAACCAGAATATTATGTTGAGATATTCTGGAAAATGGAGTTTTTGGAGTTTGAAATTTTAATTTTAATATTAAATCTTCAGTAATCAGAAACGAAAATTTAAATTCTGGAAAATGAAGATTAAATCTTCCTTATCCGGAATATTTTGTTGAAATATTTTGAAAAATGAAGATTTCCATTCTAATTCTAATATTAGTCGTATTTCTTGACGCATTGTTATCCGGATCGCTATCTGCACAATTTTTTTTATTTTATTTTTTTGTAATTATATTGAACTTTTATGAATACGCAATAAATATTATGTTAGATACTAAAGGCAGGTCCAGATACTAGAACTGCAAAATTTTTTAAATGCAAGATATTGTATTTGCAAGATTTTGTACTTGCCAGATTTTGTACTTGCAAGATTTTGTACCTGCAAGATTTTGGGTTGGCAACATGTTGATTTGCATGATTTTTAAAAAATGCAAGATTTTGTACTTGCAAGATTTTGTAATGCAAGATTTCGGGGCGCTAACAACTAGTTTTAACACATATTTCACGTCTAAAGAAGACATTTTAATATTTTGATTTGGATCAGAGCAAGTAGAAAGCTTTGTGTTTGGAGGTTGATTTAAATGTTGTGAGGACGAACCTAGTTTTAAATTGGTATTTTCTGACAATGGTTTAGGAGTTTCTTCTATCTTTTGTTTTGAACGGACTTTTGAAGGAATTTGTTTTTCGATAACTATATTGCGTAAATTTAAAAAATCTGTGAATTGGTCGCCTTCGTTACTAGACTCGGGTGAATCTGCCATTACATAAATTGCATTAATGTACATATGTAGGTAGTTTACAACAATTTTCATAAAAATTTTACCAAAAAAAATGTTGCTATTCTATTGTACGTGATATAGTACGTACTCACAAATCACTTATAATAGATTACGCCTTGCGCACTTTGCCTGTTTGGATCATAAAATAAACAGCTGGCAATAATGACGTCAAATGAGAGTGAACAGTTTTGTTTCACAATATTGTTGTGTGTAATTGAATCTAAAAATTAAATTAAATTAAGTAAATAATGTAGTGCGCCGTATTTAATTGTTGTAATCACAATATAAATAATTGTCCATATAGTGTTCATTCTTTTCCAACAAATAAGAAATTGTTAAAAGCATGGATCCTATTTTCTAAGAGGAAATAAATATTCAACCATAATGCATCCATAATAAACCATAATACATCCATATATTATACATTTATTAGACAAATTCCTTATTTTTCATACATTTCCTTTGCAATATCTTACTAGCAACTCTCAGTTGACGTAATGCGCAGTAAACTACGAAAATTAAATCCACGAAGGCGTAATCTATTATAAGTGATTTGTGGTACGTACTCATTAAATTTCAATTAAGTTTAGCAAATTAAATAAAAAATTACTTATTTAAAATGACTTAAATTTAAATTCAACAGAAATATGTATAACTGTATAGTTATTGTAACTGACCAAAATATATACAATAATTATTTATTGGTTTTTTTTATTGGTCCATAACTGCCGCGATGGTTTAAACTTATGATGATGTCCAGTTATTATTTATTGATGGTGTCCAGTTAATGAGTGCAAAACCAATATGAATATATCGGAATCTGAATTGATTTTTAAAGATGTTGAACATACCACTATTAACAGTTAAAGATAATTCCGTCGTATTTAAAAATTTGATGATGGAATAGCTGGACTGTAGGCACCGTTGATTCAAATTATGTACATAAAATTTTATATTTTTGAATATGCAATTAATTTAAGTTTGTTGCACTTTTTCAAAAACGAATGTAATTGAAGAACCGGCCACAATATTGTATACTACTGTATACTTGGTACTAACTTGATTTTTATTTTTATTTTTTAGATTGTTTATGCACACATTATTATACACTTTATATATCACTTAATTGTGATGAGGAAAATTTAAGGTAACGTTTACGTTTGTTGCCATGTAAAATCAATGAAAATTACTTTTTTGGAATTTTTTCTCTTATTTAATAGAATTATAAATAACATTTCATTTGAAATAAAATTTCATAAAAAAATTCATAACTGTAATGCAAATAAATTCAATTAAACTTGATGCAAAAGTATTTGTGATTCATATTTTAGATAGTGATTAAGTCACTTATAATTTGTGAACCATTGGCACATTTTTATTACGTCTCAATCATGTCACGGAAGTCGCCCAAAATGTTGTTCTTAAAATCGCATCGAATCTTATCCCACACGGTTTTATTAGCATCCTATTGTAAATTTTTGGTCTTGCTAGATTGCGAATATCTTCCGCTTTCGTTTAAACCCCCGCAAGGATAAATCGGAACTCTGCCTTGGCCTAGGCAACTAATAATGTTCAATATTTTTATTTAATTTCGTGGCAAATTGTTCTTCTTGTGTATAACAGCATTATTGTGCTGAATAGCAAATTTTTCAGGCCCGACTGTTTTTCGACAACTGAGAATACTATCTCCTTCAATAAACCGAAATTGAACATTGACCTTGAAGTGCTGTAATTTATACAGCCACATATCCTTTTATTTCTTCCGCAAGAGATGCTAACTGAAGAAGTAACCACCGTATTTGTTATTCTCTGTAATATCAAAGTTGTTTTTCCATATTTTCTAATTAACACCAAAACACACTAATTTGGACATAACAAGGTTCTCCAGAGTTCAATTGGCAATCTAACATAATTACGTTTACATTTTGTTTCCTCACAGTAAATCATATTCAGTTTGGCCATGTGTTCTTTGTTCTATAAGCTACAACTCTGCAAGAGCAATGTTAAATTTCGGTTTATTGAATGATGTAGCATTCTTATTTGTTGAAAAATTAGTCGGCCCTAAATTTGCTCTTCAGCACAATAACGTTCCCATACACAAGAAGTATCATTGCTTCGAAATTAAATAAAAATATTGAACATAATTAGTTGCCTAGGCCAAGGCAGAGTTCCAGTAGAGTTTAGCAAGACCAAAAATTTACAAAAGGATGCTATAAAAACCGTGTGGGATAAGATTCGATGCGATTTTAAGAACAACATTTTACGCGATTTCCGAGACGTGATGGAGACGTAATAAAAATGTTCCAATGATTCACAAATTATAAGTGACTTAATCACTATTTAGCTAGTCAAAAATAATTCTAAAATAATTGATTTACTAATTATTTTTAAATTTTTCTTCAGATCACAAATACTTATGCATCAAGTTTAATTAAATTTATTTGCATTACAGTTATGAATTTTTTTATGAAATTTATATCAAATGAAACGTTATTTATAATTCTATTAAATAAGAGAAAAAAAATTCCAAAAAAGAAATTTTCATTGATTTTACATGGCAACAAACTTAAACGTTAGCTTAATTTTCCTCATCACAATTACTAATGCATCGGATAGTAGTCTTTGCATTTATATTGCAAAAATTATCACATGGTTTTATTCAGCTGTCTTCGGTGAATGGTAAGACTTTTCAAAGTTAGTATTTGACGCTATTCAAACGGTAAAATACAAAAAAATCCCACCTCTGTCACCAATTGTAGTGGTACCGAGCGGTAATACCACGTAAGGTTCAATAAAACACGATACTTTATTAATTTTATTAATATTTAATTAAATCACAATAAAGCTGAACATTAGTTTTAATTTATTTAGTTTAACTTATAATGTTTGGTTATAGTTCAGTGTTTATTTATTTATTTAATTTTAAATTATATCTTAATTTACAATTTTATATTTATGTAGGTGTCCATCGCTCGATGGTAATGATCTTACTTTAAATACAAGAAGTGTTACACATTATAACATTATTTAAATTTCTTGATTATGCGCAAATTGTATAGCACAGTAAAAGTATGTATACTAATTAGTATATTGCTTCACAGTACGTTAAAACCCTAGAAACAAGTTTTCTTTAATTTTTAAATGTTTATAGATTGTAATGTGTATACATTTTGTTAAAATACGAAAGAAAAGGACTAAACATAAGTGAAATTCATCTGGCATTAACTACATTTGGTAAAATTTGTATTACATAAAAATCCGGGCTCTACTCATGAGGAATACATAAGTAACGAGAGGCCTATTGTTCAAATGACCAAGACAATTTTTACATTTTTAAAACAACATCGGAAAGCTGAACTTTAACCATTTTCTTCAAAATTATGTTAACAAAAAAAGTTGTATTAAATCAAAAAGTCAAATATTTTGTATTTTTTAAAAATATTTGTATCTTCCCACCCTCACAGTTGAAATTTTGTGTGATATACGATGCTATTATTTAGAATCGCATATTGATCCAACATAGATTTACATCATTTTATGATACAAGCGTTGCTTCGAAATCTGTTTAAACATTATTTGTATCGAATAAAATTTAGTTACTAGTTAAATCGAAAAAGCAATTTCATTGCAAGTTTTGCATCAAACGAAATTACGACACTATCAAATATAATGGCAATTGGTGCTGTTTTAATTATGGTCCAATTGCATCTAATTAGGCTACTGAGTGTATCGTAAATTCTTTCATTAAAAATAGGAATGTTCATACCATTTAAAAATAATTGTAATAATATTTGAAGTAACATGGCATATTTAAACAATTATTTTATTGGTATAGGGCTCTTTATTTTTATTTTTATTTATTAGTACTTGAGCTTTCAATCCCACTTCGGGATCATTTTCAAAAGCATAATGAAAAATTATTTCCAAAATAGGTTCCTTTTATATAAAATTTTTTTACATAAAACAATCAAACATTTGTTACAAAAACCAATTTTTCATGGAAACGCACAGCCTAGACAATTTTTCGAAAAATAATTTTCTTTTCCTCGCTAAAGCGTTTTTCATGTAGAAAGGTTGTACAATTGAATAAAAATAAAATGAGGCGAGACAAAAAACTTATATAAATAAATCATACGAGTTGCCAATATAAGCATAATCTTCTACAATGTTAATCGAATTTTTACTTGATTTAATGTGTAACATTTCCAAAATCGATCTTTTCCTAAAATTGGTTTGTTTATCGAGAATTTTGACGTTATCTAAATTGATTAAATGATTAGAATTTTTCAGATGCCGTGTAAGTGCACTAATATTTGAATTTAGATCTTTGTTGGTGTCATATCGGTGTTGATAAATTCTTTTTTCCAAAAATTGTTTTGTCTGTCCAGTATACGTGGCGTTGCAACTACAACGGACTTGGTAAACCACATTTGATTGTTTTTTTAAAGGTACCTTGTCTTTAATTTTGGAAAAAATATTTCCATTTAGGCTTGTAGCTGCACATCCCACAATTTTGAAATTATAATTCTTGAACAAATGTTTTATTTTCTCATACAGATTTTTTATATAAGGAATAGCCAAAAAGTTTGTGATTTCATTTTGTGGTCTAGATATAGTATTTCTCTGAAAATTTCTTGTTTTCCAAATTACCTTTTTTATTAATTTTTCGGGATATTGGTTGAGCACTAAAGTGTCTTTTAGAATTTTTAAATTTTGTTTGTGAAATTTTGTATCGGAAAGCTTTATAATTTTTTGGGTTAAAATTTGTATAGTGTTAATTTTGTAAGTGGTGGGAAGCCAAGAATGAAAATTTATATATCGGCCTGACCAGGTATCTTTATGATACCAATCACAAGAAATTTTGCCATTTGGTTCGTAAATTAACAAAATGTCCAAAAATGCAATTTTGTTATCTACTTCTTTTTCTAAAGTGAATTTGATTCTATTATTTGCCGAGTTAAACGCTTCTAAAAAATAATCGATTTTATTTATCGGTACCGCAGTAATTATGTCGTTCATATATCTAAAGTAGAATAACGGTTGAAAGTCCAAAGAGTTTAATACTGAGATTTCTAAATTTTCCATTATTAAATTTGCTAATATGGGACTTATGGGAGAACCCATAAGTGAGCCAAAAGTTTGTTTATAAATTTTGCTATCAAACGAAAATTCTGAATTGTTCAACACAATGTCTAAAGCAGTACAAAATTGAATTTTTGTTAATTTAGATTTAGAATTTTGCTTTATACTTCTCCAATTTTGACTAATAATATTTCGTACAATTTGGCTATCAACATTCGTAAACAAGGATTTTACATCTAAAGAGATTACCGTGGAATTTGGTGGGATGGTAACGTTATTAATTTTGTTTTTGAAATCTTCAGAATTTAGAATGAATGAATTTGTTTTTCCCAAACTTGGTTTAATAATATTTCCTAAAAATGATGATAACGAGTATGTTGGGCTATTTATCGAACTTATAATTGGTCTGTATGGTACATTGGGTTTGTGAATTTTTGGTAACCCATATAATTTTGGAATCACTGCTGTATAATTTGTAAGTCTTTTCTTTGTAACCAAATCTATGTTGCCAAATTCCTCCCATTCTTTTACTACTGAGCTAATTTTTGTCTGTATCGGTGTAGAACTGTCTTTAAAAATTTGTACGTACGTCGAGGTGTCGTTGAGTAAGTCATACATTTTTTCAATGTAGTCCGTCCGAAATGTCAAAACCGTTATGTTCCCTTTGTCTGCTTTTGTCACTAAAATGTCTGGATTGTCTCTCAAAAACGTCTTCGTTTGTTTTACGTATGTCATAATCCATTTTTCTTTTGGTGTCAAATTTTGAATGTTTGTGCTGTTTTTGTAATTTGTCAAAATATTTATAAAGTTGTTCCGAATGTGAGTACGATCGTTGTCTTATAAATTAAAAATGGCACTTTCAACGTCTGAAATAATTTTGAAAAAAGGCACCGCAGTACCAATGGTAGGTGGGCAAAATGTATTTCCTAAACTTAAAATTAATTTTACATGTGTTGGTAGGTCGATGTTGGAAATGTTGACTAGCCATTTATCACTAGTACAAAATAAACCATTCGTTAACTCATTTAAATTGTCTTAATAAACTTATAAAATATACAGCAGTGATTCCAAAATTATATGGGCTACCAAAAATTCACAAACCCAATGTACCATACAGACCAATTATAAGTTCGATAAATAGCCCAACATACTCGTTATCATCAATAAATTCTGAAGATTTCAAAAACAAAATTAATAACGTTACCATCCCACCAAATTCCACGTTAATCTCTTTAGATGTAAAATCCTTGTTTACGAATGTTGATAGCCAAATTGTACGAAATATTATTAGTCAAAATTGGAGAAGTATAAAGCAAAATTCTAAATCTAAATTAACAAAAATTCAATTTTTTAGTGCTTTAGACATTGTGTTGAACAATTCAGAATTTTCGTTTGATTGCAAAATTTATAAACAAACTTTTGGCTCACCTATGGGTTCTCCCATAAGTCCCATATTAGCAAATTTAATAATGGAAAATTTAGAAATCTCAGTATTAAACTCTTTGGACTTTCAACCGTTATTCTACTTTAGATATATGAACGACATAATTACTGCGGTACCGATAAATAAAATCGATTATTTTTTAGAAGCGTTTAACTCGGCAAATAATAGAATCAAATTCACTTTAGAAAAAGAAGTAGATAACAAAATTGCATTTTTGGACATTTTGTTAATTTACGAACCAAATGGCAAAATTTCTTGTGATTGGTATCATAAAGATACCTGGTCAGGCCGATATATAAATTTTCATTCTTGGCTTCCCACCACTTACAAAATTAACACTATACAAATTTTAACCCAAAAAATTATAAAGCTTTCCGATACAAAATTTCACAAACAAAATTTAAAAATTCTAAAAGACACTTTAGTGCTCAACCAATATCCCGAAAAATTAATAAAAAAGGTAATTTGGAAAACAAGAAATTTTCAGAGAAATACTATATCTAGACCACAAAATGAAATCACAAACTTTTTGGCTATTCCTTATATAAAAAATCTGTATGAGAAAATAAAACATTTGTTCAAGAATTATAATTTCAAAATTGTGGGATGTGCAGCTACAAGCCTAAATGGAAATATTTTTTCCAAAATTAAAGACAAGGTACCTTTAAAAAAACAATCAAATGTGGTTTACCAAGTCCGTTGTAGTTGCAACGCCACGTATACTGGACAGACAAAACAATTTTTGGAAAAAAGAATTTATCAACACCGATATGACACCAACAAAGATCTAAATTCAAATATTAGTGCACTTACACGGCATCTGAAAAATTCTAATCATTTAATCAATTTAGATAACGTCAAAATTCTCGATAAACAAACCAATTTTAGGAAAAGATCGATTTTGGAAATGTTACACATTAAATCAAGTAAAAATTCGATTAACATTGTAGAAGATTATGCTTATATTGGCAACTCGTATGATTTATTTATATAAGTTTTTTGTCTCGCCTCATTTTATTTTTATTCAATTGTACAACCTTTCTACATGAAAAACGCTTTAGCGAGGAAAAGAAAATTATTTTTCGAAAAATTGTCTAGGCTGTGCGTTTCCATGAAAAATTGGTTTTTGTAACAAATGTTTGATTGTTTTATGTAAAAAAATTTTATATAAAAGGAACCTATTTTGGAAATAATTTTTCCATTAGAATACCTTTGTTATAATCCCAATTTTATTTGAATTTTAACTGCAAACTGTGGAAAACCAATTTTCGATAGTAGCCTTAGACTTCAACGTCGACGTGCGGCTGTTTTTTCTTTCTTTCATGAAAAATAACATAAAAAATCATAAAAAGCCAAATATACGAGGAAACTAAATACCCGGCGTATTAAAATCGTCTAAAAATAAAAAGGGAAATACCATCACCATTATCTGAAAGTCAAAAAAGAAGAAAAATCAAAAAAACAGTGTATAAGAAAAGTACGAAATAGTACTGCGCTTGCATGCGCAATAAAACCATGCCCAAAACCAAAAAGTCTGGAAGGGGTGAGCCCTTCTCTGAAGATAGAATGATCCAAATAATGACCAAACTGGTTAAAAAAACAGTTAAGGAGGCCCTCAGTCATCTTAATATAGAAAACAACGCTTCCCCAAGGACGGCCACACAAAAAAGGACAATCACCGAAGAAAATGAAAGCCAAGACACAAAAAAGGTCAAGAGCCAAGACAACGGCATAAATTCCAGAATGGAAGATATCAGTGATATCACCGAAACAGTAAAGCAAATGTTGGATAATGACTCTTTCAACTTTGAAGATGAAGAAGACCAAGAAGACAACCAAATTGAATTAGATTTCCAGAACCAATATAATACCACAACAGAGGAATTAGGAAGCAAAATTGGCGGACGTTTCAGCACTCTCCAAACTGACGCTCCAGCAAATACGGAAATAGTGGGTAACCAAACCAAAGTGTATAAACCACCTCCGATTATACTACGATCCTTCGATACTGGTAAAATTAACCAGCTGAAAAAAATAGCAAATACACATGGAGGTACTATGCTAAGAATTACCACCAACAATCAGGCACAAACAAATGTGTCAATCTACACGAAAAACATCAACCACCACAAATTGGTTGTAGAAAATCTAAAAACCGAAGACTTTCAATTCTACACATATACACCAAAAAATCTCCGACCGAAAGTCATGATAGTACGGGGAATATACCAGGAAGCAGCGCCAGTGGAAGTTAAAGCCGATCTCCTTCAGAAGGGTCTCAAAGTTCTGGAAGTATACCCGATGCTAAAACACATAAAACAAGACGACGGAGTAGAAACACAAATTAAACTACCCTACTTTACCATTACGTTCGAAGCTGAAACAAAGAATTCAGATATCCTGCTAGTTCACGGCTGCTGTGGCTATAAGATTAGCTGGAAGAAAAAGAGGAAACCAAAGGTGTCGCAATGCCGAAAGTGTCAAGCCTTCGGGCACGCAGCATCTTCATGCAACATGAAATACAAGTGCGTCAAGTGCTCTTCAAGCAATCATCAGCCAGGAAACTGCCCCAGAGACAACAACAAAGCCATCGCATTAAAATGCGCCAACTGTGGAGGGGACCATGTTGCGAGCTACTCGGAGTGTCCAGAACGGAGAAAATTTGTAGGTGATATTAACAAACCAACTAATACTAATAACTTAAAAAACCCAAGAGTATTTCACTCAAACTATGTTAGGCAGGGGGTTTCTTACGCTGAACTAATGAAACCTAAGGCGACTCATTATCCTCTGGAGCTACCGCAAGTTTCCAGAACTGTAAATACGGAGGGCAAGCAGGCAAATGATCTTAACGAATTTTTCAATAAATCCCAAGATCTCTTTGGGATGGACTTTGTTTCATTGACAAATAACGTCACAAATTTTCTTACTAAATTAAACTCCGTTCAGGACATCACAACACAGAAGTCGATGTACCTACAATTTATCTGCCAGTTTCTAAAATGAAGATACTCACATTAAATTGTAACAGCCTTGTCAGCTTGGCCCGTCGTCAAGAACTGACACTACTTTTAAATAAACACAAGCCAACAATTGTTTGCCTAAACGAAACACACCTAAACCATAGTCACTCGCTTTCCATCGAGGGCTATAGAATCTACAGGACCAATGCCAAAAAACTGAAATCGGGCGGTACTGCCATTTTAATCAGGAGCCATATAAAACATTCTGAACCAAAATGTTTCATTAAGGACAACTATACGGCTACTTCTCTATGTATCGGAGAAGGCAAGGACTCCTTTACGGTTATGTCCATATACTTTTGGAAGATTAAAAATTCCGATCTCCAAGACCTTTTCCGGACGCAAAACAGGATTGTAATGTGCGGAGACTTCCATGCCAGACACTCTCTCTGGGATAGTCATGCCGAAAATGAAAACGGCAGAACACTGTACAAGTACTGTGAGCTTCAGAATGTCCAAATAAATTTCCCCTCCAGGGGCACCCGAGGCAGTTCGGTGATTGACCTGGTTATTGGAAAAGATATAAATATTGACGACAGATTGGTCGTTTTGGATGAGTTTTGCTCTGATCACCTCCCAGTGGTCTTTCAGGTAACTGGAAATTCCAGTAACGCATATGAGTTGAACGATTGTATGATTAGGGATTATAGAAATGCGGACTGGGAAGGCTACAGGCATTTTGTGCACTACAAAATTGGGGCGATTGCCGAAAAGCCACTTGTCACGGCTGAAGAAATTAATGAGCAAGTCTCTAAAATCACACGGATAATATCCACGGCAGAAGAAAAGTATGTCCCTAGCATCAGTCAAGAAGCACATTGCAAACAACTTCCGTCTTACATTATCCAAATGATAAAAGTCAGGAATTTCTATCGAACCATGCATCGCAGGATGCCAACCCTCTTCAGTTTTACACTAGTGAATCGAACGACTAGGCACATACACGACGAGATCCGCACACATTTTCAGAAGGTACTGCGCGATAAACTAAAGGATCGTTCTAACTTATTTAAATACATCAGAACACTAAAACTATCTAGGCGAGTAAACCTGATTTTAGAGGAAGCAGAAGGACCAGTAATCGATCCGAGAGTAATTACCGAAAAGATCGCTGATTACTATGAGACTGTGTTCAGTGATCGGACACATGTTGCAAACCCATCCTGCACACGATCCATAACAGAATTTGTATTGCAGCAAAGGCTACCGTACGATTCATCATGTTTTGCCACTAATGCCGATGAGGTAAAGGGGCTGATATCGAGGCTGAAAAATAGAAAGTCCCCAGGGAACGACAGTGTCTCCAATCGAGCCATTAAAAACCTGCCACTGTCAGGGGTAAATCAGCTCGTGAAGATAATAAACGCTATGTTTAGCTGTGGCTGCTTTCCTGATAGTTGGAAGACTGCTAAGGTGATAGCTATACCAAAGCCAGGGAAAATCAGTACACCGGAAAACACTCGGCCGATTAGCCTGCTGAGCGGCCTTAGCAAGATAGCTGAGCGCGTAATATCCCGAAGACTGTGGGACTCAGTGCACCACTTAATCCCTGACGAACAGTTCGGATTCGTACGCCACAAGAGTACAACTGATGCATTGATGCGGTTGCTAAACCATGCCAAGAAGGCGAAGCGGCACAGCAAAATAATGTCTGCCATATTTCTAGATATTAGAAAGGCATTTGACTCCGTGTGGCACGATGGATTGATCAGCAAATTAATTGCTTCCGAGATTTCACCGATTTTAATATCACTGATCAGGTCATACCTCACGGACCGAAAATTTTTTGTGTGCATTGACAAAAATTGTAACTCCGCCACAAGAAACGCTACTGCTGGTGTTCCTCAGGGATCGGTGCTGGGACCACTGCTCTATGTAATTTTCACCCATGACATACCACGACCCACGTCTCCGGAGACAAGGTTGCAAATCTTTGCAGATGACACTGCAATTTTTTGCACAAATCGAAGCGAATTCCAATGTTCTAAAAGGATACAAATTTATTTAAATTCTCTTGTAGACTACTACAAAACATGGAACATACAAATAAACACTGCCAAAACACAGTTAATATATTTCTATCCCCACCCAAGATACAAAAATAAATTAAAAAATGCGGTCCCAGTGACTGTTGACGGCCAGGAGATAAATGTTGTGAAATCGGCCAAATATTTGGGCATTACTTTGTCAGGTAATCTGAGTTTCTCCTCCCACATTAAAAATTTGAGAAGGCTTGCGTCTGCGGCCTTCAGTATCCTGTATCCAGTTATGGGCAGTGCTAGTAGCCTGGACCACAAGAATAAACTTATGGTGTACAAATTATATGTAAGACCAATTATAACATATGCGGCACCGGCGTGGTATGACCTAGCAAATAACGCTCAAAAGCTTGTGATCCAGAGGATCCAGAATAAAGGCCTAAGGTTTGTGTTTGATAGTTGGCCGCGCCCTCCGGACTATAGGCAATGTACAGTCAAAAGTCTCCACGAACTGGCAGGCATCGAAACGGTTGCTGAGTTTACGGGTAGACTCCTGGATAAAAGTCTAAGTAGGCTGATATCGAGTTCAAACGAATTCCTAAATGTGATAGGACATCGGTATTGATTTATTTGTTGGTTTGTTAACATTACCTAATTAGTATTAGTCTTGTAAATACTTAGTTCTAGTTTAGTTTGTAAGTCTGTAGTTATAAGTTGTACAAAAAAAAAAAAAAAAAAAAAAAATATAAAGCGAAATGCTTCCAATTCTCAATTATATCACTTGATTTATAAATATTATATTACTTTAACATTACATCTCCAACATAAAACCATATGGTTACTGTGGATTTAAAAACTTATGTATTACTGCTGTATATCATTACCAATAAAAACTTTTAAACTAAAAAAAAAAAAAATAATTTTTCATTATGCTTTTGAAAATGATCCCGAAGTGGGATTGAAAGCTCAAGTACTAATAAATAAAAATAAAAATAAAGAGCCCTATACCAATAAAATAATTGTTTAAATATAAAGAATTGGCTCAATATAAATAAAAATAATTAATTAACATGGCATAGTTTGGCATAGTAATATGGTATAGTAACAAGGCATAGTTTATGTTTAATTTTTGTTTCTTTTTCTTCCCTGTAATGTTGTACAACTAACGATTAAAGGTAATTTGATTCTTGCTATCATGAGGAAATGCAATACCATAAATTGTGTCTTCTTCTAGTCAAATTAGATAAAATGGCAGTGATGAGCTTTTCTTCGCTGGTTTTGCAATAAAGTGCTGAAACTTTTGCGTTGTTGTATTATTGGAACATATTCTTAGTAGCAAATTGTGTAACAAAGTGACTGAAGGTACATAATATGGTCAAAAATAAATATGCAATTATTTATTCATAATCAGGTTTTACTAAGATTGTGATTCATGTGATAGTCCTAGTAATTTGGGTAATATCGTAGTCTTACCCAAAGAGATCATTAATAGAAAAATAAATTGTTCTATTTAAAAAAAACTTTCAGTGAAGCGATGTTTTGACGAGACTGCTTCTAGAGCCCTTCAATAAAGGAAATTCTAATTCTACCCGACGATCAAGTATAGATTCCTCAAACCGTGCCAGGCGCATTAAAAAGAGAAATGCATAAATAATAAAAAAAAAATATTGATTTTTTTGTTTTTTTTTTCTTCGCTGGCGCTACATCCCATAGAGGGATTTGGCCGCTTCATTATGAAGTTACGTAATCATTTTTTTAACAGATAATGAATGATTAATTCATTGATCCTACACATTACCTAACATAACCTCCGGAGCTTAAAGCAAGCATGCTAACCACTGTGCCACCGGGGCGGAAAATAATAAAAAAAAAAATTGATTTTTTTGTTTAGTATTTTTAATATTCAAGTTGGTTATTTAAATGAGATAATTATTTGAATAAAATGATTAAATATGGATTGTAATTTTAAAATAAATTCTCTTAAAGTGATATACAATAAAAAAATTTAGGGCTGCTGATGCATGACTACTCTCAAAGTTATAGGTAAGTTTAAAATACTCCCTTTATTATAGATCTGTAGCTTATAATATCTTTTTTTTTTTTTTTTTCGTCTCAATCTCTGCAATCTTTTCTGGGGCTCTAGGCACTCCCAACTCTTTCGCAGTTCCCTTTTAACGTCCTACCTTACGCCGTTGCCAGCCAACTCGAAGACGTATGGCTATAGACCCGCTTTTGTTTAAACCACCTGCACATTGCATTGCTTCATGCCAGCCTATAGTACTGACATGAAAGGTGGGTCGGCCCATGGATTCCGCACTCTCAACAGGGGGTCATAGATGTGTTCATCGTCATCACCGATCGTAATCAGATGATGAAAAATCCCTTTTGCATCCCGCCCCTATAGGGATTCGAACCCGGTACCTCCCGATCCAACCGCCGTAGCTTAATATCTTTAACTGAGGCTTCTTATAATATTTTGCAATATACAACTTAAAGAGAAAATTTCATGTAGAGGTCACTAAAATGATCCCTGCAGTTATCCCGAAATCAATGGTGGAATGTTCAAAATAATACTATGAACACTCTGAAAAGAAGTAAACCAGTTGTTGCTCGGTATAAGCTAAACCCGTAATAAATTTATGCTCACAGTTACATTAGGATCAAATACGGTTTAATATTAAAATTGGCTGCATTCCTTTTTGATGTGGTAACATGCAAAATTTATGGCATATTCGCAGATCTATTCTGCTGTAGTGTAAATTAATTACTTTCATTTAAATTAATTCCAAATGCCGGTGCCCTGATTTTCCAATGTGCAAAATTGATTAAAACTAAACAGTTAAAAATCTTCTGTTTAAATTCAATAGATGCATTCTATTTAATATTATACAATACAAAAATGTATTATAATTTATTGCAAACTGCCACTTACATAATTTGTAATACAAAAAAAATTAAAATGAAATAATATTCTATTAAATTTTGTATAAAAATTCTCTTTGCAGTTAATTTTTTTATTTTACTCTCATCGAGAGTTATTAAAGTAAAAAAGGAAAATAATTAATACGGCAACAATCATAACTTCGTTTCTCTACCGGTTAGTAAATTTTATTTAACCTGTGGCAATTCAACAAAACCACTTATCTCATTCTCACTCACTTTTCAGGAGACAATAAATTAACAGTAAAACAGTAAAGTAATAAACACTTATCTCGAGATAAATGATTCCACAGTCTGGGCCAAAGTCTGGGCCTTTCAACATTATCATTTATCTCGAGATAAGTGTTTATTACTTTACTGTTTTACTGTTAATTTATTGTCTCCTGAAAAGTGAGTGAGAATGAGATAAGTGGTTTTGTTGAATTACCACAGCATTCTCATCTTCTGCGCAAATGAGGTATTTTAAGCTTAGTGTGAATTAATTTTGAAATACAGATATAATATTAAATATTTGTAATTATTCAACGAAATAATAAATATCATATTAATATTATTAATATTATTTGAAATTATAATAAAATATGTAATATTATAATTTTTAGAATAATATTAACAATTTAAACAGTTAATCTGTGTGACAAAAATTGACTAATTAAACAAATTAGAATATGTTTATATTAAAATAAAACGTGGTGAAAAAAGTGAAATAAAATTTATAAAAGTGGTCAAACATGGAATTTGAATATCAGGATTTCTTAATTTCTGGTAGGTATACATATAGATTTGATTTTGTTGGTTAGATTTTTCTACTATGTAATATTACAAGTATTAATTTGTAATACTAACTCTATTAAACACATCAGCCAATTAAAACACTGGAATGTTAACATATGAGTAAAATGAAATTAATCAGATTTCTAAGCAATTTCCATTCTTTTTTCTGAAACCTGAATTGGTTAGTACCAATTACATGTAAACAATCTTTTAAATATTATTATGTTTTAATTTTGTCATTTGCAGATACTCTATGATTTCAATCTTCCTTTTCCAAATAATTCAGAGAGATTGCTACAAAACTGGGATACTTTTTCCGCAAATATTGAAAAAAAATTTAATGATTGTTCAAATCAAAATTTAGAAAAATCGTTTCTTATTTCAGGTAATACGAGTACCAAACACATTTAATTTTATGATAAACTACAACTTGTTACTAATTTTCACTTTTTTGATTGTCCTTTAGAGTGGTTTCCTGGTATTAAATTAATTTTCCTGCTCATTAAATTGCTTCCACAAACTGCTTCGGGAAAATCGTCATCTAAAATTTCCAGGGACCGGTACATCGAGTCGCTTAACAAATTAATAGTTTTTAGAAAGGTAAATATTCACTTAGTGGAAAATATTTATGCAAATAATGATTTATAAACAAAATTAATAAACTCCCTAATAATTTTTTGTTTACTATTCCCTGCAGCTTAATTCAAGAATCGAGGAGCTAATTGAAAACAATTCACAGCATCCATACATAATCGCTACTGGAGCTAATAAAACGGCAATATCCAGTTTTTATATTTGTATCGAACAGGAAATCTTTGCTGCACCCAGTTTTTTTTTTTTTTTTTTTTTTTTTTTTTTATTTAACAAATATTACAACTGAATACAATTTCATCTAGTAATTTATCTATATTAAATGATGTTAACTGTTTGAGGAGAATAACCCATCGGTTAGCTCCAGGTTGGATACTTCATTAATTTATCTGTCCTAGTTCTAAGGGCTTCGTTCTTCGAAGCCGTCTTACTGGATTTTGGTTGTTCAGCATACGACGCAAATCCGCATTTTCATGTTGACTGAGGCGCTGTACGTGTTTCCTAGCATATTTCTTAATTTCTTCACTGACGTACTCCATCTTTAGATCCTTATGAAGGTTATCATTCCTTATATACCATGGTGCGTTGACCATACTACGCAAGACTTTATTTTGAAAAGTTTGAATTACTTTTACGTTAGTTTTCTTGGTACAGCCCCATAGCTGTATACCATACGTCCATACAGGTTTCAATATCTGCCGATATAATAGCAGTTTATTATGCAATGTTAGCTCAGAGTTCCTTCCTATGAGCCAATACATTTTTCTATATTTGATGTTTAACTCTTCTTTTTTCTTTTTAACATGCTCTTTCCACTTGAGTTTAGCATCAAGGGTCATTCCTAAATATTTTGCCGTGTTTGCATGTGGAATAAGTTGTGAATTCAGTCGAACAGGTAACCAATTAACATTTTTGTTGGTAAAGTTTATATGTACAGATTTAGTTTCGTTGAGTTGAAGGCGCCATTTCTTCGTCCAATTACTCAATGAATTAGCAGCGTTTTGTAATTTGCTGGTTGACTCCTCTATGTTGTTTCCAGTTGCCAAGATTGCAGTATCATCCGCAAATGTTGCAATATTTGTTCCTTTTGTGCTTGGCACATCTCGCGTATAAAGTATATAGAGTATCGGCCCCAGAACACTCCCTTGTGGAACTCCCGCCGATATTTTCTTTAATTCGGAGTATTCCTCTTCATGTTTCACACGAAAGCGTCGATCAGCTAGATATGACTTTAAAATCAGGTAAAACTGCTTCGGCAGATCTCTGTGTAGTTTATATTCCAGGCCTCGGTGCCATACTTTGTCAAAGGCTTGAGATACGTCCAAGAATACACTTGAGCATATTTTTTTATTTTCCAGAGCATCTTCAATTAGATCTGTGATTCTATGCACTTGATCTATGGTAGAGTGTCTCTCTATAAATCCAAATTGGTGAGGAGGAATGAGTTTTCTGTCTTCTATTACTGATTTTAATCTCTTGAGTAGTAACTTTTCAAATAATTTTGAAATTATAGGAAGTAGGGAAATCGGCCTGTACGATGTTTTCTTGTTTGGCGGCTTGTTAGGTTTTATAATCATTATCACCTCTGCCACTTTCCACTGGTATGGAACGTATTTTAATCTGAAGGCTGCATTGATTACTTGCAGTAATTTTCGTACTCCTTTTTCTGGGAGAGTTTTAACTATAAGTCCAGTGATTAAATCATAACCAGGGGATTTTTTTGAACTTAAGTTGTTTTTAATTTCATCTTTTAGCTCTTGTAGTGTTACAGGTTTTATGTTTAGGTTATCCACTTTATTTACTGAAATTATATTTTCTTCAGCTGTTTGCCTTGGGAGGGGTTGAAATGTGTTTTCAAGATAGTCTGCAAACAATGCAGCTTTTTCTTTGGCACTTCTAGCCCAAGTTCCATCGTCATTCTTGATAGGAGCTATTTGTACTTTAGGCCTTTTAAGACCTTTAGTTGCTTTCCAAAGGGAGTAATTAGTGTCTTTGTTGCCAGAAAGGCCAGCCAGGTATTCATTAAAAGATTTGTTCTTGACTTCTTTGATAAGCATTTTTAATTTGTTGCTTAAATAATTAAGTCGTGATTTGCTTTGTGGTGCTCGATTCCTCTGCCAGATTTTTCGAGCTTTCCGCTTTTCTCTAACCAGATCTCTCACTTCTACTGGGTAGTTGATGTAACTTTCCGTTTGATTACAAGTAGGAGGAGTACTCTGCCATGCTGCTTGCAGAATACTGTTGTTCAGCAGCTCCAATTGAACCTCAAGTTCTGCCGGAGTTTTAATTGGTACTTGTAGTTCCGTATTGTCTTCGACTATTTTCCGGAAGAGGTCCCAGTTTGTTTTATTATTTGTTAACCTAGGTAAATTTTCTTTATTGATAATGGTATCACTGAGTGTCATAATGACAGGTGTGTGGTCAGATGAAATTCCTTCACTGTTTTCGAGTAATACGTAGTTTACAGATATCCCTTTTGTTACAAAGAAATCTATCAAATCTGGTATCTTATTTGTATCCGCTGGCCAATATGTTGGTTTACCTCCAGACAGTGATTACAATTTTCCCAAAGTTTTGGACTGCTTTTTTAAAAGCCATTATGTTTTCAACCAACATTTTCCTGCAAGTTTAAAACATTTTTGGGACTTCATAACATCATATGTATATATAAAATTGAAATGAAAACCAAATTATCCAATAGAGTTCAAGAAATAATCAGTAAGTTTGACCATAAACTGTAAAGTTAAATTATTTTTTTGCTATTTTAACAGTACTTTACTATTTAACAGTAGTTTACTGTTAATTTTTAGTAATTAAACATTTTGATAATTATTATTCTTAAGTCTAAATAATTGTGATCATTTAATGAATTGTGATCAGATAACTACGTTACTGTTTTTTTTTATAGTTTTTGGACATATTTTCTTTAATTTCTATTATTACGTATATAATTCTTATAAACATTATTAATTTTAAGATAAGAACTGAAATGTGAATTTGTTGTGATAACGAAATATTGTACCTTTTTATATTACTTTTAAATTATTATTTAATTTAATTAGACATTGTCTATATTTATAGTAGATACGATTTTTATAATTTAACTTTTTCTTAATAACTATTTATTTTGAAAAAATTACTGAAATAAGTTTATTAGACAACCGATGAACTCTTAATTTTATACAGTTAAATTGTTAATTTTTTTTTTTGCATAACTATTTGCATTTTGAAAATGCTGTTCTTTTGTTTCTTATGCAATAAAAACTTCGGAAAAATGAATGATGTTTTCAATCATCTAAAATTAATCGAGCATATAAAAGACAACTCCGAAATTACGCTTAAATGTGTGGCAGACGTTGATTGTAAATCCTCATTTAATATTTTATCCGGTTTACGAAGACATGCTAAGAAACATTTAGAGGTACAAAATCACCTACAAAGCCACCTGTGTTAGTACATTCAATAAATTCAAATATTCCTGAGAATCGTGTTACTTTTGATGAGCAAAATACGAGTAGCATATCAAATGAATTCCAAACAACATCTAATTTACAAAAGTTAGAAAACTAAATAAAACATTTTTCAAACAAGTTCAATGCCATTGGCTTACCAGAAGATGTTATAACTATGATCTTGTCTGAATCTACAGAATTGTCAATATGTGTCAGTCAGGCATTCGAGCCCATATCAACGCAAAACAACTGCGAATTAATTTTTAAGCAAATTAAAAATAGTATAACAAATACTTTTAATTCATACTGTTCTAAATATTTGCGAAATAAAAGATTATCAGAGAGTGATCATTTTGTTCAACTTATAGAAATCCCAATTGGAACTAGATGGGAATTACGATTTATAAAGAAACACAACTCTTACAAAAGAAAATTAGTTCAAAACTTTTTTCAATTTATCCCAATCACTTCAACAATTCAGTCTGTTTTCAAAAATTTAAATTTTGTAAAACTTTTTAAGACATTTAATGAATCTCATATTTGCAATTCTGAAATGTATGAATATTTTTGCTGTGGAACTCTATTTCAACCAATAAAACCAATTATGGGTAACAAAAATTTAATTTTAATTCAGCTATACTATGATGACTTTGAAATTGTAAAAGTTCTTGGCAGCAAAACAGTGGTACATAAAATTGGCGCTATTTACTTTAGCTACGTAAACGTTCCTAGTTTTTTAAAATCCCACCTAGAAAATATATTTCTTGTAGCATTATTTTATGTTAATGATTTGCATGGTGATTTCAATATAAATTCGATATTAGAGCCAGTTATTAACGATATAAAACACCTTGAAAAAGGTGTACAAGTTGCTACCATAGGACTTTTACAAGGAACAATAGCAACCACATGATAACTTAGCGGCTAATGATATGCTGGGTTTCACAAAATCTTTTTCCGCCAGATATTTCTGTCGTTTTTGTGACTTACCAAATAATGAAACGAAAACACGGACTGAGGAAAATGTTGATTCTATACGAAGAGAAACTTGTTATGAAGTATTAAAAAACTACTCACCAGATGAAAAAATTAATCTGATTGATACTAAAGGTATTCAAAAGTATCCTATTTTAAACAATCTGAAGTTTTTCAACACAATTAAAAACAAAAGTGAAGATTTTATGCACGATGGGTTGGAAGGGTTTATTTCACGGGTTTTAAAGTACATATTTAAATTTTTTCTGCAAGAAAAAGTTTTTAAAAATATTGATAAAATCAACGATACAATTGCTGCATTTAATTTTGGATTTCGTGAAAACAGAAATAAACCTTCAAATATAAATTTAGAAAAAAGTAATTGCGGTCAAAACGCTTCTCAAATTTTATGTTTGTTTAATTATTTCCCATTTATATTTGGACAGTTTTATATAAGCGAACACGATCCATATTGGCAGTGTTTAAGTAATTTACTTCAAATTTTGTCGATAATGCTATCACACAAAATTTATGAATCCGAAACTTGTAAACTACAACAACTAATATCTGAATTTTTAAATTTCATTGTGAACGGTTTTAAACAACCACTTACTCCAAAAGAACATATACTAACACATTATCCCAGAATTATCAGAGAAATGGAACCAATTATTTACATGTGGACAATGCGTTACGAAGCTAAACATCGGTATTTTACAAGATTAAAGCCTCAAAATTTTATTAATATTTGTAAAACTCTAGCCAGTCGTCATCAGCAAATGATTGCAACCTCTTGGTTGAATATAAAATTTCAAAAAATAATAACAGTAGGTCACAGAAAGCTTACAGAAAATTACGATTACACTACGGTCAATCAGACAACGTATTCCATATCTTATCTATAAGATGGGGTTTTTCACAATAAAAAAGAATTTTTTTTACTTAAAAAATTAGGAGATGCAATAATCACCTTTTACGAAATTGTAGACATATTAGAGATTCAAAGTGATTACCTTTTCTAGGTAAAGGATTGGGTTGGTTTATTTGAAAAATTTAATAATTCTTACAAATTAATTGAAACGAATTGCAAACCAATTTTAGTAAAATACAAGTGCCTAAAATACAATCAAGTTTATGACAAACAATTTTGTAATTTAAAGAAAAATTATTATATATTAAGTTATGATGTAAGAGAACTACCTCCCGATTTTATTGAATGAGATGAATTATAATTATGTATTATAGAATAAATGAAAAAATAATGTAATATTTATTTAATTTGAATTAATAAATAAATTTTTTTTTATCAAAATGACATTGCGTTTATTTGTCATTCTTTTATTTGATCTTACGGAAGTCATTTCAAATTATTCACTTTTTCGCTACATTCTCTTTTATAATTGGAATTAGCTAATTAAAAAGAGAAAGACGAAAGTCTAATACATTCTGAATTAAATTTAAATGTATGCTCCAATAAAATTTTAATATTAATTGCGTTATATATTTTGAATAGATGATCCATTTAAATGTAATGATTTCATCCATTGTACTAATTAAATGTTACCACTATTGAATGCCAATAGAAGAAAATATTAGAAATTTTAGTAGAGCTTGAATTAAAAATATTTAAAGTTTAATGTATTAAAATGTAATACAACAAAACTTTATAATTTTTAATACTACTTGCGTTGAAAAAATTTACTAATATTCTTGTATTAAAATTTAATGCAAATAACGTTGGTCTTATATATGTACAATAGAAGCAGTATGTATTTTCGATCAATTTTTTAAGTGTGTAGAAGGCTTAAACAGCCACTAAATTGGCAGTCAAGTTTCTCTATGGTTGTTGTCCATTATGATGCAACATAATTTGAAGTTTAATTTTGTAATGGATAATTTCAATTTCTGCAATCATATCAAATATAGGTACACAATAATATTTACAAGCAAAACATTTTTTAATCATTTATTAATTTATTTATTTTTTAGTCAAATGTAAAGTACTACTCAAACAAAATAGAAGCACTATACCACAAATGTTATACATATAATCAAGAATTAATCCAATTAGTCACTCTTACACTAATTTTACGTGCAGACGTCATATATGAAGCTGATGTTAATTAGGTAATACTTAGGGGGGCAACAAAGTTAGATTAAATTAAATCTTATTAGTCCATTTAATCTGAATTTTTTTTCCCCCACTTTTTTAATCAATAACTGTTGATGATGATGTCCATAATTTTTTACCGTAGATTAGAAGTGTCCATAAAATTATAGCACTGAGTCCTATAATGGAAAAACACTCAATGGCAATACCAATATAAACCAAGTACAACGGTTGGTTTTTGAAATTCTTGCAAGTCCTAAAGCGCTCACAAAATTTGACTGGACAATCACAGCCCGGATTATTCATAAATTGAAGTCCACTATGCTCATTAACCATGTTTGTCAAATTCATATATTGTTTAATTTTTTCCGTTAAATTAAAATTCGCCAAAGACAGGTCATCTTTCACCATTACAATCAGGCTTTTTTGTACAAGGTCTATTTTGTTTATGGTGTTACATCCATAAATTACCATATACGTATTAAAATCCGTCTCTAATATGGTCGCATGGCCAGCGTAGGTTTTAATAACATAATCATAATACAGATGTCCATTCGTAATATAACCAATTTCACAGCTACACTTTTGGCATTCTCGATTTATGTTCAAACGTTTAGTTTTTCCTCCTCGCTGAACGCGATATTTGTGACATACATTCGTTTCGTGTGCATTAGCATATAAATTGAATATAGATGCTCGATCGCTAGTTTCTACATTTTGGTTTACATTTATTCCATAAACCAATTGCCAAATGATGTTTGAATTAAATTTCTGAACGATCTCATGAAAATCGATTGGTAATTGATCACAATTTCTCGAAAAACCGAATTTCATTACGTTTGATAAGTGAAATAAAACAAGACAAATGTGTAGCCGCTTCATATTGAATGGATTACAAACTTGTTGTGTGAACATTTGTATAGAAATTTATTGCTCTACCGATAACCGCCTATCATCGATTTATTTTACAAGTAAAATCCATCTTTCGTAATCATCACTTTGAATAATTGGAATGGGAACACGTACTATTTTCCAATATGTATATTATATTTAGTTATTCTCTAAGGGTCAATTATGTATATGTGTAATCAGGTAATCAACGATAAAATCGTTTATTACGGTTTATTTCGACATGAACAATTTTTATTGCCACAATTTTGAATTTTTAAATATTTAAATTAGGAAGCAAGCAATATCCGGCATTTCTGAAAGTTTCATTATTTTTAGCCGATTTGCATTCAGAATTTCGATACGATAGGCACATACCACAAAAATAAAATACCAACAAACATATAGCTTGAATTCGGTATTTTCGCATTACGGGTACATGACCGATAACTGTGGCAAAATTGTTATTACATCGTGAGGAATACACACATCACTGAGATGTCTCATAAATCGGGCTTAACAATTAACATTTCAAAGAACTTTGTGTTGTACATTAAATGTTGAATTATTGTTAAGTCAATACACCTAACCTAATGTTCTAATTCCTGCTTTGATGATGGTAGGTATACATTTAGGTGCTAATTTGGCCGGGAATTTATTTATAGCCCTACTCTGTGTATATGCCCTAAGAAACATTTTCTGTCCCACAAACAGTTTTTGAGTATCTGGATAGGTTTCCTTTCAAATTAGTTACCACATCTATACGTACGTGAAATTTGTTCTAAGTTGCTTTTGTGCTAACTTGTCTTAAGTACGTTCTAAGTTTTTTTTAAATGTGTTGGCAAAGTTGGCAAAGTTTCGTTATTACGAATTTATTTAATTCATTCATGCTTAAGATTATTTACCCTTATAGAACACATTTAGATTTTTTCCTATGGTGGGATATATTCTGATGATGTCTGGATAAAATCAGATCATTATTATCGAAATTAAGTATAAGTGATTTCCCGAATTTTCTTGTCAAATTCCTAGGAAGCGAGCGGCTTAGTTGTTCGAAAAATACTTCACTTTTGAAAATAGTGGGCTATTTGGGTGTTTAGGACAACTATGTTTGAGATAATCTCATGTGTTACTTCAATAAACGATATTCCAAATTCTCTTGAGAAAATTCTAAGAAGCTGACACTAAAGTGGCTTTTACTGTAATTTAACATTAGGTCTTAGCTCTACAAAAAGTATCTCATTTTTTGAAAAGTGAAGTTTTTCGAACAGATAAGATCTTAAGACAACTTAGAATAGTTTACATTTTCGTGGGTGCTTCCCAGGATTTTCTCAAGAAAATTCGGAATCGGTTTTAGAAACTAATCTGATTTTATCCAGGTATCATCAGAATATACTTAATTATTTATTTATTTATATATTGTATAGCTTACAGTGATTACAATCGGCTATACGAATAGAATTAATTTGTAAAAATGAAATACAATGCAAAAGGAATAAAAGATAGAAAACGCCGACCATTTAGTTATTATTACATCTGGACAAGTTGAACTCAAAAACATCATAAACTGAATTAAACTCTCGCGATGCTCTCAAAAGTGGTTCCGAATGATCGTAATTAGTTGATACCTGGTTAATGAGTAACAGTTCATCGCGTGGACGCATTTGACGTACCGGAGCGTAAAGATTTAAGCGTGAAAGTAGCTCAGTACAATCGATTCGAGAACTGAAAATATCGCATATCTAGGGTGGAAGAACATATTCAAGAGACCGTGTAGACGGTAGACAACGAAGTGCATACAAAACAAACTGCTTCTGAACACTTTCTATTCTATCCGAATGACAGTGATAAGATGATGACCACCCCCACTCCGGCGATGCTTATTCCAAAATAGAACGAACAAGAGAACCGTACAGTGATGTTAGAGTAATCGGGTCGATGAAGTCCTTACAGTTCCGCTTAATAAAACCCAACGTAATGTATGCCTTATCTATAATGGTGTTAATATGTCTAGCAAAGGTAGCATAAGCTGAAAAAATTATACCCAGATCAGATATAAACTCCACTCTGACTATATCCTCACCATACAGACGATAACGATGGGACAGGGGTGACCGGGTACGATAAAATGAAAGACTCTTACACTTACTCACATATAGTCCCAATCTATTACGAATAGACCAACTACAAAATTTGTCCAAATCATCTTGCAGCTTTACGCAATCGGGCGAACATTTTTATATCATCAACAAACAGGAGGAAGCTGGCAAACTCAAAGCAGTCAACAATATCGTTGATAAATAATATAAATAATAAAGGGCCAATATATGTCTTCCTTGAAATACGCCATGTGTCACGCGTGAAAGCTGTGAACTAAAATCCAAGATCCTAACTGATTGCCAGCGGTCGGAAACTGACAATTTAAGTTCTTTAATTTAGAGATCAGAAGCGAGTGGTCAATCTGATCGAAAGCTTTCGCAAAATCAGTATAAATAACGTCCAGTTGCTGCCTGGAGTTTAAACTGCTAAATAGTTTGCCACAAAAAGAAATCAGATTAGTCATTGTGGATCTGCCTGGATAAAACCCGTGCTGGGCAGAAGAAATTAATGATTTAGTATGGAAAACCAAGACCTTGTGAATCATAAATTCAAATAGTTTGGGTATAACGTAAAGAATAGCAATCCCTCGATAGTTACTTGCTTCGTTTATTCTATCCAATACGTAAACTTTCATTAAACATGAAGGCAATTGGGCGGGACAAACTCTCGGCACAATGCTTAATAAGGATCGGCGGAATACCATCGTGACCAGCGCCCTGTTTAACAGCAAGATTAAACAGGCAATCGCAAACTTCCTGCTCAGTAAATTTAAAATAGTTAAATTCTACGAAGCTGTTAGCGCGTAAGGGGCATCGTGGCTGGTTCGTACACTGAGGCAAAATAGGTAGCAAATTAATTACAGATCTACGAGGTTTGATTAGTGACGGAGTTCTGGTAAAACATATAGGAGTAGGAAAACCAACCACTTTTCTCTTGCTATTCATAAAACTCCAGAACTCATTTAGATTTGATGTCAATTCCTCCTCGCTTCGTACAACGTATTGTTTATATAAAAACCAATTTAAACTTTTAAACTCTTTGCGGGCATTATGAAATTTGGGATAAAATTGAACCCCGTACCGCCTGTATCATGAATGGAACTTATTGCGGCGATTCGCCAGATTTAACAACCTATTGTTATACCAGGGCTCCCGAAAAGCGTTTTTTTTACCAACGGAACGTGTCTTTCAGTACCACTTCTGAGAATGTCGTCCCAATCAGAATTGCCGAGGAACTCGTTTAAGGAAGCGTAATCGGAATTTCTGAAAAAATAAAACTTGTTAGAAAAGGAATCAATTGAACAATTTATATGAAAAATATTTATCATAATTGGTGTGTGGTAGATGCTCTGGGAGCCGGAGAAATCCAAACATATGAAACCTCCGAATGCATGGCGTCATTGGTAAATAACAGGTCCAGGAATTCCCCTGATTACTGCTAGTACGATTCAGTTGGTTGGTTGAGATGCTAGCAAAGTAGTCTATAATGTATAATGCCCTTTGGTCAGTAGAAAGCGATGTAAAGACACCATCAACATCAAGCCAAGCTATGTCGGGCAGATTAAAGTCACCCACAATTACAAGCTGATCATTACGACTGATATGGCATCACAACTGAGTCGATGAAATTGAGTATCGTTTCAAAATATTCCAAATTCAAACCGTAGAGAGCATACACTGCGATGATGACAATAGAGGAACTGGCCGTTCGAACACATTAGGAATGGAAACTTTAACCGCAATCAATACTCCACCCCCCCCCCCCCCCCCCCTAAGCCTGGTGTCAAAATCATATCTGTCCTTCCTGTGAACGACATAGTCCGGAGGGAAATATTCACCAGAATACATATTGACAGTAGGCCAGGTCTCACAGATTATTATGATATCATAATCATTGTCCAGAACGCCTAGGCGAAAATTCTTGGCGTCACCTTGGATGTTAGGGGCGTTTTAAAGCTAGAACGATCGGAGCTTACTTGCCGCATTAGGGCACAGTTTGTTGCGTAATGACCGCTGGAGGATTCAGGGTCGCAATTTGCTGGTGCTGAAATACACCTTGCCTCATTGCTTGCATACGGTGTGATTGACGCTGTCGAAAATTTGTATTATGGAAAGGTCTAATACACACATCATTTGGCAAATTCACCGTGGACATAACTTTTGCTGTTAAATCGGCGTCAACTCTCACTTTAAAACAGACATACTCCATGTCGGTAAGTTTACGCCAATTTGGTATTAGCTTGGTAACCACAGCATTAGAAATACGAAAGTTATTATTCACAAAATCGGCAATAGCAGCGTCTTCAACAGCGGTATCGAACTACGACATATGAAACCAAAACTTCTGTTTAATCATCCGGATACTGTTAGGCAGAGAACATGGTTTAGTTTCACTTATCGAAGCGTACGAAATGACCGGGAGAGTTGCAGTCGATGTCTCGGAAGAAGTCATGTAAGTATGAGCGGTTTGGGTCGACACCTGAGCGAAGCAATCACGGATTTTTACAGCGATCTGGTCACCAATTTTGCTGCATACAGATGAAAGACTGGATGCACACGAATTTTCCAAAGACTCAGCGGCCTGATTAATTATAAAGTTAACGATGTGAATAGTGGTGTCAGCAATAATTGATATCTTGGATTCAATATTGTCCAACGAGGATTTGATCGTACCCAACGTCATACAATTATATCCTCTTTAAATGCACGCTGACACTCTGGACACATAAAAACGGCATACGAACAGTCGTTAACGGATTTGATCCAACTGTCGTTTGAAAGGAACTTCCAGTCCAGGTAGTCCACGTGGTAGAAATTGCTGCACGGCCCAAAACTGTGTAGGAGCACACTGCACCGTTTGGTGTTATAGCACTTGACGCAAATTTTTATCATAATTATAATTTGAAAGTAAATACTGATCGTCGAAATGATTGTCCAAACTGATTCTACACTGAATTGGATATTTAATTAACTTAAAATAAATTATCTGTTTTTTAAAATTTACAGAAAATAAATTTTATCAACGAAACAAAAATGAAAACACGTCAATATAGTTCCAAGGCCTATTTTGATTTGATCCCGCCATAGAAAAATGGCTTTAAAATCTAAATGTGTTCTTTAAGAGTAAATAATATTATTGTAATATGAACGAAGCTTCTACCCCAACACATTTAGAAAAACTAACGACATGAATAACAACTTAGGAGAAATTTCACGTATGTACACATCTTGTGTATTCTCAATCTAAATTCTCATCGTCTATAAAATACAGAGAGTCCTACTCGATACAAGGCGTACCAGTATCCGGAATAGTGAAAGGTTCAATACAAAAGCTTCACAAAAAACTCGAGATAAGGCATCTGGTTCAGCATTAAGGGAAAAAATGTTCAGTTTTGAAATTGAAACCTTGTAATTTAGGGCTCCATCTGGCCAATCGCCCAGAAAATTTAGACAGCGACATATGAGCTATTGAATATTCACATGATCAGTGACCAACGTGAATGTAAAGCCTTAAGTGTAAGGTGGAAAATACTTTATTACTCCGTGCCTGGTATGGCCGATGGCGGTGTCTTCGTTACTTTGAATTGTTGGTAAGCTTGGTGCAAATCCAACTTGTCAAAATATAACGTAACTTTTGGCATGGTAGGCTATAAATAAATATTCTACGAACTGCAGTCGGCTCAGATGATAAATACTCAGAACAATTTACTGATTCCAAAATTTGCTGGTTTAACACCTTCTGCAGCTCCTTTTCGATTAGTTCATGAAGAGGAAGTGAAATTCGCTACGGTTTGGGCTAATTCGTAGGATGTTCGGATCCAGTCAATATCAATGAAACTGATACACCACGAAATTCTTAAAAATGTCCGAGAATTTAACCAAAGTATCCACAGAAGCACATGTTTTCGGCGGCTGAACCTTCAGATTGGTCACGATCGAGGTTGGGCTGAGTAGTGCTACTGCTATGGAAATATTTATTTAATTGAACTATTGAGGGAAGTGAGTGTTCATCGAAAACTGTTACCGAATATCGCCAGAACTTGGCTATACTGTTGACGGCTGTGAAAAATTTCTTAAATCATTTCTAAATGAAAAAAATTTGAATGTGTTGGTGTGTATTTAATTTAAATAAAAATTAAGATCACGCAAACATTTAGGCGAAATGAAATTTTAATAAATATTTAAATTAAAAATAAATCCATTCACAATGATTTATATGTATTAACCCACTATATTTTTCTGTAAGCCCTATCTATTGCCGGTAACTCACAAAACTTTTCAGTTTTTTGTCATTGTTCTGGAATGTTCAAAATTGGGCCCGAAATAAATGAGTCATATACATTATGCAAATATTACTTCATTTTATTAATTTAACGGAACACAATTCCAGATTTTGCGAGATGGACCTTGATCCCACTATATTTTTCTGTAAGCCTTATCTATTGCCGGTACTCTAATAAAAACGACGCAAATCGAAATAAATTTTAAATACATACAACAAAGACAGAATATAAAAAAATTTAATGGGGAATCCCCTCTTTATATAGAATTAGACGGAATTCGACATAACAAATAAAATAAAAACAAAAGAGAAAATTTAGTTTTTGTGCGAGTATATAAATATTTTTTTTTCATTTTTGATTTATTCGTTATTCAGACTTTGTGTTGTTCGCATATAGCTTTGTGTTTAATTGTAATTCTATATCGTATTTTTTTATAATAATAACAGTTTTTGTGAAAACTACATAATCGACCTTTGCTTTTCCTTTGACATCATATAAAATTTTGATTCTAGTGTTTTTATTATTACAGTTATTTTAAACTTCAATTTGATCTTTGCTTTCTCTCTGATATCCTTTAAAACCTTGTTTTAATTATTTTGAGTTTGTAGTTTGTGCTGATCTCGAAAAGAGAGTTGGTATAGAAAAATGAATTTTTTAAATTTAGATAAGCGGCTTCAGGGGCGGAAAACGTCTAGAACTGTAAAAAACCTGCAAAACTGAATGAGAAGTCAGTTTATAATGCTGTTTTGAAGGTTTATAAATGTTCTTCAACTCAAAATATTAAAATACTTCGGTCGAATGCTCCTATTACGGACAAACTATGTAAGTTCTTAAAAGTAGCTAATAACTGTTCCAACCGATTAAAAATTTATAAGTTGTGGAATAGAAAAAAACAATAAATATTGAAATGTACACGCCATTTCACAATTCAAATATAACGACTCCAGAGGCAAAACAAACCAAAACCGTTTTTATTTCGCAAGCTTCAATGATAAATGAACAAGCCGTGACGTATTCTAATCGAAACGAAGGTTCTTCCTTCCTCCTAAATTCCTTTCGTTTTTCAAGATTCAAACATAACAGGATGGCGGTCGCGTGGAATATTTCAAATTTGTATCACTGAAAATTTTAGCAACGAAATGCTAAGAAATTTCATAAGAGATTTCCTAATTTCCTCAAAAAATACGTGTGTTCTTAGTTTTAAAACTATTAATAGAAATAAAACGGAACAAATGATTATTTTGTATGGCATTTGCAAATATGTATGTATAAACATCATGCACAAAAATACAAATTTGTAGTTATTTTAAATGGAACTGTGGAAATGTACACAATAGGGGAAGATATGGAGTAATATGGGGAAGTGAAGGAGTTTCTCCAAATTAGAGGTATCGAAAGAATACAAATGCAGGACATTTTAAAAGATAAGTGCTCTAACTTAGTTAACCTAGAAAGCCTTATGGTACCAACACACGAGACAGTAATACAGTGCTCAGGCAGTAAATTTGCTGTCTACACGTGTGAGCACAATAAAGAGTACTGTGTCTGGAGAGTTAATTTTTACTATACCAGACAGTAGGTACAGTGATGCTACTGTCTGCGTGTGAACGGTTTCAACTATCTGGAGAGCACTGTATCTGCGCTGTATACTCTATTTAACATGTTAAATAAATTTGTATACTGTGTACGTACAGTTTCCGTTGATTTATTGTTTTTGGAAACAACATTTCTGTTATTATTTCAGAATCATTTGATTAGATTGAGCGATCGTTTTGTTTCGATTGTGTTATCGTTCATATTGTACAGCCTTATTTAACTTATATAAAAAATAATAAAAATGGCACCATCAAAAAAGGAAATTGAACTAAAATCCGATCGCCTTTGGAACACAGAGAAAATATTTCGTTTAATTGAACTTGTTGAAAATAAACCAGTTTTATGGGATTTGCGAACTAAAGCTTATAGAAATAGGAATTTGAAAGATGCGGCATTCGAAGAAATTGGTTTGTTGTTCAAAACAAGCGGCGCTGAAATCGCCAGAAAATTACATAATTTAAGATCACAATTCAATGAGCAAAAAGGAAAACTCAAAACCAAAATAAGCGGTCAAGGCCTAGATGCCAATTTTAAGACGAGCTGGGAATATTTTAATGCATTAACATCCATTTTTGACATTTCACTAGCAGAATCATCAAAAACAATTAGTAATGTGGTAAGTACACATTATTTATTAAATAAAGAAGTTCGTAAACAATTTCAAATATGTTGATATTGCCATGCGACCTCCCCTTCCGGTGACATAAAATATTCCTTCAACTCCTCTCTGACACTTTTGGCATCATTACTGCTATTTTTCAAATTGCTTGTCTGAATGTTTAACAATGAATTATCCTCTTCAGTTCTCCAAGTCCCTTGGATTATGTTTCTGTGGTCATTATTGTTTTCTAAGTCGAACGTCCCAGTAGGTGCGTATACATTCAAAGATGATGGGCTTGTTAACAAGAAATTATGCAAAACACATATAGCCGAAGTGATTTTTCCCGTTGTTTCTGGTGATAACTCCTTAGAATTCGAATTGTTGTGATAGGCCTCCTTAGAATTCGAAATCTTTGGGCAATTAAGCCAAAGGCATTTTCTACAACCCGTCTTGCACGTGAAAGTCTGTAATTAAATATTCTATTTGGGGCTGGCTGATTTCTAAATGAATACGGCTTCATTAAATATGTTTTCATTGAAAACGCATCGTCTCCTATGATAACAAATTGTGTTGGGTTATCTCTACCTGGCAATATTATCGGTGCCGGTATATTGGACGAATTTGTTTCCATTGCATTATTTAAAGATGAGTTTAAATAAACGCCCCCATCAGAAACTCTACCATTACAGCCAATATCAAAATAACCAAATTTGTAGTTCGCATCTACCAGTCCTAGCAAAACGATGCTGCAGGTTCCTTTATAATTATAATATAAACTACCAGTATTGCGTGGAGCCTTAATTGAAATATGTTTTCCATCTAAGGCGCCTATACAATTTGGAAAATTCCATTTTTGGTTAAAGTTATTCGCTATATCCAGCCATTCCGCTTCGGTGTCCGGAATCTATAAAAGTAAAAAAGCAAAATATACATAAGTACATAAAATATATTGATAATTTTATTATTATTTTACAACCAAGTCAAAATAGTAATGATCCTGAAGCTGGCACGTCAAATTCAACCGATACAACAAATGATGCTCCGCAATTTGTAGAAAACATTCCTTCATGCTCAAGCAGAGTGAATAATAATAAAAAGAAAAGGAGAACAAACCACAAGACGAATATCAGGTATTTGGTGATTTTGTTGCATCTGAGATTGGAAATTTGGCCTTAGACGAAAACAAAAGAAAGCTAAACAGAACTATTCAAAAGTCCATATTGGAGGTTAGGGAAGCTGATGCACAATATTTGACAGCAACTAACGAAAATCGTATGGTAGAGGATACATCAAACGAACCACAATTGACCGAGCAAACGATAGATTTTAGCGAATATTCATGTAACAATTTTTTTAAATTTTATGGTAACTTACTTTTAAATATTCATCTTTTAAAACTGTATAGATGGCAGAACAGCACTCAGGTATTATTTTGGAAATTCTTGAGATACCCACTCGAAACAAATATGAAATCGATCCATATGAATCACCTGAAAACCAATGAATTAACTTTAAAATCGTTTACTTACAATAAAATGAAACACCGATTTATATTCACAAATATTTGTTTTGATATTACCTGTTTTTGCATTCTAATTTTTTTTTTTTTTTTTTTTTTACGTTTTGTTTTTACAAATGGAAAAATGTTTTTTATTATCTTCATCCATAATTAATTTAGTATTTAATCATTCTTTTCTCATTACGATTCGCGGGCGTCACCCGCGAGCCCGCATTGGCGGGCTCAGGCCCACAATTTTTTTAAATTTTAATTGTTGATTGTATATTCAACCAAGTTACAAACCGTGCGCATAAAATCAGCTTTTAAAAGTGACATTACATTTAATTTTGACCACACCAAACTATATTTTTATTCATTAAACTTTTTTGAAAGTACCAAGATAATCATAGGAAGGGAAACACCTTTTGTCTTTATAAGGTTAAATTCATTATAATTAGAAAACTATTTCTAACTCCTTTAAATTATGAATCATTAAGATTGTTAGTTGGTTTATCAATGTTGTCATGAACAGAAATTTATTTTTTGTCTTAACTTTAAATTTTAATAAACTTTTTGAACTTTAACATTTTAACTATTTCTAACTCCTTTAAATTATGAATCATTAAGATTGTTAGTTGGTTTATCAATGTTATCGTGATCAGAAATTTATTTTTGTCTTAACTTTAAATTTTAATAAACTTTAACATTTTAACTATTTCTAACTCCTTTAAATTATGAATCATTAAGATTGTTAGTTGGTTTTTAAAACGTGTGTATACATATCCTAAGTTAATGCAGAAAAATAAATTTAAAGTTGGAGATTTCGTTCGAGTTAGCAAATTTAAAACCGTTTTCGAAAAAGGTTATACACCAAATTGGACTACTGAAATATTTAAAGTTATCAGGATTAACAACAAATTTCCTGTGACGTATTTACTTGAGGACTATAAGGGTCAGCTAATATCAGGTCGGTTTTATGAAAAGGAGCTCCAAAAGACAAATCATCCTGATACTTACCTTGTAGAAAAAATCTTGAAGAGGAATAGAACAAAGGTTTATGTCAAATGGCTTGGTTTTGATTCATCACACAACTCATGGATAAATAAAAACGATATTCTTTAAAATACTATTATACTATTATACATTTATTTAAAATAAAATCTGATACAATATTATTATTTAGTATTATTTAGTAAATAAAATTATTAAAATTAACATACATATTATTTTATTCTAAATTATATAAACTTATACTTTAATTAAATTTGTAAACTATTGAATATCAAAATTTTCGAGTTCTTTGTTACCCCATGCCAAAGTATTAAAAGAATTTGGTATAACGAATCTTTTATCATCATCATTTGTCAATGCTAATTTATTAACTAATTGGGTGTACAAATCATGTTTTATACTTTTAAAATTTAATTGAGACCTAATTATTTTTTCATCATTATTCAAACAATTTTTATAGTCATTAAATGATATTTTATTTGAAACAACACTTTTTTTAATACCCTTAATTTTTTTACTTAACTCATTATCATCTTCTAGAAGTATACAATATGTTTTTGCTTTCAGTCCTATAAATTCTGTTATAATTTTTCCATTACATTCATCTTTAAACATACCTAACACTTTTTTATTTTTTAATGGTATTCCAAAAATGTTTTGTGTATCAAATCTACTGTCAATATCCTGTTCAATGTCTTTATAGAAGTCGTCAGTTTGAATTTCGTAAATTAGAGAGTTAGTGTCAGTGTATAGCAACGAAGCTCGTTCTATATATTTAGGTATAAAATATTTGTAATGGAAATCATACATAAGGGTTTTTGATAATTCTAATACTGTAAATCCTACATAAATAGGTTTGCTTAATGTTATTTTTAGTCTATTCATTTGAACAGCCACAAGATTTTCGGTAAATACGGATGATGAATGAAAATTTGGCTTACTTATTAAACGGCTAGCACCCGATTTATTTGCGATATTTTCCCAATGTGTGAGTAACCTTATATCTTTCCGTTTAAAAACATCTTCGAGAGTTTTACCGAAAACGCTGTTATTCATCAGTTTAAAGAAATCCCTTTCAAAACAATTTTTAGCTAAGGTCCGAAGCCTCGTATTCAGATCAATATATGTCTTAAGCCAAGGTTTTTGACTGAATTCTAATACTCTGTGTATTTTCTTTAAAATCAAACCTTCGCTTAGACATTGTTTTAAATTTTTTTGATGAATGACATAATTAAACTTATGATTAAGGTTAGCCAACAGCTTATTTTGTTTGGATGATGCATAACCAGGTTTAGCATTTTCCACACAAAATGGTAAATCATTATGTGTTTTGTGAAGATTTTCTGGGTACTCCAAATCAACTTCTAAAATATATCCAAGGTCCGCCTCATCACTTGTTGAATGTATATTAAACTTATCAATTTCGCTTTCATTTAGCCATTTAAAGTTCGCATATGGAAGATATTGACTCATAGCATATCCGTATAAATTATTAGCGTCTAAATAAATAAGATATGAAGAATCCTTATCTTCTTTATAATTTTTCATATACTTATTATTCGCCTTACTATATCTTTTCGAACATTGTGCTAATCCACCACGAACCCCTTTGTTAATGAAATTGATCATGTTAATATCTGTGAGCAATTCCATTTCGATTTTTGTAAATTTCAACATGGCATCCCAACTTAAACCTGGGGAAGTGTAATAGTGTGCTGGATCTAAATCGTAAGTGGCTAAACAGACATTTCTAAAATTTTCAAAAATGTCAGCTAAGAGAAGAACATCCGTTTTTAAATATAAATCGGAATAATCCCCCAAATTCTTACATTTAAACTCATTCCACACTTTAGTTGCATGATTATACTGATCTTCGGTAATATTGGAATCATTCAATTTATTATAGAAACTAGATTGAGGGGGTAAACATGTATGATTAAACTTTTCATGATTATCAATAAAATCATATGGAAATACACCTTTCTTCCTAACCAAATTAAATTCATTTTGCTTTGGAAAATATTTATGTATTTCATTAAATTGATTTTCTTCAAGATTTTTACTTAAATTATCAATACTTGAAGACATAAATTTGAATGAATCTATGAATCTTAATTTAATTGTTTTATTATCTAAAAGTTTAAAATGTTTTGTAAAAGATACATATCTCTCCTTATTTTGAGCGATTAAATTAATTGTTTCTGTATCAAATCCAAGTTCTTTGATAATAAAGTGAGAATCATATCCACTCAAATTATGACAAACAATTGGTACAAAGTCAGGTAAACCATAATTTAAATTACAATTGTTATGAGCGGCTCCGCGGAACTTTCCAGTAAGATGGCAATGGTCTCTTACTTTATAATTCAAACAGTCAATAAAACTTTCTTTACATATATAACAAGTAGATGAATTGTCATATTGTTCTGTTTCTTCGTTTGTTAGTGTTATCATTTTTATGTTTGTATGTAATTTATCATAAATTACTTGTAAATCGATTTTTAATTTTTCAATAAAAATTTGACAACAATCTTTACCCCTATACAATTCAAACTTAGAAAGTTTATCGTCGTATGAACACTTAATGTAATATGCGAAGCTGCATGGTTCATGTTTTGTAATGTTTTCTGTAAATGAGGTTTTATCGTTTGGTAAACATGTAAAAATTGGTGCTAGTACAGCTTCAAAATCGCAATAGATAATAAATGGTACTCGCTCTTTGTTTTGGATGTTTTTAAACTTTAGTATACAATTTTCTTCATTAGGAAGAATACATTTAATTTTATTACAACCATATTGCAAATGATTATTTAAACCTTCCTCATTTCTAAAAAAAGTTAAACATCCATCACAAATCCATTTTTTATTTGCTCTTTTGGATAACTGGTTTCCCACTAGCGCACTAAAATTTTTGATCAAACAATAGTGAGTATTTACATCATCTTCTAAAAATAGCAAATTAACATGTTCCTGTTTTTTAGATTTTGTGTAATATAATGCCCCCACAATTTCATTACCATCTAAACCATATACATTTACACTAATATTATTTAATTGTTCAAACTTTAAAATATCTTTTAGATGCATAGGCAAATTAATATCATCTAAAGTCAATTCCGAAGAATAGTGTGGATATGATGTATGTCTATAAGGTTTTTTTACGTTAGGATATCTAGATGCCATAATTGACCAGGCAAAGCATGCCTGATCAGAATTTTGAATATTAATTATAGCTCTTTTTCTTTTAATGGTCTCAGGTAGATCAATATATGAAGAACCTCGCAATGGAGTATATTTGTTGATATTAAGTTCAAGAAACATGATCTTTTCGAGAGCCCAGCCAGATTCTTTTTCTTGAAAATCTTCACTTTTAATGTTTAAATTATTAACAATTTCGGAAAATATTGCATTAAAATCGCTAGCTTCAGTTATTATATAATTCGTAGTATTAAACGATGTTAATTTACTAACGTTGGAATCATCTTCTAAATTAAATTTTGTATGAAGTGCAAACAATTCAAAGTTTATTTTCGCAGCTTTAAAAATTTCTAATTGAAGCTTAATTAAATTTATTATTTTAAATTCAACTGAATCCATAAAATCACGCAAGCTAATATGCTCTTTAGGTTAATCAGAAATCCTATAACTAATTATTCGCGACTTGAATGCACTTTCTACAATTTTAATATTTTCATCATCATCCGTAATTTTTTTTAAACTATTATTCTTATGAACTATTGATTTATAATGATTAGATATAAATTTTTTAAGAACACTTACATTACATGTATTACATAAAATATTGTCATCTTCAGCTACATGATTTGCGGTTGTAACTGCTACTGCTGCTGTTACTGCTGCTGTTGCTGATGATGATGATGATGATGATGATGATGATGATGATGATGATGATTGAGCTATGTAAGGATAAACAGCCTTTTCAACAACATTTTCACTCCCATTGGAATTCCTCCTGCTCCTCTTAGCCACTTCATTATTATTCTTAAAGGGGTTTAATGAAATATGTTGTGTACTAGTAGATGGATGATGATGATATCTGTTATGATGATAATTCAGTTTACGTTTATTACTAAACGAGTTGCTGCAAATTTCACATAAATGTTGTTGTTGTTCAGAGAAATGCTGTTCTTTTAGATGTCGCTGTAAATGATCTTTAGATGAAAAGATCTTTTTGCATTCTCCACATTTATTCATTTTTAATTTGCTGTAAAATAGAAAACTTACGATATAATAAAAAATAATATTTAGGTGATTTATATAATTTTAGCAACTGTTATTTAAATTTCAACTTACCTTTTAAATTTTCTATTTTTTATTCACGGTACACAAAATCGCGGTTTTTTTATTCACGGTTTTTTTTTTTTATTCACGGGTCACAATATATTCACTTTAGAGTTTACAGTATATATTCGCTTATGAGCTTACAGTATTAATAATAAAAATATAATTCGTTAGTTTTGTTTTATATAGTTCAGCATTTCCTGTCTCTACAGTGGAATTTGCTTTTCTTTATTTTAAGTGTTTATTTAACACTTGTTAATCATTCAGCATTTCCTGTCTAAACAGTACACCTTACGAATTAATTCATCGTACGATCTAAAAAAATTGCATAGTGGATGGTTTCAGGCCATCCAAAAATGTTACGTATCGTCGCCTCAGTAATCTTATCGTACCGTGACACTTACGATAAGATAATACTGAGGCGACGATATATATAACTTTGTAGTATCCAATTTCAATTAAAAAATAAATATTATTCGTTTAAGTTACAAACCATGTTTACAGAATATACATAAACTTTGAAATGTGACATCTACAGATAAAATTTTAAAAAATAACAATATACAGTTGAATACCTGATTTTGTATAAATTCATATAGAGTTTTAGTTATCGTGGTTGATAATAAAACTGTATATTGAACCAAGTTACAAACCAAGTACATAAAATAAGCTTTTAAAAGTGACATCTACAGATAAAGTTGGAAAATAATAATAATTTACAGTTGAATACCTGATTTTAGATACATTTATATAGAGTTTTAGTTATCGTGATTGATAATAAAACTGTAATCGTGTACTGATATCTAACAAAAACTTGGGTAATAAGAAAAAGTTAGTTGCGAGCTTTAAGTTTATAAATGCGCTGCCATCTAACGAAAAATTGTAAAAGCAATGTGCGCCATCTAAGGAAAAGTTAAGTAATAATAAAAAGTTCAAAGCTTAAAGTTTATGACTGTGCTGCCATCTAACAAAATGTCTTAAAAAATATATATATCGTCGCCTCAGTATTATCTTATCGTAAGTGCCACGGTATGACAAGATAATACTGAGGCGACGATATGTAATTTTCGGGTGGCCTGAAACCATCCACCCAATTTCGGGTGGCCTGAAACCATCCACTTTCCACTACTTCGGACTGCTTAAAAATGAATTGTTTAATAAGTTTCGAACCAATTAAAACTTTAGATACTATTATCGAATGTCTGCAGTGCTTGCGTAAAATTCACGATTATTATTATTATTACTTGAGGGCCATGTGGGGGCTCAAGCCACCCCGCACTGCGACCTAAAAGATCTTTTGTGCATAAGCCCTACTTAATTATCCGTCCAGTCAATATTCAGGCTCTTAATGAACCTGATAATACTGCCTAACGGTACGTGATACATACTATCTGGGCTCATTGCTCTCCCTCCTAGATGTTTTAATTATCCGTCCAGCCAATATTCAGGCTCTTAATGAACCTGATAATACTGCCGACCGGTACGTGATACATACTATCTGGGCTCATTGCTCTCCCTCCTAGATGTAATAACATTTACTTCTGCTAGAAGAGCGGTAGCATTGGGACTCAAGGACTTCGAGAGGGCAGACCCACTCCCGTAATATTCCTATCCGTGCCTCGTCTACCGTTTTGATTTTACTCTTGCGAGTTGCTGGGACATACTATCTGGGCTCATTGCTCTCCCTCCTAGATGTTTACTGTTGGAAGTACTTCTACACGTGATACATACTATCTGGGCTCATTGCTCTCCCTCCTAGATGTCTACTGTAGGAAATACTTCTACACGCGTTACATACTATCTGGGCTCATTGCTCTCCCTCCTAGATGTAATAACATTTACTTCTGCTAGAAAAGCGGTAGCATTGGGACTCAAGGACTTTGAGAGGGCAGACCCACTCCCGTGTAGTCCTTCCCGTGCCTCGTCTACCGTTTTGATTTGACTCTTGCGAGTTGCTGGGAATAAAATATCACCTGTAGGTCACCCAGGTTTACTACAGGAAGGCTAAATAAAACTGGAGGGTGCCTGGTATCCAGAGTCCGCATATATAGACTGATTAACCTATCAGCCATTCATCCATCGGCATATGCTGTTCCACCTTAGATTAGGGATTTTTTGTCAAGGTTTTCTCCTTTAGCGCCGTACTTTAGCCTGTCACAAAAGTCTATATTCAGCCTAATGGTTACAGTTACCGGTGGTTGCCACGAGGAGGCAGTACGTACACTTGCGCCTACTGGAAATTCACGATAATTGTAACGTTAATGAAGTAGTGTCAAAATTGGACCAATTATGCAAATTTTGTTGTTGAACTGTAAATAAATATTGATAAGTCAAAATAAAGAAAAGATACTTATTCAAAACTAGTTCGTTTTATAATTTTTTATATGATAATTATTTTGTTCGTTTTATAATTTTGTTTTATAATTTTCTTAAAACAAAAACCAATAACAACGAAACCCTCTATGATTACAGCCTTGACGTGGCACAGTGGCTTAAACGAAGCCCAAAGACACGAGAAAAGCTTCAAACAAATGTAATCACTAATCAATAACAACTACCAAAAATGGCACTGAATTTTTTGTGAGTACTGTCAATAGATAGGGCTTATAGAAAAATATAGTCCACCTCACAAAATCTGGAGTTGTGTTCCGTTAAATTAATAAAATGATGTAATCTCTTCATATGTATGTGAGTCGTTTATTTCGGGCCCAATTTTGAACATTCCAGAACAATGACAAAAATCTGAAAAGTTTTGTTTGCAATAGATAGGGCTTACAGAAAAATATATTGGGTTAATCATTGTGAATGGGTTTATTTTTAATTTAAATATTTATTAAAATTTCATTTCGCCATAATCTTAATCTTTATTTAAATACATACCAATACATTCAAATTTTTTTCATTTAGGAATGATTTAAGAAATTTTTCACAGCCGTCCTGCGGCGTATGAAATTTTTCCTAAACCATTCCTAAACGTTGTTTTTGTATTTAGTATTGATCTAGGAAATATGTCACACGCATATACTGTTGCAACCTTTTGAATATCGGCAGCTTTGCATATCGATAGCTTTAACATTCCCTGCTTTATTGACTAAATGCAAATGGTTATATATTTTGCAAATTTTTTCCCTGGTCTAATCATCTAATAATATATGATTATATGTATAAATGTACTCGTTCAAGTCATGTCGAATTTGACTTTCAACACCTATGAAAATTTGGTTGACCTCCCATAAAATATAAATTCTTGTATCTCTTCATCTGCCAACTAATTAAATTAAAATCTGGCATCATCACTGCTAGTATTACTCAACGGTACAATCACACACAAACACAACACTCACACACACACACACCGGATACATTTTAATTTTATGAATCATACGTCATCGTAGCTGCGCATCGTACAGACAATTCAAATCAACATAATCATAATTCATAAGATAATTTATGATTTATAGTTGGACATGAAGAAGGGAAACGAAATCTTTTCAAGATATATTTCTCATCTCTTTGATTTATATCTATTTGATGTCGGTGTGTGTGTTTGTGTGAGGGACAGATTTGTAATTAAATTGTCATCGTAACTATATTAAGATTTACTATCATGATTGTTATAAATTAATGTCATGAAGCTTTGATGTGGTAAAATTTCAGATATTTCTTGGTACATAATTTTTTGTGATTAGTTAAATATGAATTTCGTATCACAATATGTTATCCAGATTTATTGAAAAATTCCATATCTAATATTACCACCAACGTGGATCGGGATTTAGTGCGGTGCATATTATAAAATATATGACTTTCGCAAACAATTAATTTATGCGGAACATTTATTTCTTTTTCCAAGGAATCCAAATGTATTTCACATCTCATTTCCCGTCACAAAATTTTATTTGCTGCAAACCGAAAGTATTCCGTCATACACAGAACTACATTAATACATATTGCCCTTAAAATTCATTGGAAATATGCGCGCTCTTCGCCTTTCAAGTTTTGCCGACACTTTGTTTGTTTGTTGATTAACAAATATATAAACACACATACACACACACAAAAAGTATAAATATGTACAAACAATTTCATTCTTTTTTAGTCTAATTTTAATTTCTTTTCTTATCTTTTTCTTGAAAGTAAAAAAAATAAAAAATTAAATAAGAAACGTCGGTATTTTATCAAAAAACTAAAAACTAAAAAGACTGAACAAAACCTAAACAAAGTAGTTACAAATGATATCTTAAGTCAAACAACAATGACACCACATAAAAAATAAAAAAAAATTATAATAAGCAACTTAAGGTTCTTTTTTGCTGCCTGCTTTCTTGCATTTCAGCACTCTTACATACAAAGAAATGTGCGATGACGTTTTTTGGACAGGGTATATTATCGTCATTATTATATTATGGTAGCTAACTAAACCCATCCGGTTAACATTTTTTTTTTTGTTGTTAATAATATTGTTTATGTGTCAATACACCTTATTATAAATAATAAGCTGTCAATTGTGTTTATTATATGCATGCAGAATTCGGATTAAGGCTACTAGGTAAACGGTTTCTTTAATCTATATGTAATTTGAGTGGCATAGGATTTTTAATAAGACATGTCGGATTTTATCGTAATACTACTAAAAAATGACCGCAACTTATTTTCAGGTAGCCTAAATAATCTTAGTAGTTTGGTTAGAGTTATAGTATATGTTTGGACAATAAATTCGCTCGCTATAGGTGGTCATCATAGTTACAATAAAACTTCGTAATCTGTGAGCTGTGGGTCTCAGAAGCTCATACTAGATTTATACACAAAATATACCTCGTAATGATCTTGTTTTGTGCGCTTCCAGATTTTTAAGTTGGACACACGGAAAATGGTCTTCATTTAAATTTCAATATAAAAATATAAAGTGCTGAAACCTCACGAGGTGATCAGAACTTCAGTCTTTGCTCAATGAGGATAGCATTCACCTGTCACCTGTGTCTTAAAGTTGGTGCATCTAATTTTTCACCAAAAATGGTGCCTCGTTTTTTGTCTATTTGGGTAAATACACAGCATTGCAACTCTAAGTATTGTCTTAGCACACTGTTCTAACTAATGTACCAACATACCGCGTATTTAAACAGTCTGTTGTAGCTTGTAGGTTGCGAGGTATGAGGTAATGGAAGTTAAATGAGTAAAATACAGTGTAAAATCGTGAAAATTTATGAAAATTTAAAGTTATTCTAAAACTGTTTGATAGAAAATGTCTGAAAAGGGATTATTGTCCACGAAAATATCTGAAATGTGATTATTGAAAAGCGAGGGAATAGTTATTGTAAAGCTTGTGAAAAATAAAGATGGAAAAAATTGAGTGAAATGTAAACGACAACGAACGGAAAATTTAGTGAAATCTAATAATTAATGAAGAAAAATAATGTCAGTGGGAAATGAGTAAAAATGATTGAAGAGTTCGACAAAAATTTAAGAAGGAGGTGAACAGTTTATGAAAAGTGAACGAAAATAAAAATACCAATTAAAATTAGTGAAAGAAAAAGTGAGTAAAAAATCACGGAAAATTTAGGGAAAATTGAGTGGCCTTGCTTGAAATGCGAGAGTACAGGTTGGATAATTCCCCACGATAAATTATAGGTTATTAAATGTGGGAGTTTAAATTAAAGACAAAAACGAAAGAATAATCATTGAAAATGTGTGAAACGTGAATGAAAACTGAGAGATAATGTATGAAAAGTCAGCAAAAATTATTAAAAAATCAGTGAAATGTTAGTGAAATTACCTACTGTTTAGAATATTGAGTGATAAAGAGTAGTTTGCTCACATTTTGTGGGTTAACATTTGGAGTAAATGTTAATGAAAGATGACAGTGGGAAAAAAATATTTGGAGTTACATAAATCATTAAAAATTATTAATAAAAAGTGAAATGTGAGTAGTGAGATAGAAATTAGTGATAATTATTGAAAAGTGAGGTAAAAATGACTAGAAAAGTGTAAACAATAAGTGAAAAATGGGTAAAAATTACTTGATGATAGTTTCAAAGTGAGGAAATGCTATTGAAAAATGAGTTGAAAATGTGTGAAAATAGGTGAGTGGAATGGTCAAAATTGAGTGAAAAATGATTATAAAATGAGTTCAAAAAATTGTTAGGAAAGTGATTCAAAAAGAAGGAGATTTGACTTAAAATTTTATGAAAATTGAATGAAGACGAAATGAAAACCATTTAGTGAAAGAAAGTGACCGAAAGTGGAGTGAGAAGCTAACAAAATTTGTAATAAGAAGTGAATAAAAATAATGGGGAAGTAAATATGAAGATGGGGGAAAAAATATGATAGAAGAAGATTGACTTGAGTCATAAATCAGTGAAAATTGAATTAACACTGAGAACTTAAAATAAGTGACAGAAAAATTGGGTGAATACTGAATAGTGATAGCAAAATGACGAAGAAATATCTTAAAAGTGAGCAAAATGTGAGGAATATTGGAATTTCAAATATAGTACTAAGAATAGTAAAGCACAAAATATCTTTTATTCAGCCGCGGCTTTGAAGTTCACCGGGCCTCTCAGTAATAATAATAATCAATATGGTGTAAAAAGTGAGTGAAAATGTATGCATGGACAAATCACCAAAAAAATTAATAAACATTTAGTAAAAAGGGGTGAAAGATAAGTAACATTTTTGAAAAGTGATTGAAATTTTTGTTGATAAAAATTGAGTGTTAAAAAATTGTGGATAAATGAATTCTAAATGTTGGTGAAATCTGTATTGGAAAAAAGGGCGACAAATTTATGAAAGAAGCCAGCTGTGGAAATATTTGGTTTGGAATAATTTAGTGGACATTTTTTATAAAAAATGAGTGAAAAGTGAGAGGAAAATTAATGAACATTTTTATGTTTGGTAAAATATTTAGGGTACTAGTTTTGGGTTCATATTACAAGCTGCGTTAGAATGTTATGTTAAATGTTGTGTTAAAATGTTACGTGTCATGTAAAATATTATATTAAATAAAAATATTTCGTCTCTTTTTATTTATCACATTAAAATAGAAACAAAAAAGACAAAAAACATAGCAAGAGTACTTTCAGTGTTCACGTTACATGTATGCTGTGTTAAAAATGTCATAACCATCTTTGAGGCTATAACTATTTCTGTGCGTCCGACTTTTCCCAATGTTATATAGGTAATTGCATAACATAAATTTTCAATGATCATCATTTTCAAAATACAAAAAATAAAAAAACAAATCATGTCATATAGCAAAAATATTGTTACGAACTGGGCTTCTGAGTTCGTTCGGATTTTGAAATTAAAAACACTGTGTACTTTTTATTTCACTCTACTTTTATACACTTTGATATTTGCTTTGCCTTTACTATTTAAGTCTGTCCGCTTGCTACTGATTTAACGATTTAAAATAAACCAAAAACTTTCTCTACTTGCCATCGGTCGTGTTTATAACACTTAACCATCTAAGCTATTGCTGTTCATAACGTGAGCTTGTTGTATGATAGCCAAAATCGTCACAATATTTACCTCTATTTTGGATTTTATGTTTTACCAAACATTTGCGGTTCAGGTGGAGCTTGAACCCCCATTCATTTTTTAACAATAAGTGAAAATAAAAGTGAGTATTTAATTTTGAAAATTATATGGAAAGTTTTGAAAAATGAGTTATAGAAAATTTTTGGCTGAAAAGTTAGTAAAGGCAAATTAAATGAAATGTAAACTAAAGTCAGTGAAAAATGATTGAGTGGCTATATACATAAGAAAATGGTTGATTTATAACAGATAGAAAAAGGAAAACAAGTGAAAAGTGAGTAAAAATTGAATAAAAAAAATAAAAATTTAGTGAAAAATGAGAGAAAGAAATGAGTGGATAGCATGACGATTGAAAAATTACTGAGAATTAACTTAAAAGTTAGTAAAATGCGAAGAAGTTTGGATGAACAAATTTGGGCGAAAGTGAGGAAAAGTAAATTAAAAGCGAATGAGCAATAAACGCAAAAAGTTAGGGAAAAGTAAGTGAAAAGTGTATAAAAAATTAGTGAGCGAAAAATATTTAAAAATTAAGGGACAGTCGGTATCGTATGAATGAAAAATCAGAGAAAGTGGCTGAAAATGAGTGAAAAATTACGGGTTCTTAAAAGTGGGAGTTTGTACCAAAATAAAAGATTAGTCATTGAAAAATGTATGAATTCTAATTGAAAAATGAGCAATAAACGGAAAGAGGCAAATTAGTGAAAAAAACTGAATAAACAATAAGTGAAAAGTGATTGAACATTTTCCCCTAATTTCAGTATTGTAATAACGAGTGACAATTAGTGAAAAGTGACATAGAAATGTCTTAAAAATGTGCGAAATATGCGTGAAAAATAAATTAAAAATGATTAAAATTTACCAAAAAGTGGCTTAAAAATGAGTGTAGAAAATATTTCAATAATTGTTCAAAAATGAAGAAAAATTGAATTATCGTAAATAGCTACTTGAGTAAGATTGAATGAGTGAAATTTGGATGAAAGTGACGAAAAATTAATGAAACTCAAATGAGACACGATTGATAATCTCAGTGAAATGTGAAAGAGCAGTGAATGAAATCCAAGTGAAAATGGGTGAATAATATAAAATAGCAGAAGTGAAAATGAGTAAAAATTGAGCATAAACTAAACGAAATGTGAGTGAAAAAATGTGAAAAATCGACGAAAAGTGAATATAGTTAAGGAGAAAAAATTAGTGAATAGTGATTTTAAAATGACGGAGAATTGACTTAAAAGTATATAAAATGTAGGGAACATTTAAATTTAAAATGTGGTATAACAAGTGAGGAGAGGTTAGTGAAAAACAAATGAATAATAAATAAAATTAAAGTCAGTGAAAGTGAACAAAAAACTAATGAAAGAAAAGTTATTTGAAAAACACAGAAAAGTGAGGTATGATTAAGTGAAATTTGAGTGCAAAATGAGGGAAAAATGAATAGTTATTAGAAGAACTTATGAAACATGAATGGAAATGAGCTAGTCAGCAAAACATAAATGAATAGTGAGTATAAATATATGAAATTAGTGAAACGTTTTTGAAAAATTAGTGAAATCTTTGTTCATAATAATTAGTGATAGAAAGAAGTGAAAGTGAGTGTAAAATGTTTGTGAAAATGTTGGTGGAAAAAGAGTGTGAATAAATTAATCAATTATAAACAAGTGGACAAATGTTTTAGTTGAGCCAATTTAGGAAAAAGCCCGACTTTTAATTGGGTGAAAAGTAAAGCAAAAATAAGTACTTGAAAAGTGTATTCAAAGTGCGTGACTACGAGTAAAAAGTGAGTTAACCGTAAGTGAATAATGAGTGAAAATAGTAAAGATTCAATGATAAATGATTGGTAGAAAATGTTTGAAAAGTGATTGAAAATCGAATGGGACTTGTTTGCGAAATGTAAAGAAAGACTGAATGAAAATATTGAGTAAGATGAGAAGAAAAAGTGTAAAAAACTTAATTCCTTTCAAATCAAATCAAAATAAATTTAGTGAAAAATTTGCGAAATAAGAATGAGCAGTGAGTAAAAAATAAAATGAGTGGAAAATATATGAGAAAGAAAGATTGACTAGATTGTGAGGCGAGATGATTGACCAATAATGAAAAGTGAGTAATAACTGAGTGAAAAACGAATAAAAAGTTAATGACAAATGATGAAAGTAAGTGAGAATTTAATAAAAAATGAGGAGTGATAGTTGGGCGAAAAAAGTGAGTGCATAGTGATTGAAAAATTACGAAAATGTCTTTAAAATGACTAAAATTTGATTAAAAGTGAGTTGTAAAGAGGTATGAAAAATGAGGAAAAGTAAGTTTTATTCATTTTTATGAAAATAAAGTTACTAATAAACTAGTGAAAAGTCAATCAAAATTAGTGTAAGAAAAGTGAGTGAAAAAAACAGCAAAGTTAGGGAAAATTGTGTGAGCTTTTAATTAGTGAAATAACATACGGATTATTAAAAGTGGGAGTACACATTAGGGAACAAAAATGAAGGAATAAGTAAAACTTTGTGAAAAGCGAATAAAAAGTAAGTAAAAATGTTTGAAAAGTGAGCCAACTTAAAAGTGTAAAGTTTGTGAAAACGAGTGCAATGCTTGAAAAAGGAGTGAAATTTGTATCTATACAAATTAAGACAAAAAATGGTATACACAAAGTAAGTGCAAAAATAATGTTTTGAGTGAGAACATTTAGTAAACAAATAAACAATGAACTAAAAGTGTGAGTGGATAGTGTGGTATGTGTAAGTGATAACCAGTGAAAAGTAAGGAAAAAATGGGTTAAAATTGTGTACGTATAAAATAAAGTAAAGTTGCGTGAAAAACAAAAATTTAAAAGTGAGTAAAAATTTAGTGAAAGGGGTTTGAAAAAATTAGTTATAGATATATGTGGAATGTTGTTGGAAACAAAGGAAAGTGAGTGAGTATTGTTTGAAAAATGATGGAGAATAAATGAAAATTAAGTGAAAACGGACTGAAAAATAAATGGAAATAAAGAAGAGAGAGGAATTTTAAACTAGTAAAGAAAAATGAAATAATAATCATTGGAAATGTGTGAAATTGACTGAAAAGTGAGTCCTTCGAAAAATAACTGAAAGAAAAAGCGAGGGATGTATGTAGTTTGACCGGTAGAAAACTGCAACCATAAAGTACACGAAAAGTCAATCAAAGCTTTCGAAGAATTGGACAACAAGAATCTCAGGATAGATTTGGAATCCTACACAATAGAAATATTTGTGATTTTAGATTTAATATACAAAATAATCGATCAGCCTGAAATAAAACTAGATTTTTGGTCAAGTTGTATTATTGATGCCAATCGATAGCAAATATTAAATTTTATCGTTAAATTTAAAAAAATCCAGAGCTGCCTAATTAGAAACATATTTTCTATTTTAAGTGAAAAATCACTATTTTCAATTTTAAACGTCGATTTTGTCAAAACTCAGATTTTGCAGGTAAGTCAAACATGTTTCATAGACACCAGTATCTTAATAATGAATGTTTTCTATTTTAGGTTTTTTATAGACTTATCTGTACATGTTTTGGGGTTGCTTCAGTTAAAAAAAGTGTGGTTTGGTACAAAAACCGAATTAATGGATCAACAAAATGTCAGATCGTAAAAATTTTATTATTTTAAATCTCGCGTTTTTATTTATGCTTCAAAACAAAAATCAACGGGTAATTTTCGTTCATTCGAATTTCGTGCGAATATTGTTGTATGTTGTAAACTTGTAAACTAAAACTTCAAATAATTTGTGAGATTGCGACAATAACCATTTTAACTGATGTAGTTGTGCCTAAGTAATTCTAAATTAAGTTAAATAATTTTAAGCTAATAATCACACAGAACCTTGATTTTGTAGGGTGAAACTTATTTGAGGATGCTCTGATCCCTCAGTTATAATCTTTTGAAGTGCGTCGGTGTTTATTCAAATGAATAGCAATAAATTATGAAAACAATATACATGTAATACGTCAATTAGGAGCCGTCAATACTTTAAAAAATAAAATAAAATAACAAGAAATGTATGTAATATATCACAATTAACATAAAGAAAAATTTTAATGCGTACACACATCAAAATAATATAAAATTCTTTGAACTGCCAACTTCCTTTTGTACTTAGCTATTATGTATAGGAAACCTAATCTGACTTAAGAATTCTGTGTATACCGCGCGCATACATAAAGACATAAATAATCACATACCAAGCGCGGCAGAAGGGAAAGAGCATATTTTATGTATATATGTTTGTATTTTAATTAAATAAATTATCAAACATAAATTTGGTTTGAATTGCTCATTCAAATCAAGAAGAATCATAACGCCATATAAACTGCATGGGGTTTACAATTACCTAATTTATCTTTCTAAACAGGCGAACGTATATATGCTTAAAAGTTTTATTCATCGTTCATGCGTCTTCTTCTTCATTTTATTGTTTAGGCAAAATGAAATATAATAACGCAGTCATAATCATAAAATACGAAGTATAATAATTTTTATGTTGCCGACATATCACAACATAAAATAAACTTAAAAAAAAAAAAATCTTGAAATTTTAACGGGTGACTTGAAGAAGAAACATCACACAGAAAAGACGAAAGACTGAAAGCCCGACACACATTATATTGGGCCCGGTCGCCTTTATTCTACATTTCTCTTTTTAGGTCGATATCGGTACCTACTGATTGTTATAAATATTAAGTTGAGACTTAAAATTGAAGATAAATTTCGATTTTTTTTTTTGTGATTACTTTACAACTTAATGCTAAGTGGTTCAAACAAACGAAAAAAAAAAATTGAAAATAAAATTTATGTCTTTCAATAAATTAAGAACACAGAGAGATGAAAATAATGGTACATATAGTAAGATTATATATTTGTATACTACTTATGCTTATATAAAAAAAAACAAGACGTAGTGCTGGATGTTATAGGTTTCTTGTAATTTTCGATACATTCTTCTTCTTTTTTAAAGTTTGTGGTTTAGGTTACACAATTCAAACGAAAAACACGACGCAGGTAATGTTTTATGGCTTGAAACAAATTAGTTTGTATTTTGACAGACATTATCAGATAAGACTTATATCTGTCATAATAGTATATTGAGGCGTATGTGGAAAGCGCGCAAGTCAAACACCTGTATTTAACAATTATAACAATTTGGAATAGTTTGTATTAAATTAGGTTCTATGTGAATAATATTTTAGGTTGTAAGAAATAAGATTGTTCCATATTGTATATATATATCTCACGCCCTGAACTCTTAATTCATAAAATTTAGTTATCTGATCATAGAAAAGCTTAATTCACTAAAACAATTTATAGATTCTAAAGAAGAAGAGGTTGAAATAGTCGAATAACTCTAAAGTTGCTCTAAGACCTTCATTGTTATTTAGCTATAAAATTATCAAAACTAATTATGAACTTGATTAGGATTGCATAATTGTTAATTGTAGTTTATGAATTACTACAAGGAGGAAGAAAATGCAAATAAATTAAATTTAGTGGATACCCTTTAATTGTACCACCTAATAAAAATTATCAACACAAAATGTGAAACATAAACGGGACTGAACACGACTCACGTTGGTTGCAACATTCTTAAAACATATTATGGAAATTAAATGGAACTGAACACGATTTATTATCACGATAAATTCATAAAATATAGATATTTGAGCTAAGAAAAATGGTTAATTGGATGGTTTAGTATAGAGGCTTAGAATTGATTAATTAGTTGTTTCGGTTTATAAGTTACAATTAGTCCGTTTAGAACATCCTAAACTATTTTTATGGTAGCGTCTCTTAACTGAAATGCACCAGATTTCTTGAGAGGTTGCATTCTAATATCAATGTATTTGGTATACGACTAAGCGCGTTAACATGTCGCATTATCCTGATGGCATCTAATATTTAATCATAGTTTTCTAATAACAAAGCCCACCACATTATTCGTTTATTAGGATCTTTTTTTCAACCATCAGCTTTAATGAATTACAATCAGTTACTAATTTGACATGCATTCCATGTACATATACATGAAAACGTTGCAGAGCAGAGATCATAGCACGTGTTTGAAGTTCGTAGGAGTGATAACGTGCTTCAGTTCCGATCGTTCGTTTGCTATAAAATTAACCAGGATGGAAATATACATCTGTTTGGCGCTGTAACAAGATAGCACTAAAACCTATTTGGCTAGCGTCCGTATGTAATTCGGTAGCTGCGCTAGGATTATATAAACTCAAAGTTGTCAAATATTTTGTATCCGTCGCCACCAGGATATCATCAATGTAAATTATTGCATATGTGGTGAAATCCACTTCGTAGGTCTATTAGTGAAAACAATTTCTTTCAACGCAATTTTTCTATGCAATTGTCTATTAATGGTAAAGGAAATCTTTCCTCCACATACGCTGAGAACAATTTATTTTCTTTACCAACATTATTCTACTAGCAAAGTCACTTGTACTAGGTCGAATTATTCCACCGTCAAGTAAATCGTCAATCATATCGCGCACTAGTTCATGCATTGAAAGTCGTATCGGAACTGAGTGGATGGTCTTATCACTATTAAGGACAAAACTGGTTCGCCTTACAATAAGTAAATAATAAAGATTGGGGAGCTTAGAATCGTGAAATAGTTAATTTAATAAAAAGTTTTACATGCAGGAAGTGAATATTTTAATACAAATTTTGATTAAAAATGTCTCTCAGAACCGCTAAACGGTAGAAAATTTAAATGTTGCCTATAATAAGCAATGGTACGACTTACAATACAGATAAATGCAAATAATTAAGATTGGTGAGCTTCGAATCGTGAAATAATTAACTTTGTGACTAGTTTTACGTGCAGGAAGTGAATATTTTAATACAAATTTTGATTAAAAATGTTTCTCAGAACCGCGGAATGGTAGAAAATCTATCTGTTGCCTATAATTAGAACTGGTACGACTTACAATAAAGATAAATGTAAATAACAAAGATTGGGGAGCATAGAATATTGAAATGGTTAACATAATACACAGTTTTACATGCAGGAAGTGAATATTTTAATACAAATTTTGATTAAAAATGTCTCTCAGAACCGCCAAATGGTAGAAAGTCTAACTGTTGCCTATTATTAGAGCTGTTACGACTTATATTAAAGATAAATGTAAATAATAAAGATTGGGGAGCTTAGAATCGTGAAATAATTAATTTAATAAAGAGTTTTACATGCAGGAAGTGATTATTTTAATACAAATTTTGATTAAACATGTCTCTCAGAACCGCCAAATGATAGAAAATCTAACTGTTGCCTATAATTAGAGCTGGTACGACTTACAATAAACATAAATGTAAATAATAAAGATTGGGGAGCTTAGAATCGTGAAATAATTAACTTTGTAAATAGTTTTACATGCAGGAATTGAATATTTTAATACAAATTTTGATTGAAAATGTCTCTCAGAACCGCTAAATGGTAGAAAATCTATCTGTTGCCTATAATTAGAGCTGGCACGACTTACAATAAAGATAAATGTAAATAATAAAGATTGGGGAGCTTGGTATCGTGAAATAGTTAATTTAATAAACAGTTTTACATGCAGGAAGTGAACATTTTAATACAAATTTTGATTAAAAATATTTCTGAGAACCGTTAAACGGTAGAAAATTTAACTGTTGCCTATAATTAGAACTGGTACGACTAACAATAAACATAAGGGAAGCTTAGAATCGTGAAATAATTATCTTTGTAAATAGTTTTACATGCAGGAAGTGAATATTTTAATACAAATTTTGATTAAAAATGTTTCTGAGAACCGTTAAACGGTAGAAAATCAAACTATTGCCTAAAATTAGAACTGGTACGACTTACTGTTAAGATAAATGCAAATAATAAAGATCGGGGTGCTTAGAATCGTGAAAAAGTTAATTTAATAAACAGTTTTACATGCAGGAAGTGAACATTTTAATACAAATTTTGATTTCAAATGTTTCTGAGAACAGTTAAACGGTATTAAATCTAAATGTTGCCTGTAATAAGCAATGGTACGACTTATTATAAAGATAAATTCAAGTAATAAAGATTGGGGAGCTTAGAATCGTGAAATAGTTAACTTTGTAAATAGTTTTACATGCAGGAAGTGATTATTTTAATACAAATTTTGATTAAAAATGTCTCTCAGAACAGCCAAATGGTAGAAAATCTAACTGTTGCCTATAATTAGAACTGGTACGACTTACAATAAAGATAAATGCAAATAATAAAGATTGGGGAGCTTAGAATCGTGAAATAATTAATTTAATAAAGAGTTTTACATGCAGGAAGTGATTATTATACAAATTTTGATTAAACATGTCTCTCAGAACCGCCAAATGATAGAAAATCTAACTGTTGCCTATAATTAGAGCTGGTACGACTTACAATAAACATAAATGTAAATAATAAAGATTGGGGAGCTTAGAATCGTGAAATAATTAACTTTGTAAATAGTTTTACATGCAGGAATTGAATATTTTAATACAAATTTTGTTTGAAAATGTCTCTCAAAACCGCTAAATGGTAGAAAATCTATCTGTTGCCTATAATTAGAGCTGGCACGACTTACTATTAAGATAAATGCAAATAATAAAGATCGGGGTGCTTAGAATCGTGAAATAGTTAATTTAATAAACAGTTTTACATGCAGGAAGTGAACATTTTAATACAAATTTTGATTTCAAATGTTTCTGAGAACAGTTAAACGGTATTAAATCTAAATGTTGCCTGTAATAAGCAATGGTACGACTTATTATAAAGATAAATTCAAGTAATAAAGATTGGGGAGCTTAGAATCGTGAAATAGTTAACTTTGTAAATAGTTTTACATGCAGGAAGTGAATATTTTAATACAAATTTTGATTAAAAATGTCTCTCAGAACCGCCAAATGGTAGAAAGTCTAACTGTTGCCTATTATTAGAGCTGTTACGACTTATATTAAAGATAAATGTAAATAATAAAGATTGGGGAGCTTAGAATCGTGAAATAATTAATTTAATAAAGAGTTTTACATGCAGGAAGTGATTATTTTAATACAAATTTTGATTAAACATGTCTCTCAGAACCGCCAAATGATAGAAAATCTAACTGTTGCCTATAATTAGAGCTGGTACGACTTACAATAAACATAAATGTAAATAATAAAGATTGGGGAGCTTAGAATCGTGAAATAATTAACTTTGTAAATAGTTTTACATGCAGGAATTGAATATTTTAATACAAATTTTGATTGAAAATGTATCTCAGAATCGCTAAATGGTAGAAAATCTAACTGTTGCCTATAATTAGAGCTGGTACGACTTACAATAAACATAAATGTAAATAATAAAGATTGGGGAGCTTAGAATCGTGAAATAATTAACTTTGTAAATAGTTTTACATGCAGGAAGTGAATATTTTAATACAAATTTTGATTAAAAATGTTTCTGAGAACCGTTAAACGGTAGAAAATCAAACTATTGCCTATAATTAGAACTGGTACGACTTACTATTAAGATAAATGCAAATAATAAAGATCGGGGTGCTTAGAATCGTGAAATAGTTAATTTAATAAACAGTTTTACATGCAGGAAGTGAACATTTTAATACAAATTTTGATTTCAAATGTTTCTGAGAACAGTTAAACGGTATTAAATCTAAATGTTGCCTGTAATAAGCAATGGTACGACTTATTATAAAGATAAATTCAAGTAATAAAGATTGGGGAGCTTAGAATCGTGAAATAGTTAACTTTGTAAATAGTTTTACATGCAGGAATTGAATATTTTAATACAAATTTTGATTGAAAATGTCTCTCAGAACCGCTAAATGGTAGAAAATCTATCTGTTGCCTATAATTAGAGCTGGCACGACTTACTATTAAGATAAATGCAAATAATAAAGATCGGGGTGCTTAGAATCGTGAAATAGTTAATTTAATAAACAGTTTTACATGCAGGAAGTGATTATTTTAATACAAATTTTGATTTCAAATGTTTCTGAGAACAGTTAAACGGTATTAAATCTAAATGTTGCCTGTAATAAGCAATGGTACGACTTATTATAAAGATAAATTCAAGTAATAAAGATTGGGGAGCTTAGAATCGTGAAATAGTTAACTTTGTAAATAGTTTTACATGCAGGAAGTGAATATTTTAATACAAATTTTGATTAAAAATGTCTCTCAGAACCGCCAAATGGTAGAAAGTCTAACTGTTGCCTATTATTAGAGCTGTTACGACTTATATTAAAGATAAATGTAAATAATAAAGATTGGGGAGCTTAGAATCGTGAAATAATTAATTTAATAAAGAGTTTTACATGCAGGAAGTGATTATTTTAATACAAATTTTGATTAAACATGTCTCTCAGAACCGCCAAATGATAGAAAATCTAACTGTTGCCTATAATTAGAGCTGGTACGACTTACAATAAACATAAATGTAAATAATAAAGATTGGGGAGCTTAGAATCGTGAAATAATTAACTTTGTAAATAGTTTTACATGCAGGAAGTGATTATTTTAATACAAATTTTGATTAAACATGTCTCTCAGAACCGCCAAATGATAGAAAATCTAACTGTTGCCTATAATTAGAGCTGGTACGACTTACAATAAACATAAATGTAAATAATAAAGATTGGGGAGCTTAGAATCGTGAAATAATTAACTTTGTAAATAGTTTTACATGCAGGAAGTGAATATTTTAATACAAATTTTGATTAAAAATGTTTCTGAGAACCGTTAAACGGTAGAAAATCAAACTATTGCCTATAATTAGAACTGGTACGACTTACTATTAAGATAAATGCAAATAATAAAGATCGGGGTGCTTAGAATCGTGAAATAGTTAATATAATAAACAGTTTTACATGCAGGAAGTGAACATTTTAATACAAATTTTGATTTCAAATGTTTCTGAGAACAGTTAAACGGTATTAAATCTAAATGTTGCCTGTAATAAGCAATGGTACGACTTATTATAAAGATAAATTCAAGTAATAAAGATTGGGGAGCTTAGAATCGTGAAATAGTTAACTTTGTAAATAGTTTTACATGCAGGAAGTGAATATTTTAATACAAATTTTGATTAAAAATGTCTCTCAGAACCGCCAAATGGTAGAAAGTCTAACTGTTGCCTATTATTAGAGCTGTTACGACTTATATTAAAGATAAATGTAAATAATAAAGATTGGGGAGCTTAGAATCGTGAAATAATTAATTTAATAAAGAGTTTTACATGCAGGAAGTGATTATTTTAATACAAATTTTGATTAAACATGTCTCTCAGAACCGCCAAATGATAGAAAATCTAACTGTTGCCTATAATTAGAGCTGGTACGACTTACAATAAACATAAATGTAAATAATAAAGATTGGGGAGCTTAGAATCGTGAAATAATTAACTTTGTAAATAGTTTTACATGCAGGAATTGAATATTTTAATACAAATTTTGATTGAAAATGTCTCTCAGAACCGCTAAATGGTAGAAAATCTATCTGTTGCCTATAATTAGAGCTGGCACGACTTACAATAAAGATAAATGTAAATAATAAAGATTGGGGAGCTTGGTATCGTGAAATAGTTAATTTAATAAACAGTTTTACATGCATGAAGTGAACATTTTAATACAAATTTTGATTAAAAATATTTCTGAGAACCGTTAAACGGTAGAAAATTTAACTGTTGCCTATAATTAGAACTGGTACGACTTACAATACAGATAAATGCAAATAATTAAGATTGGTGAGCTTCGAATCGTGAAATAATTAACTTTGTGACTAGTTTTACGTGCAGGAAGTGAATATTTTAATACAAATTTTGATTAAAAATGTTTCTCAGAACCGCGGAATGGTAGAAAATCTATCTGTTGCCTATAATTAGAACTGGTACGACTTACAATAAAGATAAATGTAAATAACAAAGATTGGGGAGCATAGAATATTGAAATGGTTAACATAATACACAGTTTTACATGCAGGACGTGAATATTTTAATACAAATTTTGATTAAAAATGTCTCTCAGAACCGCCAAATGGTAGAAAGTCTAACTGTTGCCTATTATTAGAGCTGTTACGACTTATATTAAAGATAAATGTAAATAATAAAGATTGGGGAGCTTAGAATCGTGAAATAATTAATTTAATAAAGAGTTTTACATGCAGGAAGTGATTATTTTAATACAAATTTTGATTAAACATGTCTCTCAGAACCGCCAAATGATAGAAAATCTAACTGTTGCCTATAATTAGAGCTGGTACGACTTACAATAAACATAAATGTAAATAATAAAGATTGGGGAGCTTAGAATCGTGAAATAATTAACTTTGTAAATAGTTTTACATGCAGGAATTGAATATTTTAATACAAATTTTGATTGAAAATGTCTCTCAGAACCGCTAAATGGTAGAAAATCTATCTGTTGCCTATAATTAGAGCTGGCACGACTTACAATAAAGATAAATGTAAATAATAAAGATTGGGGAGCTTGGTATCGTGAAATAGTTAATTTAATAAACAGTTTTACATGCAGGAAGTGAACATTTTAATACAAATTTTGATTAAAAATATTTCTGAGAACCGTTAAACGGTAGAAAATTTAACTGTTGCCTATAATTAGAACTGGTACGACTAACAATAAACATAAGGGAAGCTTAGAATCGTGAAATAATTATCTTTGTAAATAGTTTTACATGCAGGAAGTGAATATTTTAATACAAATTTTGATTAAAAATGTTTCTGAGAACCGTTAAACGGTAGAAAATCAAACTATTGCCTATAATTAGAACTGGTACGACTTACTGTTAAGATAAATGCAAATAATAAAGATCGGGGTGCTTAGAATCGTGAAAAAGTTAATTTAATAAACAGTTTTACATGCAGGAAGTGAACATTTTAATACAAATTTTGATTTCAAATGTTTCTGAGAAAAGTTAAACGGTATTAAATCTAAATGTTGCCTGTAATAAGCAATGGTACGACTTATTATAAAGATAAATTCAAGTAATAAAGATTGGGGAGCTTAGAATCGTGAAATAGTTAACTTTGTAAATAGTTTTACATGCAGGAAGTGATTATTTTAATACAAATTTTGATTAAAAATGTCTCTCAGAACAGCCAAATGGTAGAAAATCTAACTGTTGCCTATAATTAGAACTGGTACGACTTACAATAAAGATAAATGCAAATAATAAAGATTGGGGAGCTTAGAATCGTGAAATAATTAATTTAATAAAGAGTTTTACATGCAGGAAGTGATTATTTTAATACAAATTTTGATTAAACATGTCTCTCAGAACCGCCAAATGATAGAAAATCTAACTGTTGCCTATAATTAGAGCTGGTACGACTTACAATAAACATAAATGTAAATAATAAAGATTGGGGAGCTTAGAATCGTGAAATAATTAACTTTGTAAATAGTTTTACATGCAGGAATTGAATATTTTAATACAAATTTTGTTTGAAAATGTCTCTCAAAACCGCTAAATGGTAGAAAATCTATCTGTTGCCTATAATTAGAGCTGGCACGACTTACTATTAAGATAAATGCAAATAATAAAGATCGGGGTGCTTAGAATCGTGAAATAGTTAATTTAATAAACAGTTTTACATGCAGGAAGTGAACATTTTAATACAAATTTTGATTTCAAATGTTTCTGAGAACAGTTAAACGGTATTAAATCTAAATGTTGCCTGTAATAAGCAATGGTACGACTTATTATAAAGATAAATTCAAGTAATAAAGATTGGGGAGCTTAGAATCGTGAAATAGATAACTTTGTAAATAGTTTTACATGCAGGAAGTGAATATTTTAATACAAATTTTGATTAAAAATGTCTCTCAGAACCGCCAAATGGTAGAAAGTCTAACTGTTGCCTATTATTAGAGCTGTTACGACTTATATTAAAGATAAATGTAAATAATAAAGATTGGGGAGCTTAGAATCGTGAAATAATTAATTTAATAAAGAGTTTTACATGCAGGAAGTGATTATTTTAATACAAATTTTGATTAAACATGTCTCTCAGAACCGCCAAATGATAGAAAATCTAACTGTTGCCTATAATTAGAGCTGGTACGACTTACAATAAACATAAATGTAAATAATAAAGATTGGGGAGCTTAGAATCGTGAAATAATTAACTTTGTAAATAGTTTTACATGCAGGAATTGAATATTTTAATACAAATTTTGATTGAAAATGTCTCTCAGAATCGCTAAATGGTAGAAAATCTAACTGTTGCCTATAATTAGAGCTGGTACGACTTACAATAAACATAAATGTAAATAATAAAGATTGGGGAGCTTAGAATCGTGAAATAATTAACTTTGTAAATAGTTTTACATGCAGGAAGTGAATATTTTAATACAAATTTTGATTAAAAATGTTTCTGAGAACCGTTAAACGGTAGAAAATCAAACTATTGCCTATAATTAGAACTGGTACGACTTACTATTAAGATAAATGCAAATAATAAAGATCGGGGTGCTTAGAATCGTGAAATAGTTAATTTAATAAACAGTTTTACATGCAGGAAGTGAACATTTTAATACAAATTTTGATTTCAAATGTTTCTGAGAACAGTTAAACGGTATTAAATCTAAATGTTGCCTGTAATAAGCAATGGTACGACTTATTATAAAGATAAATTCAAGTAATAAAGATTGGGGAGCTTAGAATCGTGAAATAGTTAACTTTGTAAATAGTTTTACATGCAGGAATTGAATATTTTAATACAAATTTTGATTGAAAATGTCTCTCAGAACCGCTAAATGGTAGAAAATCTATCTGCTGCCTATAATTAGAGCTGGCACGACTTACTATTAAGATAAATGCAAATAATAAAGATCGGGGTGCTTAGAATCGTGAAATAGTTAATTTAATAAACAGTTTTACATGCAGGAAGTGATTATTTTAATACAAATTTTGATTTCAAATGTTTCTGAGAACAGTTAAACGGTATTAAATCTAAATGTTGCCTGTAATAAGCAATGGTACGACTTATTATAAAGATAAATTCAAGTAATAAAGATTGGGGAGCTTAGAATCGTGAAATAGTTAACTTTGTAAATAGTTTTACATGCAGGAAGTGAATATTTTAATACAAATTTTGATTAAAAATGTCTCTCAGAACCGCCAAATGGTAGAAAGTCTAACTGTTGCCTATTATTAGAGCTGTTACGACTTATATTAAAGATAAATGTAAATAATAAAGATTGGGGAGCTTAGAATCGTGAAATAATTAATTTAATAAAGAGTTTTACATGCAGGAAGTGATTATTTTAATACAAATTTTGATTAAACATGTCTCTCAGAACCGCCAAATGATAGAAAATCTAACTGTTGCCTATAATTAGAGCTGGTACGACTTACAATAAACATAAATGTAAATAATAAAGATTGGGGAGCTTAGAATCGTGAAATAATTAACTTTGTAAATAGTTTTACATGCAGGAAGTGATTATTTTAATACAAATTTTGATTAAACATGTCTCTCAGAACCGCCAAATGATAGAAAATCTAACTGTTGCCTATAATTAGAGCTGGTACGACTTACAATAAACATAAATGTAAATAATAAAGATTGGGGAGCTTAGAATCGTGAAATAATTAACTTTGTAAATAGTTTTACATGCAGGAAGTGAATATTTTAATACAAATTTTGATTAAAAATGTTTCTGAGAACCGTTAAACGGTAGAAAATCAAACTATTGCCTATAATTAGAACTGGTACGACTTACTATTAAGATAAATGCAAATAATAAAGATCGGGGTGCTTAGAATCGTGAAATAGTTAATTTAATAAACAGTTTTACATGCAGGAAGTGAACATTTTAATACAAATTTTGATTTCAAATGTTTCTGAGAACAGTTAAACGGTATTAAATCTAAATGTTGCCTGTAATAAGCAATGGTACGACTTATTATAAAGATAAATTCAAGTAATAAAGATTGGGGAGCTTAGAATCGTGAAATAGTTAACTTTGTAAATAGTTTTACATGCAGGAAGTGAATATTTTAATACAAATTTTGATTAAAAATGTCTCTCAGAACCGCCAAATGGTAGAAAGTCTAACTGTTGCCTATTATTAGAGCTGTTACGACTTATATTAAAGATAAATGTAAATAATAAAGATTGGGGAGCTTAGAATCGTGAAATAATTAATTTAATAAAGAGTTTTACATGCAGGAAGTGATTATTTTAATACAAATTTTGATTAAACATGTCTCTCAGAACCGCCAAATGATAGAAAATCTAACTGTTGCCTATAATTAGAGCTGGTACGACTTACAATAAACATAAATGTAAATAATAAAGATTGGGGAGCTTAGAATCGTGAAATAATTAACTTTGTAAATAGTTTTACATGCAGGAATTGAATATTTTAATACAAATTTTGATTGAAAATGTCTCTCAGAACCGCTAAATGGTAGAAAATCTATCTGTTGCCTATAATTAGAGCTGGCACGACTTACAATAAAGATAAATGTAAATAATAAAGATTGGGGAGCTTGGTATCGTGAAATAGTTAATTTAATAAACAGTTTTACATGCAGGAAGTGAACATTTTAATACAAATTTTGATTAAAAATATTTCTGAGAACCGTTAAACGGTAGAAAATTTAACTGTTGCCTATAATTAGAACTGGTACGACTAACAATAAACATAAGGGAAGCTTAGAATCGTGAAATAATTATCTTTGTAAATAGTTTTACATGCAGGAAGTGAATATTTTAATACAAATTTTGATTAAAAATGTTTCTGAGAACCGCCAAATGGTAGAAAATCTAACTGTCGCCTATAATTAGAACTGGTACGACTTACAATAAACATAAATGTAAGTAATAAAGATTGGGGAGCTTAGAATCGAGAAATAATTAATTTTGTAAATAGTTTTACATGCAGGAAGTGAATATTTTAATACAAATTTTGATTTCAAATGTTTCTGAGAACAGTTAAACGGTATTAAATCTAAATGTTGCCTGTAATAAGCAATGGTACGACTTATTATAAAGATAAATTCAAGTAATAAAGATTGGGGAGCTTAGAATCGTGAAATAGTTAACTTTGTAAATAGTTTTACATGCAGGAAGTGATTATTTTAATACAAATTTTGATTAAAAATGTCTCTCAGAACAGCCAAATGGTAGAAAATCTAACTGTTGCCTATAATTAGAACTGGTACGACTTACAATAAAGATAAATGCAAATAATAAAGATTGGGGAGCTTAGAATCGTGAAATAGTTAATTTAATTAACAGTTTTACATGCAGGAAGTGAATATTTTAATACAAATTTTGATTAAAAATGTTTCTGAGAACCGTTAAACGGTAGAAAATCAAACTATTGCCTATAATTAGAACTGGTACGACTTACAATAAACTTCTTCATCCTCTTCTCTGGAAGAAACTCCTTCATCCTCTTCTCTGTTTACTTTTGGAAGGTAGTGACCTCCGATCTACTAGATTTTATAAGCAACGACAGGTTTGTGATGTGTGGCGACTTTAATGCCAGACACAGCACTTGGGACAGGCATGGCGAAAATCAAAATGGGCGAGTACTGTATGGCCTTTGTGAGACACATGACGTCCAAATTAATTTCCCCTCTTGTGGTACACGAGGAAACTCAGTGTTAGATCTGGTTATAGCAAAGAATACAGCCATAGACGAAGATGTGTATGTATTGAACGAATTCTGTTCAGACCACTTGCCTGTTGTCTTCAGGACAACCGAAAGTTTCGACATGGTCGGACAGTGTGACAGCGGCGGGGCGCTAGACTTCAAAAACGCAGACTGGCTAGGGTACAGGCACTACGTGCACTCTAGGCTGGAGGCAGTCGCAGACACAAAACCGAAATCGGCAGACGAAATCGAGGCAAGGGTATCGCTGCTGACTCAAAGCATGAGTACGGGCTTAGAAAGGAACGTACCTCGGCTGGACCAAGGTGCTGGACGAAAGCCAATTCCAAAGGGGATAGTAGAAATGATAAAAGCAAGGAACTTCTATCGTGGCATGCATCGCAAGATACCCTTGCTTTTCACTTCAACATTTGTAAATAGAATGACCAGGGACATACAGGACCAGATACGACTTCACTATCAGGCCCTGTTTAGGAAAAAGTTATCCAATATCGAGCCAGATAGAGCAAACCTATTCAAATGCATAAACATACTAAAACCGGCTAGGAAAACAAATTCAAATTTAATATTGGAGGACGAAGGGGACCCAATAATTGACCCACAAAAGATCACAGACATGTTAGCAGACCACTACGAAAAAGTATTCACCACAAGAAACCAGCCGTCCCAGCAAAGCTGTGAGGAAAAACTGAGAGAATTTGCGTCAGGCGAATGTATCCCATATAACTCCAGCGAGGTCGCCACTGACATAGACGAGGTTAGGGCATTGATCTCCCGGCTCAAGAACAAAAAAGCGCCAGGGGTCGATGGAGTACCAAACAGAGCCATAAAAAATCTACCCCTCTCAGGCATCAGACAACTGGTAGTAATAATAAATGCCATGTTTGAGTACGCGCACTTCCCAATCACATGGAAGCTCTCAAAAACAATTGTATTGCCAAAACCAGGAAAGCCAGGCAAACTGGAGAACACCAGACCCATAAGCCTATTATGTGGTATGAGTAAGTTGGCAGAAAGAGTCATACATCGAAGGCTGTTAGATACAATTCAACAAGTGATCCCCGACGAGCAGTTCGGATTCGTACAAAAGAGGTCCACAACAGACGCCATCATGAGAATCCTAAACTACGCAAAAAAAGCAAAAAGGCACCATAAAATCGTGGCTGGTGTCTTGCTGGACGTCAAAAAGGCATTCGACACGGTGTGGCATGACGGCCTAGTATATAAACTGGTGTCCTGTGGAGTACCTCCAGTCATAACGTCTCTAATCAAAGCATATTTAACAGACAGGAAATTTTTTGTAAGTATCAACAATACTAACAAGTCGACCATACGAAGCGCAATGGCGGGAGTGCCACAGGGTTCGGTCCTAGGTCCACTGCTGTACATCTTCTTCATTCATGACATCCCGATCCCAGCAACACCTGAGACGAGACTCCAAATTTTCGCAGACGATACCACAATATTCACATACAGCCGAAGCAAATACCAATGTACAACCAGAATGCAGAAATATCTGGACACCCTCAGTGCGTATTACAGTCGCTGGAATATAGAAATAAATGCAGCAAAGACACAGCTAATGTTTTTCTATCCGAAAAAAGGATACGAGAACGAGCTGAAAAAGGCCACGCCCATTGTGATAGATAAACAAATAGTGACAGCCACTGAGTCAGTAAAGTATCTGGGTGTGACCTTGGCTAGTGACCTAAATTTCAAAATTCACGTAAGCAACATTAAAAAATTGGCTGGCGCAGCGTTCAGGATTCTGTTTCCGGTTCTAAACCGAGACAGCGGACTAGACTATTTCAATAAATTAATTATCTACAAACTCTATATCAGACCCCTTATAACATATGCGGCCCCTGCCTGGTACGACTTGACAAATACTACCCAAAAAAACAACTTACAAAAAATTCAAAACAAAGCACTAAGATTTGTATTTAACAGTTGGCCCCGCCCCCCAGAGTATAGGCAGACGTCAAACACAAAGCTACACGAGACAGCGGAGATAGAGACCATTGGTGACTTCGTCCACAGACTGCTGGAGAAAAGGCTTGATGGCCTAAAAACAGACCAAAATATGTTCTTAAACGAAATAGCGCACATGTACTAGCTGCTGGTAAATGCATTGTTGGTTTTGCTTGGCTAAACCAAAGGCATGATGAAAATCATGATCCTTCTTATTATTATGTATATATTTGCCTTATTATTACTATTATTTTAACATTTTTTACTTTTATAATTTTATAAAATCCTAGTTTTAAGCATAGTTTTAAGTTAGTTTTTAAGTAACCGAGCAAAGCTCTGAATCTCATAAAAAGCATTATGCTAAAACTCAATTTAAAAAACAATCAAACTCATAAATCTAACATAAAACCCACAGGGTTACTGTAGAAAAAAATAACACCAATCTGTACTAAAAATGTATATAATTCATGTAAATAAAAATGTTTTGAATCTGAATTACAATAAACTTAAATGTAAATAATAAAGATTGGGGAGCTTAGAATCGTGTAAAAGTTAATTTAATAAACAGAGTTTCATGCAGGAAGTGAATATTTTAATACAAATTTTGATTAAAAATGTCTCTCAGAACCGCCAAATGGTAGAAAATCTAACTGTTGCCTGTAATTAGGGTTGGTACGACTTACAATAAAGATAAATGTAAATAATAAAGATTGGGGAGCTTAGAATCGTGAAATAATTAACTATGAGAATAGTTTTACATGCAGGAAGTGAATATTTTAATACAAATTTTGATTAAAAATGTTTCTGAGAACCGTTAAATGGTAGAAAATCTAACTGTTGCCTAAAATAGGCAATGGTATGACTTACGATAAAGACTAATGCAAATAATTAAGATTGGGGAGCTTAGAATCGTGAAATAATTAACTTTATGAATAGTTTTACATGCAGGAAGTGATTATTTTTGTACAAACTTTGATTAAAAATGTTTCTGAGAACCGTTAAATGGTAGAAAATCTAACTGTTGCCTATAATAAGCAATGGTACGACTGACGACATAGATAAATGCAAATAATAAAGATTGTGGCGCTTAGAATCTTGAAATAGTTAATTTAATAAATAGTTTTACATGCAGGAAGTGAATATTTTAATACAAATTTTGATTAAAAATGTCTCTCAGAACCGTCAAATGGTAGAAAATCTAAATTGTGCCTATAATTAGAGCTGGTACGACTTACAATAAAGATAAATGTAAATAATAAAGATTGGGGAGCTTAGAATCGTGAAATAATTAACTATGAGAATAGTTTTACATGCAGGAAGTGATTATTTTAATACAAATTTTGATTAAAAATGTTTCTGAGAACCGTTAAATGGTAGAAAATCTAACCGTTGCCTATAATAAGCAATGGTGCGACTTACGACATAGATAAATGTAAATAATAAAGATTGGGGAGCTTAGAATCGTGAAATAGTTAATTTAATAAACAATTTTACATGCAGGAAGTGAATATTTTAATACAAATTTTGATTAAAAATGTTTCTGAGAACCGTTAAATGGTAGAAAATCTAACTGTTGAGTAAAATAAGCAATGGTATGACTTACGATAAAGACTAATGCAAATAATTAAGATTGGGGAGCTTAGAATCGTGATATAATTAACTTTGTGAATAGTTTTACATGCAGGAAGTGATTATTTTAGTACAAATTTTGATTAAAAATGTTTCTGAGAACCGTTAAATAGTAGAAAATCTAACTGTTGCCTATAATAAGCAATGGTGCGACTTACGACATAGATAAATGTAAATAATAAAGATTGGGGAGCTTAGAATCGTGAAATAATTAACTATGAGAATAGTTTTACATGCAGGAAGTGAATATTTTAATACAAATTTTGATTTAAATTATTTCTCAGAATCGCTAAATGTTAGAAAATCTAACTGTTGCCTATAATTAGAACTGGTACGACTTACAATAAAGATAAATGTAAATAATAAAGATTGTGGAGCTTAGAATCGTGAAATAGTTAATTTAATATATAGTTTTACATTCACGAAGTGAATATTTTAATACAAATTTTGATTAAAAATGTCTCTCAGAACCGCCAAATGGTAGAAAATCTAAATTTTGCCTATAATTAGAGCTGGTACGACTTACAATAAAGATAAATGTAAATAATAAAGATTGGGGAGCTTAGAATTTTGAAATAATTAACTATGAGAATAGTTTTACATGCACGAAGTGAATATTTTAATACAAATTTTGATTTAAATTATTTCTCAGAATCGCTAAATGTTAGAAGATCTAACTGTTGCCTGTAATTAGAACTGGTACGACTTACGATAAAGATAAATGTAAATAATAAATATTGGGGAGCTTAGAATCGTCAAATAGTTAATTTAATAAACAGTTTTACATGCAGGAAGTGAATATTTTAATACAAATTTTGTTTAAACATGTTTCTGAGAACCGTTAAACGGTAGAAAATCTAAATGTTGCCTATAATAAGCAATGGTACGACTTACTATAAAGATAAATGCAAATAATTAATATTGGGGAGCTTAGAATCGTGAAATAGTTAATTTAATAAACAGTTTTACATGCTGGAACTGAATATTTTAATACAAATTTTGATTAGAAATGTTTCTGAGAACCATTAAATTTTAGAAAATCTAACTGTTGCCTAAAATAAGCAATGGTACGACTTACCATAAACACTAATGCAAATAATTAAGATCGGGGAGCTTAGAATCGTGAAATAGTTAATTTAATAAACAATTTTACATGCAGGAAGTGAATATTTTAATACAAATTTTGATTAAATTGTTTCTGAGAACAGTTAAACGGTAGAAAATCTAAATGTTGCCTATAATAAGCAATGGTACGACTTACTATAAAGATAAATGCAAGTAATAATAATTGTGGAGCTTGGAATCGTGAAATAGTTAATTTAATAAACAATTTTACATGCAGGAAGTAAATATTTTAATATCAATTTTGATTAGAAGTGTCTCACAGAAACGACAAAAGGTAGAAAATCTAACTGGTGCCTAAAATAAGCAATGGTACGACTTACTATAAAGACTAATGCATATAATAAAGATTGAGGAGCTTAGAATCGTGAAATAGTTAATTTAATAAATAGTTTTTAATATTGGACTAAACTAAGTTTTGGCCTCAATCGATTTAAGTCATTTTAATTTGTGAGTAAAGAAGTAGTTTATCATGCAGGGACAGAATATTTTATAACAAATTTTGATTAAAATTACCTTTTACTTAACTCATAAAACAAAACGGTTAATCACTATACCATACAGGAACAGGTATATTTAATACAAACTTTTCTAGAGATTTGTAACTCACACTCGCCCTTCCTACTCTTTTTTCAATAATGGCTTCATAGACTCAGCTGATATTGATGTTCGCTTAGGATGGTCGTGTTTACCTGTTATTTCTACATCATAGCGCTGATTGCTTTTAAAAATTTTCACGTTATAAGGTTCGAAGAATCCTAGTTTCAGCTTCAATCCTGGATCAAATTGCGTTTCCGTTACCGCTACAAAATCTCCGACTCTATATCCTGTTGGTGGTTTGCGTTTTTCCCAAACGGTTCTCCATTTGCACTTATGCAATTTGCTTCTTAGCGGCCTTTCTCCTTTAGTGCTTGTATCGATTTTCTGGTGTATTTTAGTGCCAACTAAGAACTCAAATTAAGGCTTTGTTGTACACTTGCAACAATCCCAAATCAACGGTCTGGAGTGTCTACCGATAGCTTTGAGAGAACAGATATAACTGATTGATGGATTCTTTCAAGTAATTAGAATTGAATTCGAGGCAAATATTTTAAATGTCTGCTTCTGTATTCTCTACCTATGTACAAATCGTAAGTAGAAAGTCATTTTGCAGAAGCAAGTCGAATTTCAAGGTCCGAAACGAAAGGGTAGTAAATCAGACCTAAGGAAAACACAAAAACTGAATTTAAACCACAGTTAAACTGAATGATAAAATCGTAAATTGTAGTTATTTGACATAAGAAATGCATAATTGGTTATGAAGGTTTATGTATTACATGCAGGAAGAGAAAAAGGGAAAGTCAATTTTCTTTACAAATTTGATAGAGACTTAATAAAAATTATCAAAATTAATTATGCGCCGTATATGGGAATGAATACGACTCCAGATAACGTTAAATGCGTAAAATGTAGTTATTTGATATTAGCAGTTCTTAATTGTCTGTTCAGTTTATGGGTTACATACCGGAAGAGAACGAAAAAAAATTAAATTCTACTCCATATCTATGATTGCGATTCAATAAAAATTAATAAAATAAATGATGGATTGTTTAGAGTAATGGATATGACTAACAAAACGATAAATTCGTAATATTTATTTAATTGACCTTAGGAACGCATAATTGTTTATTAGTTTATTGTCTTAATTTAGTAGTTAAAAAATTTTTATAAAATTTCAATCCATATTGTAAACTTGCTCTAACTCTTAATGTTTGAACACGACTTTAACTAAATTAACTGGTCTCGTCTCGTCATTTGGTTTAATAACACATTTCAGTCTTTGTGGTTTCTTTTTTAACCTTTGTTTGCTAGATAATCAAAATATAGAGAAATAGGTGCATTTCTTTTAGAGAAAGGCTAAATAATTGTTTCGTAAGCTGCTGAAAAAAATGTAACTGACAGTTAAAAAGACAGACTATAATAACACTTGAACATCTCTATTTTTTTGACTTAGTATATATTAAAACGAATTTATCATTTCTGGAAACATCTTGCCTAAATATAGAATTCCGTGCTAATCAGAAAAAAAAAATTAAGTTTTGACTCAGTTTTGAACGGTTCTCCTATTGTCCAATAAGACTAACTCAATACTTTAATTTTTAATTTCATCACTTTGCTTCCATTGATAGTATCCGAAAAAATGACAATTAACACAACGAATTCCTTGGTTGATACCACCACTACTAATAATACTAATTAATAATAACTTTATACTATTCTAGAACTTTTAATTGTATAATATACATGAATGGACATTTAAAATGAAAAAATATTTCGCCGAAAGGAAAAACCATTAACAAGAATAATAATTCGTTGTTTTCCCGCAACTTAACGATGATTGAAAATTGTGGAAAAACAAACTTTTGACATTTTTTAAATTAAAATATATCCTCCAAAATGTTGAATGCATACGTATATTACAACCGTACATGATGTACTCGTGTATACATCGTAATACTATAATAACATAAAATTCTAAATAGTTTGTGTTTATACATGGAATATTGTTTATGATAGACATTTCAATTGGTTTTGACATACTCTAAACTTTTATATTTTTATAATATGAAATATAAATTTATTTACTTAACCTAATGGCTGGCATTAAATTTAACTGGTTTATATCATCAGCATAATGTGTAATCGGTATTTGGTTAACATTACCATGGGAATGTTGACGAGACGAAAGATGAAAAAATGCAATTTTAAAATGAAAAATACCAAAAAAAAAGCAGAATAAATATTTTATTTTTAATAAACATTTTTATTAATTATTATTATTATTACTATTATAATTGATGTCGGTGCATCATGACTGGCTTGAGCAGGAGTTATGGTTTATATAAAAAATGGAAAATATTTTTAATATGCAAATAGATTTGTTTTTAATTAAATCTGTTATGGTAAAATGCTATTATGTGTAAAGCTTGGAAACATAATATTGGGTACGCTTTATGTGCATTTTATAATATAACTTGTGTGTGGGTGATATACTGGTCCACAAGTCTATCGGTATACCTATATCAATAATCAGGACAGTAGACAGTATACTACTATGACTTCTTTACGCGATAACCACTTCAATGAAGCTGATGTCAATGTAGTAAAGTAGATTTTTGTAGCTTAATCCTATTTACCACGATGATCCGTCGATGACACTAAACCTGCATTCTTCTTTCTTCTTTTAAAAAATTCAGTTATTAAAACATCTGTTTTACGACCAATAGTGTGAAGAAACATTGACTTGCATACAAGCTGCTTCGTATTTTTCGCATCAAGCGGAAGCTGGTATACATAGGTGTACCGTGTACGTACGCTGTTTTGATGCTGAATAAAATGGTTTTTTGTTTTGCAAAATAAATACTTCAAAAAACAACTGTTACTGAACATCCGGAGACCGTCACGCAATTTAGGATAAGCCTCAGTCGGATAATGGGTGGGTTATTTGTCTCCCGGATATATGTCCACACAAACATTATTCGTGACTAAAGGAAACTATTAATAATTTAGGCATAATTACTCAATCACCCCTGTTCGTCAACACCCCCAATACGAAAGTTATTAGCACATAATTAGGAATTATATTTCATTCTCAAAAAAAAAAATTTAAAAATAATAAAACATTAGTTATAAAAAATCAATATAATGCAAGCTTTTAGTTTTATTTCAAAAAAACTCCAATAAAATTGTTCTCACAAAATCGCTAAATAAACAAAAATATACGTCAAAGGATTTGAGCGACTTATACCTTGCAGAAAATATAATAAAGAAACAAAAAAAAGATATATTCGCTTACCTCAGCCTTCCACCGATGAGCGCTCACTGGTTGCTGCTAAGATTTCACTCGTTACCTAGATACAGAAAATATTTTCACTTCTTGCCACAAATCACTCAAAACCCGACTTTAATAATTAATACTACTTTATAATTAATAATTACTTAATACTTTATAACTAATTTATACTTAATACAAAATGAGTAAACGTTTTTTTTTTATTCAAAAGAAAAAATTTGATTTTAGGTATTCAAATAACCACGCTAACGGGTCACATTAATTTGTTAATGAAAAGAAACATTTCTTTTTTTTTTTATAACTCAACACAAGTTGTACACATATTAGATATATTTTTTTGTCCAAACACTCTTTTTGTTGTGGTTTTAAATTAAAGGTGTTATATTCACACAATGCACTATAATTTCAACAAGGTTGGTCGACCTAACCGTCGATTCACACGTATGGTTTTGGCCAATAAATTGAGGCCCCGCTAGTAATAACGTCCAGAAGGTTGACACCGTATTTATGGATGATTTCTATTAATTCACTATTCCTATAAACCAATCATATAGAATAAAAATTAAATACATACGTCTACCCACCAGATTTAGATTTTCTAGTAAAATGCTTACCATTCGCCTTATTTTTTTTTTTATGATTTCTTAAAATGATTATCCTATATCTCACGGATTCTTTAATATATTTTTTTTTTACATTTATAATTTTTATAATTGTTTTTAAAGAATGAGCCTAACCTTTTTCTTCTATTTATTTATTTTTATTTAAAAGAAATTAGGATGTATGCTCACTACCGTGGCCTCTTAAAAAGTGATCGCCCTCAAGGCGATGTGATCACTCAAAATATTAATTTTTAATATTTTTGCGCGGTAACAAAAAAAAATTGATGGTGTTAACGGCTTATGTATTTAATTTTATTTACTCTATCTGCAATTACATACAATAACATTACTAAGGCAAAAAAAAAAATGGAAATACCGGACGCCCTATACTCTACGTAATGTTCTATATACGACGACAATAAATTGCAACAACAAATATAAGAAAATTAAAAAAAAGTATATAAACATCTCTGTGTACATAATACTTGTACTAAATCAATCCAAGATTCCAGTTCATTGACCTTAACTAGCCAAATGTGTATTGGCTTAATTGCCAATATTGATCGAAATAAATATGTATACCTTTGGACACTTTAGAGTAGATGGCACAATTCGTATTTAAAGGAATATATTTTAACTATGGTTTGTTTCCTTTCTTTACTACAAAAAAAACAATATTTAAGTTAGATTCGGTTTTTTTAAATACGGAATGACTTTTGGTAATTTTTGTATTCCTAAACTAGGAAATAAATTTGTAACACAACTGACGCTGGGCAAAGTTCATGTTTTTAAACTGGTCGAAAATAGCTTGCCGTCGATCTGCCGAAAATTTCTCCCAGTATTTTTTTCTTGCAACTGCTGCAGCGATTTAAAAGTTTTATTGTAGCTGATTTTGTTTGTTTTGCTTGATGGACCTGGCCGGATGGTGGTGATATTTGATCATAATGGGGGTGGTCGTTGTTTTCCAACTGCGCCGGATATGTTGATTCGCCATGATCGGCCAATGGCGCTGATGTTTCTACGATATTTTGTAATTGTGATGGTTTATATTTACCAAGATTTTCATCAGATGAGTCGGTACAATAATTCATGACAACTTTATTGGGCAGTCGTACAGTCCGCCAGAGGATCATCAGATGAAAAATCATCGTGATGCGTGATTGTCGTATTTGCGTCGGAATAAACTGATGTTGTAGCTGTAGCAGTCGTATAACGCCTAAAATATTATAATAATAATAAAACTTCAAACGTAGACTTCAAGAAATACAGTGGCAGGCAGAATTTCGCTGATAATTTGACCTTAAATATCTTAAAAATATTCTATCCGGCTTCAATATTTACTTCTAGTAGTAATAGTAACAGTAAATTTGAATTTAGCGAGCAATGTGAAGGTGTTGTACCCTGGATTTTGTACTTTTTCGTTTTAATTCGAATTAAAAAAACTACAACTTCCCACAAAACATAGTAACTTTTGTTAAATACCATATTTTGTACAAAAGATTTTCTTTATAAAATTACAAAACCGAATATTTTATTACACACATAACCTAGTAACTTTTAAAAGATACTATGTTTTTTCTGCAGGTCTACAAAAAAATTTCTCACATAACCTAGTATCTTTTTAAATTTGCTAAGTTCTGTAAAAAAATTTTTAAAATTTACTTATAATTTTCGAGCCAGCTCAACAATTATTTTTCCTCGAGACTGCATATTTTCGATGTATACTCTTTCTGAGGGTTAACACACGACTAAACATGCAGCTGCAGTATATAGGCATTATAATGGGCTAGATACTCGATACTCTAGCAATTCGCAACTCTGCAAATATGGCGGATTTGCTAATCGAAAATTTCCTTGCCTGAACTACTCGATTATTTTTGCAAAGTAAAATATATTTTTGTATTCAGCACAAACGTTAAAGTGTGTTAAAGTATGCCATTTTCTGAAATTCAGAAACAAATTGGGTTGCTAAATTATCGTGTATAAAATTTCTAGCAAATTCGCAAAAAATAATTGCTTATCTGCTTATCTGAGTATCGAGTAGCTAGCCCAATAACCATTATTGGAATGTATACGGCCATCTCTTTCATTTTTATGACCATGTGAATGTAAAAATATCTAGTTGCTAGGTTTTGTATGAAAATAATTTTGTGAACGAACATTTTGAAAAAAGTTACTATGTTCTTTTTTTATTCATAAAGTTGTTAAACAGAGGCGTAAAGTTATAGTTGTTTGAGCGTTTAGTAGTAAGTCTTAATTGCTAGGTTTAGTGTTTTCACGGGAGCATAGTGAATTTAACGCTTCGAAATCATTAATGTTAAGTGTAAAAAAAATATCGTTTAGATTACATGGATTGCACGTTCGAAATTTCTTTCTCCAAACAGCAGACTGTACAATGTTAAATATTGTGAATTCGTACTTTTGAATACATTCAAGATATTCGTTTATTGGTTCTAAAATAGTTTTGGAGAATAATACCGAAAATAATTGAATCAAACACAGGATTTTAGTTACGACCTGGTTGGAAACTAAGATTATACCATTATCATTGGAATATTTAAAAGTTCCTTCTTGAGATATTACGTAAGTTTCATAATTTATAAAAATTTCTTGAGATTTTTGTTTGACGTTTCAAAAAAAATAACTTTAAAATAACTGAAATCTCTGCAGAATGGTTAGAAGATTTATTTTTAATAAGATTCATAATTTTTGTTAACTGACCGTTGTAAAAATCAATTAACACCTTTGTAATATAGAAAATAGTAGTCCTAGGAATTCTTTTATTCGTCAGCAACTGAAGTATGATGTTTAGAAAATTATTGGGTGAAACTGTATTAGACTGCTGATTATCAACTGGAAAATCTTCTGCTAGATGCTGGTCTTTAGCATTATTTTCAATTTTAGTTAATTCTTTATCCACTATAATAAAAACTAAACGTAATTTTTCTAAATGGTCACGACGTATATGCTTCACCAAATTAAATATATTTGAAAACATTCTATGACAATCTACTTCCATGCAAACAAATTACTAGTTAAGTAAAATATTGTTTAAATTTGTCTGCTTCACAGAATGATTTCAAACAAATATAGCAAGCAAATTTCATTTGTAGAATATATGGATTAACTCAAAAATAATATTTTCAAATACAGTTACAACTCTAATTCAGCAAGTATTCAAAATAGGTACTTAAAATTAAATTAAACATAAAATTACTATTGACTTATCTCATTTTCGTATTACTGTACTCGTACCAGCGTTGCAAAAATTGTCAAAGTTTATATTTTCGTTACACCCTTTTATTTTAAGTATTTGTACATTTTGTTGATAAATTGTATTGATAAAAATCATTCTCAAGCAATAAAGTTAATAAGTTACACTAAATTTAATAAATCATCAAACATTTTTAGTTACCTTAAACTCACTTAAGCAAATGTTTTCCACAATCGGCAAAAAATATTAAAACAATAATGTTACTCTAACAATCATTATTTTGTAAAATAAAGGTTTATAATAATATAAAAATTAAAATTATTTTCTAACGAGAAAGTTTGAACGCCAGACATTTCTCAAATTTCCAATTCTTATAGGATTGAGCTATTTGGAACTTTTAAAAAGTTGTGGCGTCGTTTGGTTCGCTTTCCCGGAACTTACACAATAGATAGATTATCCCTTTTTTGGGTCCCGGTTGATACGGCATATTTCAAAACGGCATAAGGTACACTACGGCATATGGTACACTATGGCATATTTCAAAATGGCATGTTTCAAAACGGCATATGGTACACTACGGCATATGGTACACTATGGCATATTTCAAAATGGCATATTTCAAAACGGCATATGGTACACTACGGCATATGGTACACTATGGCATATTTCAAAATAGCATATTTTAAAACGGCATATGGTACATTACGGCATATGGTACGCTATGGCATATTTAAAAACGGCATATTTTAAAACGACATATGGTACGGAACGGCATAGGGTTGCCCACGTATTACTGTTTTCCAAAAGACTATTTACTTTTATGTTTACTTTTATATATGGACTAGCTGAGTTACCCGTCGTTGCACGGGAGGTATATACTTAATTCAAATATCTTGATTGTTATGCAAGAATTCTCTCTTTACATCGCTGTAGCTGCAATCACATATGAAAAGAAAATTATAAGTATCTGTATTCAGTAACGGGTGCCTCCGTCAATGCATCCAGGCAAAATTTTGTAATGATATTATTGGACATCCTGTTTGTGAGGATAGTTAATTAGTTTTGGTTTGGTATTTGTTACCAATTGCCAAATAATTATACTCCATTTTTATAAACCTTCAACCAGATCAAAGTGAATAATAAATATAAAGATATTTTAGTTAATAATTTTTATTATAAAGCCTTTTGATAAACAATATTTTTGGTTTTTCCATTTGGTGTGTAAATAAATAAATTTTTTGGCGTTCCCACTCTGGAGCAAGCAACATACAGTTGGCCATGTGAAAAGCATGAATTTTCCAAAATAACACCAGCTAATTTCAATGATTGCCCCTGGGCTTTGTTGATTGTCATTGCAAAAGCAAGGCGTAATGGGAATTGTAGTCGCTTGAATTAGCACATCTTCTCCTTTACTTTTACCGGTAATAATCGTTGCTTCAATCACATTCGGCATCAATTTCTTCACACAAAGCCGTGTTCCGTTGCACAATTTCGGTGGATCTAAATTTCGGAGCAGTATTATTGGTGAACCCTCTTTTAAAAATAGTAAGTGTGGTGGAATAATATTGGATAATTGACGGATTGATCCACATCAGTAACCGTGTCGATAGATTTGTATTTCATTAGTGGCCCGGGTAGTTGCGATTGAATTTCATTACTTAATTTATTAACGCCGTCATTTTTGGGAGCTAGGAGTGCACGTTCGCACAGCCAATCATGATTTTTGAAGTTATTTGGCAGATTTGGGAATACTTTCATTACCACGTCCTGTATTGATGGCAGCATTTGACAAAAATTAGGCGGGAACGATATCTCACATGTTACAGGGTCATTTGGCAATTTTCCGTTACCCATGTCCAAAAACTGCCTCGCAAATGTTTTAGCTGTACCATCGTGATGTAAATTCACACGCATGTTTGTAGATAGTGTGATTTGCGTAACGTGTTTCCAAAGATGAGACGCCTTCAGGCAGGCATTAAGTTCATCAGTGGGTGTTGATCGTGGAATGACTGGCAAAATTTGACGAAAATTACCTGCTAGTAGCATTAGAGCTCCTCCCATTGGTCGGTGATTTTGTCGCAAATCGCGCAAAGTACGATCAACCGCTTCAAATGCTTTTTTGTGTGCCATGGTACATACATCCCAAATAATGATTTTACATGTTTTTAATAACGTGGCAATTCCCGAATTTCGTGCTATATTGCCAGAAAAATTATCCGCTTGATTCAAATTCAATGGTAGCTTAAACGTTGAATGTGCTGTGCGTCCTCCATCGAGTAAAGTGGATGCAATTCCAGATGATGCAACAGCGAGGCCGATTGTATTCTGCTGTCTTACTTCAGCAAGTATCAAATTAAGAAGGAATGTTTTTCCAGTGCCTCCGGGTGCATCAAGAAAAATAATTCCTCCGTTACCGTGTTCAGAGATTCATAAGTAGGGCAACCAAAAAAATGCACTAAAAAATCGTTTTTAAGCTCTTAAAATATGCTTTAAAAATGTTGAAATATGCATTCAAAATATGCTTTAAAAAATGAAAATACATGTTCAAAATAATTGTCCCTTCAAATTTGATAAAAACGACTAAATAACACCTTACGACAGCAAAAAATATGAAAGCAAACTGCAGCCCAGAACTTTCCAAGTTAGCAATGGACCCGTCGAGAAAACCATAATTTGCTGCAATAAAAATTAATTCTGCCTTTACTTTTTTATGTCACATAACAGCTGTTTTGATATTTTGATTGAGGCTGCGTCCTCATCGCCCAATGCATCAAATACACCAATAATCTCTTCAAAATTATTGGCGTACAACTTAACAGCATCTAGCCAATTTCTCCATCTTGTGGTTGTTGGCTATATGGAGGAAATGCGAGCCCGGGCTCTAGTTTTTAAAATCTTGAATTTCGACAGAGCTTTTAAAAATATTTTTGTGATATTCGAGATAAGGCAAGCCTGAGGATAAAACCCTCTTATAAATTCGTATACACGATGAAGACCATGAGAAAGGCAAGAAATTTAGATTTGTAATTTTGGGGTAAAAAGTTTGTATTGCCCGGGCCGCTTTCATCATGTACGGTGCTGCATCTGATATAAACAGCTTTTATCTTTCTCAAAACTATATCCTAAAATTATAATAGAATCTTCAAAAAGCCGACCAATGGTGGACTAACTATGGAACCACTATGAGTGAAAAAATTACTATTGGTATATAAACTAGCCACCATCGAGGAATACCTGAATCAGAAATTCGTATAACATACACCCTAAAGACAAACTCATTTTGATATTTACCGCTAGTAACAGGAAATTTAAAAAATTAAATAAATAAATAAATAAAAATTGTCTGCGAATTTTTTTTTATAAAATTTGGAAATTATGTAAATGATTTTGACAAAATATGCTTATATGACACAAAATATGTTCTTTTGGGTGAAATTTTGGCCAAATGTGCAAAAATATGCCATTTTAGTAAAATATGCAAAAATATGCACTAACAAGTAGGGCTTAAAATGCTTGGTTTTTCATGAAACGGATTTATATCTAGCTCTTTTCAAAATTCGTGCACTGGAAAAAAATATGTTATTGCATATTTTTGGTTGCCCTATTCATAAGTGTTCAGAGATTTGTCTTCAGTTAAAGTGATGAAAGATTGATATCCTTTTTAGTGTATAAATTTGCGGCTAAGGCGCTATTTCGGAACATTTAAATAATTGTATCTATACATGTAAAAATGAATTCTTGATCCAGGGCTGACTTCCGGATTGGAGCATGTCACTAATTTCATATAACCCCTTTCCTAAAGTCATTCCCGTCAAAATTTAAAAAAATTGAAATTTGAAAAAAAAATTGTACCACAGCCCCTAGACCCCGGGGTCCAGCCCCTTCAAAAGTATCGTGGGCTTGGTCCTGAACATGCAACATATACATGGTAAAAATTTCATGGCGATGGGTAAAGCGGCTAAGGCGTTATTTCAGAGCAATAAAATAATTGTATCTTTACATGTAAAAATTAATTTTTGATCCAGGGGCGGACCCCCCGAATTCGAACATATCTCTTATTTCATATAACCCCTTTCCAAAACTCATTCTCGTAAAAAAATTTAAATTTTTGAAAAAATTTGTACCATGGCCCTAGACCCCGGGGTCGAGCCCCTTTCACAATATCGTAAGATTGGTCCTGAACATGCAAAATTTGCATGGTAAACATTTCATTGCGATCGGTTGAGCGACTGAGAAGTAATTTTGAAATAATCAAATATTTGTATCTATACATGTAAAAATTAATTTTTGATCCGGGGCTGGGCCCCTCGGATTCGAACATGTCAGTAATTTCATATAACCAGCCCCATAAACTCATTTTCGTGGAAAAATTTAAAGAAAATTAAAATTTTCGGAAAAATTTGTACCGCAGCCCCTAGACCCCGGGGTCCAGCCCCTTCCAAAATATCGTAAGGTTGGTTCTGGATATGCAACTTGTACATGGTAAAAATTTCATGGCGATCGGTTGAGCGGCTGAGACGCCCATTCGGAACAGACAAACAAACAGGAATTCATTTTTATATAGAAGATAATAGTTATTTATGGTACTAGTGAGCAAAGTGAGATGTTATCCACAAGGGATAAGTTTGTCCCACGAGGCGATAGCCGAGTAAAAATTCATATTATGAGTTTTTTATGAGCTACTTCAAATTGCTTTTTCTCATTCCATTAATTTACTTCCTACAAGAATTATTTCAGATTTCGAACTAGCTTCAGTTTCTGCACTAAAAAATTTCCTGCCGGATGTAATTTTTAAGGATTGTTTATTTCATTTTACCCAAATTATTTGGCGAAAAGTGCAGAAAGAAAAATTGGCTTCCAGATATGGTAACGACGTAGATTTTAGAATTAAGATTCTAATGCTGGCTGCCCTAGCCTTCGTTCCACCTGATGAAATTTGTTATTATTTATCTAAATTAGAGGATGTTTTGGATGAAGATGAAAAAATTATGGTATCATAGATAACTACTAATTATATTTCGGGCCGTGCTGTTAAAAACAATAAACCGCCACGATATGGTCCCAATTTTTGGTCTATTGCTGACTCTTTTGAGAATAACTTTCCACGAACTCAAAACAATTTAAAGGCTTGGCATAGGAAGCTGCAAGTTGTTGTTGGAAAATTGCATGTTGTACTTTATAAGCTGACAAGATAAATTAGGCAAAGAACTAATATTTATTAAAAACCGAACCGACAAAATGTGATCTGGTGAACAATTATTTACAAATAAAATATCTAGAGAAAGAAGAAAAGCTGAAATATATCATGATAAATCGACGGCCTAAAGAGGAAACATCTTCCCTTAAAGGCATTGCAAATAATATAGCTCTTTATTGATTTATATCACTAATCCATTAAACTTAGTTTAATTTTTATAATATTTTTCAAACATATCTCAAGAAGAGAAACTAACTTTTGAAATTATAATTTTAAATAAAATGTGTGTATGCAAATTAATTATTAAAATTTGTTTTTTATTAATTGAATCTGAATCATCTTAATGTACATAAATGCCTGCTCATGTGAAAAATTAACTTAAAATAAGGGACATAGAAAAACTGGATTGGGTATGCAATCTGGCATTACAAAATATTGCATTACAAAATTTCGCATACAAAATTTTGCAATTATACAATATTGCAATACAAAATCTTGCATAACAATTTCCCGCACATTTTTTTTTCTCTATTCTGAGGAAAATAAATTGAAGGAAAATGACATCGACTAATTTAACTTAGAATTAACTTAGTTTAATTTAGCTTAGCCCTCCGAGGGGCTTTAGATTTGAATATCGGGGGACGTAGGAGCCGGGATCAGCAAACATGTCGCACTGCGTGCCGCATGCAGGAGCGGATTATAAAGAATCTATTAATGGCACCTATTAAAAAGCAAAATAATTGCACTATTTTGTTATGCAAGATTTTGTAGTTGGAACATTTTGTAATTGCAATATTTTGTAGTTGCAATATTTTGTAGTTGCAATATTTTATATCGATCCCAGAAAAACTTTTCACTAAATATTCATTATTTCACTATAAAATAATCAAACTAATTATTTCGGAAAACAAAATTTTAAAGATTTTGTCCAACAAAATTTTGGTAAACTATTTTTTATACGGTAAGAATTTAAAAAACAACATTTGAATTACAACGAACGCGCACACGTAAAATGCAGAAGATCAATTCGCTTTCGATAATGCACCTAATTACGTTGTAAATGAGTTCTTTGAAAAGTGTACTTATAAAAAACGTTTAACACTTGTTACATTGTGTTTTTTGAATGGTAGTCGTGTTTTCCATGAGAACTGCACTAGAACTCGATAAGCTTTAATTTCCTTCTAATTCTATGTAAACCGAAAAATAAAAAATTGATAAAAGGCGGATGTGTAGTGCATTTAACATAAAATCACATTTTGAGCTGTTACAGCAATAAATAATTACAATTATAGCCTATTTGTTAGTTACACTTGATAAATCTGAAAATTTATCGAGTGTAGTCGCCTGTAATGACGTCAGCGAGAAATAAGAAAATATTGATGAAGTAACTTAAGGGGAAAATTTTTAAACTTAAAATATGTATTTATGTTAAATGCACTACATATTCGCGCTTTCACAAATTATTTTTTTTCGGTTTACTTAGAATATAAGTAGTTTAAATTTTATCGAGTTCTAGTGCAGTTCTTATGGAAAACGCTTCTGGTATAAACTACGAAGGCTTACTGAAATTAATCAAATCGACTGATTTTTCAATTAAGAGATCGGAGTAAAATTCACAAGCTCTGGTCGGATTATTTTCGCGAACCGGACAAACCGGGCAATTGGCTTGCCTATAACGTTGGCGCCCAACGTTACTATAGATGAGTTTTTTATTTAAATTACAAAAAATAAATGTGATTTTTTGAAATTTTATTAAGAATGTTTTTTATTTCATTTTTATTGTTTTTTACGTTTACTAAATTATTATGGCTCCAAATATCTCTATTTAATCTTTAAGTAATTTTACAATTGAATAAAAATCAGAATCAAACTTCATTCTTTTTTATAAATTTATAAGATTTCCCTTTAGAGTTATTAATTGAGGTGAAATTCTATTAAGCGACAGAAAATTTTGATAATTGAAGAAAAATTCTAATGTGTATATGAAGGAAAATTTAAGTAAATAAAGAATAATTCTACTAATTGAAGCAAAATTCTGTTAAATGAAAGTTTAAAGGAAAATGCGTTAAGTGAAGGAAAATTCTTTTAAAAGAACTAATTTCGAAGTAATCAGTTAAGAAATAGCCACATTCCAGATTAATTTATCTTATCCCAGAACTTCATCTACAAATTATTTTAAGATCCCATATCCATCGCATTTGTCGAATTTGATCATAATCGGTTAAGAAATACAAAAGTTTCATCCTAATTAACAACATTCTAGAGTTTTATCACAAGGAATTAAGAAGAAAATTCTCTGTTGTTTTATTTAAAAGCCATTTTCATCTTATAAACGAGTTCATACTAATAATTCGAAAAAAAATCATTACTAAAATAATAAAAAATCCTTGAATAAATACGCTATTATCCAATTAATTTACTAAATTTTGATGTTGGTATAAAATTAGTTCCTTCTTTAAAAATAATTTCAATGAATAAGAATAAACCTGAAGGGCCAATATACATATTTTTACTTTTAAAATTAGATGTAAATAAAAATTAAAAATTATAGATATTAATAAGCACTTCCCGATTATATCTTTATTACCAATTTTTTTATCTCCGTTGGGAGAATAAATTTAGTTGCATTAAGTGAAGTAAAATTATATTAAGCGAAATAAAATTCCAATAGGTAAAGGCTATTTTAGTAAGTATAGGGTAACTTTATAAGTTGATGATTAAAACCATTTTAGAATCCCATTTCCATCGCACTGTTGAGTTTCATCATAATCGGTTAAGAAATAGCTAATTTTCATTCTTATTGGCCATATTCCAGAACTTTATCTAAAACTCATTTTAGAATGCTAATTCCATCACATTTGTCAAATTTCATCATAATCAGTTATGAAATATCCAAGCTGCATGAAAATTGCCATATCTCAAAATTTTATCTAGAAACCATTTAACAATCCCATTTCCATCAATCAAATTCTATCAACATTAACCATATTTCAGAACTTCTATTAAAACTCATTTTAGAATACCATTTCCATTCCATCACACTTGTCGAATTTCAACATAATCGTTTAAGAAATACCTAAGTTCCATCATGATTGGCCATGTTCTAGAAATTCATCCAAAACTCTTTTTAGAATACCATTTCTAAAGTATATGTTGAATTTCATCATATTCGGTTAATTAATATCTAAGTTTCACCCTAATTGGCCATATTACAGAACTTCGTCTAAAATCCGGTTAAGTATTCCATTTTCATTGCACTTGGCAAATTTCATCATACTCGGCTAAGAAATAACCCAGTTTTAGAAAATGCCATATTATACCATATACCATTTTGAAATATGCCATAGTGTACCATATGCCATAGCGTACCATATGCCGTTTTAAAATATGCCATTTGGAAATATGCCATAGTGTACCATATGCCATATTTTCATATTCCATTTTGAAATATTCCGTTTTCAAATATGCCATGTTGAACGGATTCGCCCTTTTTTAAGGGGTTCAATAATGGTATCTGATCCAATAATTATATCAGTCTCTTTTTTCTGAGACTAATATTATTCCCTTTCCCTTGTAGCGCAATATATGAATTTTCATACGTTCAAAGTTCAAATACGAATAAAAATTATCACCACCAAATTTGCTAGAATTGCATTCGAACCATTACGTCTAATTAGCTAATGATATTTACAATGATTAGAACGTCCATCTGACCGCCCACTGTAGAAGCAATTTATAATATTATGCTAGTTTAATGCGCTACTACATATTTACATATACAATTTTTGCATAACTACATCTTAATTTGAGAAAAGGTTCTAAAAGACGGTTTCTGTATGTTAAATTCTGAACAAAAAAAAGACAATCAAGAAATTACTTCTACACTGTATCCATACCACTTTGTTATTTATTAAAATAATTTTTATTTTAAAAAAGATGACAAAAGAATTCAGGGTCGGCTACATAGAAAGCCCCATTACCCGCAGCAAACCGATTCTGATAAAAGTTTTGGATTGGAAAAGGTTCTTATTATAATCAATTTTTCACTCAAAATGAACAATTGGGGATACCATCATATTCCCGAAAGCAAAAATCCCCCAAAAAAACCGAAAAATACAAAGTAAAGTGACCCATTGAAAAGGAAGATCCCATTTAATTGTTGTAACTACAATATGAAAACAGATCTACATAATTTTATATAATCCTTGCGCGGAAAGGACCAATTCTAACCGGCTTTGGGGGAGTTTTTTAGTTTAATATGTGAAATACAAACGTAAATATTTTTACAAATGTGAATATTTATAAAATTTTCTGACGTTTTACTGTCATCCTTGCGCAAAGGGTCCAACGCTAAGCGGCTTTGGGGAGTGCTCTATTTTAGTATATGAATAATTATTAAAAAACATGAATTTTTCAAAAATGTTATCATAGATTTTTTTAAAATCATCAAAGCGTCGTATGTGAGTGGCAGCCGCAATCTTCTGAGATATAAAATGAATTAAAATAATATTTCAAACATTTGTTATATTTAAAAAACTTTTCAGAATTTTGTGTTTTTTCGAGATTTTATAATTCAGAATTTTATCAGCAACCCGATTTTTATTTATGGGAATATGATGGTATCCCTTTATAATAGATAATCCTATTTCTGGTTTTTCTATTTCAAGCTCGCTTGTCTGTCAGTTCGAAGCTTTTACAACGATCCATAATTATTTATAACGGAATAATATGTAGTTGTCACAACATCATCAGGTTCAGCCGATTATAAGGATAACCGTGTGCCAAAGCAAATTGCAATGTGCCAAGGGGGATATTAAACAGAGCAGCAATTAAGAGCTAAACACCATAAACCCAGACGATTAAGGCAAACATCTGCACGACTGTCAGGTCACAAAGAACACACGCATAAGTATAAGCTTGAAGTAAGCCTATTTATCGACAAACATGTCTTCGGCAAACAATCTTATGGATGTTTAAGGAAATCGGTATCTCAAAACATTCTTCTATCGGCAAACGATGTCGATGTCGTTGTCGATTAATATATTGTTCTTGTTAACGCTTTGATCCGTTATTAAATTAAAGGGTATTGTCTTTTGGAAAGTCCAAATAGTTTAAATCTTTATAAATATTGTCTATTTGGATTTTTTTTTAATTTAGCATTAAGTTCAAATATTTGGTTTGAATGAAATCGTTCTTGAATGTATGCCTTTTTAAACACATACAAACGCAATTTTGTAGTTGCTGTAAAATCTAATATTAATTTAGGACATTCACATGTAATAGCAGAGTATGGCTGGAATCCATTGGACTGGAACTAGTTGATCACAAAACGGACGCAGTGCTGATCAGCAGTCAAAAAATACGAGAAACGGTAACAACGAGAATGGGAAATTACGTACTCGACATGTTTCCGCTTTTAAATCAACGCAAACTTATACAAAAGTTGTTAGTGAATTCTTCTTGTTAGTCAATTCTTCTTAATCTCGTTAGTTCTTAGAATATAATCTGAAAGCTCCTTCTCGTAAACACACGTTTTTCGACAATGTCTATATTTGGTCGGGTTCAACAGAAGCGAATTAAAAAATGATGATTTCACCGATAAATTGCACTTTACCATTTTAGCACTGTAGCTAGTGAAATATGGCTTTTCCTGGTCTAATTGAAATGCTGCCACGATAAAACTGAGGTCTAATTTCGGTTTCTTAATTTTTTTGTTTTGTTTAGAGACTTGTGCAAACATTTGATTTCACTTGAACTGCATTATATGGGCTTATATGTAAAAAGTATTACTACCAGTTTCGGACCTTAGACTGTGTACTTCCACGAACATTCCACGTCAATAATTTATTTTTTGTAGCAAATCCAACTTAAAGTGTATTTCGGCAAATTCACTAGATTTTTTGTAAGGAAAGTTAAATAATTAATTTATAACTATTGGTACCTTTTAATGGGTTCATCGCAAAATTCTCTCTTGCATATTAATCTAATTCCATCATTAATACGCAAATTTGAAAAATTGTTTTCGTTTTATCGGAAACGTACCAATGTCCCCATTCTTCTCCACATAATTTTTTAACCTTATTACTTCACAAAACCAAGGGAGAAAAAATAAATAAATAAATCTGTCAGTCTCTACCTAATTAGCCATTAATCAAAAGCAAGTCTTAGCAAAAAAAAAAAAATAAAACGATTTTTTTGTTTCTGTTTTTTTTTTTTTACAATTTGATTGACAGCTCAAGACAGTAGAAAAAAATGTATTAAAACGAGCGTTAAAGTAAAGCATTAAATAAAAATCTCACAATTAACCCTTTAGTGTTTTTAGACAATAAAAACAATAACAAAATTTTGTATAAATAAAAATTAAAATAAATCACATACCTTCATAAATTATATTGAGATACTTTTGTTCACCCTAAATTTTCATTCCTCCTGTCTGTCTTATATCCTTTTTTTTGTATACATACTATAATATTCATTTTCGTTTTACTTATGATCCTAATTTCCCAACAACTACAACAACAAGCATAAATTAAAACAATAATTTCTCATCAAATTAAATTTATTATCTTCTTTTATGTATATAGTATAGAAAGGAACCCAGTGTATTATACGAAACAACAACAAAAAAAAGATAATTTAAAACTTAATCTGATTTAATTAGGTTCAACTGTATATTATTAACATAAATAATATCCTTTTGAGTATTAAATTATTACGATTATTACTGTAATCGTTTTAAATAAAATAAAATGGAATATCTTCTCCCATAAAACTACTACTAAACATACTACTAGTATTTCATGTTCTCCTCAGGCATCCCTTTATGTTTAAAAATTTTCCTGGAGAACGAGAAAAAGTTTTGTGGTTTATGAAAAAATTTCTAATGAAAATCTACATATTTTAAATGTGGGTTTCGTTTTATAAGAAAATTAAAAAGGATTAACAACACAACATCTACTGTATGTATATATGGTGTAGTGTAAGGATATAGTTTAAAAAGGGTTGATTAAGTTAAAAAATAGATACACAAAACATAAAAACTAACAAAAATAAATAAGTTGGTTGAACTGGAATTATAACAAAATGGGTTATAACCGATTTTCTGCAAAGTTAGTGTTTTAATTGTGGTTTTTAATGAAGAACTAAAGTAGTTTTTGTTTTTATTTCTATTAAGATTTTATTTTTGAATGTTTAGTTGTGTTTACTTAAACACTTTTGGTGTAATGTGATTCCCGTTTTGGGAAATGTAATTAACGAAATGAAATTTGTTTTTTTTAAAAGTGGGATTATAATATTATTTCTAAACCAAGCAGACGATTATGGAGTGGTGCGATTTAATATTTATACAAAGCGAGGCGTCTCTAAAGTCATTGGAACTTTTAGTTTTTTCTAACGGAAATGGTGTGTACCTTATTGGTGATTTCAGATAGTTCTCTCAAAATAACGGTACTCCGCTTAACAAATATATTAGAAAGTTGGATGTTGATCCTAGACCCTGGAGCAAACACTTAAGTTTTACGAAATCCTTCAAGTCATGCGCCAATCGAACGCCGTATCAACAGTAATCAGGAGCTACTCCAATTTAGCAAGATTTATAGAGTCGCCGGCTTACTTTAATACTGCAATGAGTGAGAGCCACCAATAAAACCTTATCTGTTCAAAAAAAATCAAAACATACCATTAGTAAGCAGCTCAAAACAATATTTTATCGATAAACAGAAAATTTTTATTGACAATAAAAAGCAACAAATATACAAATCATATTATCGTTGATGTTCTACTAAAAGCCTGGAACCGGCGAAACAGCATTTTTTTGCATTTTTATCATAATCAAAACCCAAATAATTAAGACCAACAATACCAAATTGATCAGCAAAGCGAACAATATAAAATTCGTCTGAAATGGCTGCATTGGCGATGACTTCCGTACCATTCCCGTGCGATTACATTCCACACCATATTGAAGACAATTTGTATACAAACATTCACATTTTGGTGGTGTTAATAGAATTAACGGATTAGCTTCAATAGTTGTTAATTCTTTAATTTTTTTTATTATACCATTCAAATCTAACTTAGTGGAATCATATTCATTCCTAACTAAAATTATTGCTGACTCAATATACATCGATGGTGCGTATAAAACAGGTTCATGTTGAAATACTCCATTGCAGGTATAAAAAACGATATAATTTGTCCAATCCGTATCGAGTATTACAGTTGATGGTGAATCGTAATTTTCGATATTGCTATCCAGCTCAAATATATCCATTTCGTTTATGAATCCGGCAAAGCAGTTGCACGCACCACAAACATAACGGATACTGATGATATTTTCGTAGCTGTAATATTTCAGCTCAAAATGATGACAATTTTGTAAATATTCATTGAAAAGCATGTAGAGGACATTTGAATTACGATTTTCCAGCTGGAATCCAGCGTAAGGGATCCAGATTGTTGTATTTTCGACAATTTTCTTACTAAATTTACATACATGTGGATCCTTGTTGTAGTCCACGAATAGCTCAGGATTTTGAAATAGTTTACAAATTCCGTTTTTCATATTCGTGATGTTCTCAAACAGAACGGGTTGCTCGGAATAAAATTCACCTGCTTTTAATTTTCTAAATATTTGTAACATTATGATAATTTTTAATACTTTATTGAGCTTCATGATTATGAACTTTTCACCGTTAAATTACGACTTGTTAATGATTTTGATTTATGTTAACATAAAGATGCGTATGTGTAATACGTGACACACAAAAACATTTACGAAATTTTGTTTCAAACTGTAATTATATATTTCAAAATCTACATTATTGGGTGAATTAAATTCCTATTCCTATTGACGCAAATTCGAATCCGTAATATGGTAAAAAGCAGTAAAAAGTTTAGTAAAATTAAGCAATAGAAAATTGTCCATAAATTTGGCTCCTCACCTTCAGGTGCACCACGCTTTGAGCAACGGGCTCTCACATTTGTTAGAATGCAATCAGCTCGACAATCATTACACTCTCTTTTCGTAGCGACCGAATTGTTTCGGAAATCAATTTTATCCACAATAAAATAAGTCTGATTTTTTATAAAATGCATGACTTTAGCATATTGGAAATTTGCTAAAGTTCCTCCTTCTTCCTTTGCCAAAATGGCAATGTATTTCACATTTGGTTCTACGGAGCATCCATAGAATGCAAAATAGTTTTTGTAGTCCGAATCGATGAGGAAGGTTAATGGTGTCTGATACAGATTATGTCCTTTCGAAACAAATTTTAATTTATTTAGCTCTCCAATATGACACACACAATTCTGGCAAATATAACTAAATTCAAGTGATTTCTCATAGTAGTGGTACTTACTTTCAAAATAATTGCAACCGATGCGGTTTAGATTCCCTATTGATGGAGATAAAACGAGTTCATTAACGATGTTGTGGCCCCAAACCAATCGCCATTTAACAATATTTTCTTGCAGTTCGATATCAAATGGGAGGTTCACGTTTGTCTGATAATCAATTAATTTGGCTGTATTTCTCTGTGTTTCGCACAATTTTTTATCAAGCGTTTTGATAGACAAAACAAGTTTTTCGGGCACTATTAGTATAAAGATTATAAAGTGTAATATCATTTTTTACTTGGTTACTACTCTTGTACAGTGGTAAAATGTTAGTGATTTTAATTTTGGTCGTATAATTTATAGGTGTTGTAAGACTTATGTCCCTTGGGTGGAAAGTATTGCAACACGTCATCTTTTTAATCGGACAATTATTTATAATATAGCCTCAAGAAATGACATAATATGATGTTAATTTTTTTTGGAGAGAGGAATTAAAATTGGTAATGTCTTATTGCCCCTACTTTTATTTCCCATTAAAGTCGTTCTCTCTAAGCAAAGTCGAAAACAAGCGATTCGAATTAAAAAATGATCAATATTTTATCCTGTCATTTACTGAGGCTACGTCGTAAAAAAAATCCTAAGAAAGCATTGGTTGTATATTGCACAAAATAGGGTCACCAGCCAGTTTTAATTCTATTACAAACCTTACATATTATTATTGAAATTATTTTGCTTTGCAAAATGCATTTAGATAATTTCTCTATTTATGTGTTTAAACATTTTATTTTCATTAATTCCTCAAATAAAAAAAATAAAGAAATATTAGCAAAAAAAATTGAACACTAAAGTAAATGGTCGGCAATGCAGAACTCTGCGCTTTTTTCTCTGCGGGCGCGCTTTTTCTTGGAATAAAAGAGTTTAGATGGATTGCATTGAAGAATTTTGTCAATATAACTAATTTCGGAAAATCCCTTGTATTATTAGAAAACTTGAATAAAATCAGCCTCTCGGAAGTATTGAGACTAATTTTATAGAAAGTCGCTAATGATGTTAGGAAAATCAAATTTTAACATGGTTCCCAAATGGAACTTGACTAATTTTTTTTCCACTGATAGCTATTGAGGAATAACGTTAATACATACAATCCATATCCAAACATAACACTCTAGCTTATTATTTAAGTTTCTAATAATTTTTGTAAAATTTCGAATTTCGTTAAACACTCAAAGGAAAAACTAGGTAAGAATGATAAAAATACAGGTATTTTTGGTAAAAATTTGGTCGATATACACCAGATACAATTTTTCGTTAAATCTACAAATAAACAAAAAAATTTGTATTTATTACAAAAATAAATGTTCAAATATCAAAAATGTATAGAAAGTATCATTCTGTTATATATTAATTTCAAAGTTTTTGTCAAGTGCATAAATATGTATTAACAAAATAAGTCTGTTAATGTGAATAAAAGTTTATAAAAAGTTTAATCCATTTAATATAAAGCATAACTTATTTGTAAGTTTCTCGAATATTTAAGGAAAAAGAACAAAATATGTTTGTCATTGTAATTAAAATTTTATAAGAACTTAAAAATATTTTTATAAATTACAAATGTTTCGTCAATTTCTTAAATACTTTCAGAAAAGTACAAAAGAATTAAAATAAACTTTATAAAAGATTTTATACAATTGCGAAACACAGAGTAAATAGTACAAAACCAAATGTCAATCCAAAAAAAGCATTGATTAAATATACACAAATTTTTTAAATTCAACAAATCAGTTGGATTAATTAAAAAAAAATATTTGTAAAAATAAAAGAAAAATTATAAATTTCACAAAATAATATTTTTATTTTAACAAACGATTTTCTAAAATTGAAAGCAATTTTTGTAAAATTGAAAGCCATTTTTGTATAGAAGTATATATATTTGGTATATAGATTATAGAAGCCGAGCTTTCTTCGCTCCCGGATTCGATTTTAAATTTAGCCCCCCCCCCCCTCTCCAATTATATCATAGTTTTAATTATTTAAACAATTTATTTTTTTAAACTCTGGATTTTATCCAGAGCGATATTTAAATTTATTTTATTTTTTATTTAAACAAAAACTACAATGATATCTGGATGAGTACAAAAATAATAATGAATCTAAAATATAATTTTAATGTATGGCAAATTTTACTCGTGCCTAATTTAGCAAACTAGGCAGAATGTATGGGGTCATATTATATGTGGTAACTTTCCGGTATAATAATTGGTAGACACAACGTGATATGTTATTTTGTTACATCCATCCGGTTGTGTGTTGTGTCAGCTACAATTCCGAAGTCATTGATTTGGTGTATATGCAACGTGACATCAAATTGTTTGGTATTTTATGTTTTAGCTTCATCAGCTAGAATACGGAAGTGGATGTCGGTTCGTTGCAGGTATGTATTGGCAAATAACAAAGACTCATGCTGAAATATGTCAGAAATACTATTTATGAATAAAATAAACAATAACGGGCCAAGCATTGAACCCTGAGGAACACCTGAGGTAGGTGAAATTTCATTAGAACGTATACCATTTATTTCAACGTATTGAACTCGAGCAGTTAAATACGATTTAAACCACAAATAATTACTACCTCTCACTCCATACCGAGACAACTTTTCCAATAGGAGTGAGTGATTAACTTTATCAAAAGCTTTAGAGAAGTCAGTGTAAATTACGTCAACTCCAAAGCCTGAATTTAAGGACTTAGTTACATATTCTGTAAAGCATAATAAATTTGTTAACGTAGAACGTCCTTGGAAGAACCCATGTTGACTTTTGGATACAATTCCCTTAGTGTGAGCAAATAATTTTGTATGAACAATTTTCTCGAAAATTTTAGAGACACGGTTAAGTATTGAAATTGGTCTATAATTTGAAATGTCTGCATTATCACCCTTTTTAAATACTGGAACTATTCTGGCAACTTTCCAAAGTACAGGGAATCTACCTTCGCAAAGTGATTTATTAAATAATATCGTCAGTGGTACACAGATGGTTCCAGCTACATTGCTTAGAAAATAAGGAGATAAATGATCAGCTCCAGGACCTTTATTTGTCTCAATTCTGGTTAGCTCCAATAATGTTTCAGCTTCAGTAATACATAAATTAGGTAAAATGCTACAATGATTGTATAATGTTCCATCGTTATTTCTGGAAACGTGCAATCCCAAATTGTAAACTGATTTAAAGAAATACCCAAATAAATTACAGATATCTAAAACATTACAGCTGTAGTTATTGTTATAATGCATTCGTGAAGGGAAAGAATTTGATTCCTTTTTCTTTTTGCAGTAAGACCAAAACAGTTTGGGATTAACACACAGAGAGTTTTCTGTTAGTTTAATGAAATTGCGATAACACCGACTCTGTTCCTATTTCGCTTTAGATCTTACTTTGGAAAACATAACATAGTACTTATAATCAGAACATTTTCTATATTTAACCCTAAAATATTCTTTGGCATTTAACAAATTTATTAACTTGACTGAATACCAATCAGGATAGGATTTGTTAATACAACGCATAAGCGGCACGTGCCGTTCAATTATTTGATTAATAGATTGATAAAAAAAATCTACAGATTGGTCAGAACTCATATGAGACATACTGTTAATCCAATTAATTGACTTGATTTTATGATTGATTATATTATAATCACAGTTCCGAAAGTTAGGACGCCGCTGATAGATTTCTTTAATTACGACTTCATTTTGTGTTTAATAATAATATCTAATGGTGGATGGTATCTATCAATCACATTAAGCACATCAATAGATGCTACAACAGTTATATTACTAGGCTCAATATTGCTCAAGATTAAATCCAAAAGTCGATTATTATGATTATGTATTTTATTATACTGATAAAGCCCAGCGAGATGCATCACTTCATACAAACTTTCATTAGCTCTATCAGAGGAAATGCCAGATAAAAGAGCATTACTATAACCGTTATAGGCATTCCACGAAATATTTGGCAGATTGAAGTCACCAGCTATTAGAAAACAATCAGAAGGCTTTTCTATATTTACGATTCTATCCAAGTTAGTAAAATAATTAATACAATCATTTTGAGTTGCTCCTGGATAGATATACGGCACATTAACAAAAAAATTTTTATTGCTGGCTTCTATACAGATCCAGATTTCCTCAGCATAGGCTTCCCAGTTCGATAGTCGGTACGAATTCAATTGTTTCTTAACAGCTACTAAACATCCTCCACCATCAGTTTTATGCGGAAACAGGTTAAGATCTCTGTCACATCGATAAACCGTAAATGCTGATGAAAATAATTCGTAATCATAAATATTGCAGTTAAGCCTTGTCTCGGTTAGGCAGATTACATCATAACTGCATAATGAAACATTATTTATAAACTTGTCTAGCCTAGTTTTTAAGCCATTAACATTTTGGTAATATATTGAAAGATCCAACATCTAAAAAATTAAAAGAGAAAAAAAAAAAACAAAAAGAAGATTAATAAATAATAATAAGGAAATAATTATATAAAAACAAAAACAATAAACAATCATTCAATAGTTATGACTCAGCTCGCAGTTTATTTATTGCATCAGTAGACAAAATTTTTATGACTTTTGAATTAGTCGTTTTTTTAACAAGAACATTATTATTTTGCACCCAGACATATTCCACCAGTTTGCCTTATTTTAATCGTTTGGCTAGTGAGAGTAGATTTTGCTTCAGACTAGAGAGATGATCCGTAATGAAGAAATTAAGCCTATACCAGTATGTTTGCTGAAACCTACATCAGTGATGAGCAAATTACGGTTAAGCTCAATTTTCTTTGCCTTAAATGCATCCAAGATTTTTTTGCTTAGTTGATGCGTCCATGCATTCAATAATGATTGGATTTATAATGTTATTATCGTTAACTCGTTTATGTCCTCTATTTGCACTTTTAATTTTATCAATACACGACGGTATGTCAAGCGAATTTAAAACCTGATGCACTTTATTCAGTACTGCCTCATTGTTTTCCTCAATTAAGCCGTGAAATATTAGGTTTGTTTTACGCGAGTTGTCTTCAATAAACTCTAATTTGTTGTTTATCAATTTAATATGGTTCTTCAGTTCAGCATTTTCTTCCTCCAGAGTTTTAATTCGCTGACCTTGATTCTCAACGATTTTCGATAGTTTCTTGAAACATTCAAACTTAGCATTGATTGAATCAAGAGATTGAGAGAAAATATTTTGATTAGTTCGAAGATTTTTCAGCTCATCAGCAAAATCATTCATAGACTTCTTGATGTCTACAAATTCATTATCTACATCACTGTCAGCAACAGAACAGCTCCAATAAACTTTGTTTCTGTTAATATCATCAAGGCTAGATGCCGATATCTTAGCACATGGTGCATGAAAGGTTTCACTACACGAAAAACATTTTACACCGTCCTTTTTACCTCGCAAAATATTTTGGTTCCATATTTAGCATAACATTATTACCATGTAAAGTTATATGTGTTAGATTAACGAAAAAATAAACTGATACTATAATAACACTTTAAGCAAAATATTTGCTTGCTGTTATAAAATATGCACTTTTCACCGCCTGATTTTGATCAGTTTATGATTTATGATAGATAAAATACTTCAGAATGATTTCATAGCAATAGCACACGTTGTATGAAAACAAGGAAATGAATTTTCATAATAGTTATGTGCAGCGTGTAAATGGACGGAAGTGAAGGTTGTCTTCATACCTAAGGCGGGAAAATGCTCACACTGCAGTCCCAAAGACCTTAGACCGATTAGCTTGTCTTCTTTCCTTTTCAAAATACTAGAAAGACAAATAGAAGCTCATATTAGAGGCACGATTGTGCCGGAAAAGCTGTCCAAATCTCAACATGCCTATTGCAGGGGGAGATCTGTAGAAACTGCTCTTCATTCTCTCACATATTTTATTGAAAAATCTTTCGAATATGGGGACTACGCAATGGTAACCTTTTTGGACATTGAGGGAGCCTTTAATAACGTGCTAACAGGGGCTATAACTCGGGCACTTTCGAATCTAGGAGTGGATGATTCTCTCAAGGACTGGATAGATCAGATGCTAAGAGGCAGGATCATAAATGCCAGTCTGGGGAAATCCTCCGCCAGAAGATTTGCAAGCAGAGGCACGCCGCAGGGTAGCTTACTGTCCCCCCTTCTCTGGAACTTGGTCATAAATGATCTGTTGTTGAGGCTGGAGGATAGCGGCTTCAAGGTGGTTGTCTATGCGGATGACGTCGCTATTGGGGTTCGTGGAAAATATCCCGGGACACTTAGCGAGCTTATTCAAACTGCTCTGGGCATTCTTTTATTATGGACCAATGGTTGTGGGCTAAATGTGAACCCACAGAAAACCGAATTGGTTCTCTTCTCTAGGAAATATGAAATTCCTCATGTCGACCCTCCTACTTTAAATGGTTTCAACTTGGCTTTTACAGGTGAAGCAAAGTTCTTGGGTCTCGTCTTGGACAGTAAATTAAACTGGAAACCGAATATTATGGAAAGGGTAAAGAAAGCTACGGTAGCGCTATACTCTTGCAAAAAAGCAGTAGTTAGACCCATTCTTTTGTATGGGGTAACAGTCTGGTGGCCTGCACTGGACAAAACTGTCAACCTAAAGTTGTTGACAAAAGTTCAGAGAACAATCTCTCTGTGGATCAGCGGTGCAATGAGGAGCACATCCACTCAGGCACTGGAGACTCTGCTATTTCTAACTCCTCTAGATATCTTGGGAAAACAGTGGGCAGCTAGCACTGCCATACGACTGAAATCCACGTTAATGTGGACCTGCAATAATACAGGGCACTCATCTATACTTTGTATCAAAGGGCTTCCCAAGACCACAGACTATACTGTCCCGTCACTATCTTTTGATAGAAAGTTCCGGATTATTATCCCATCCAGAGAGGACTGGATGATGGATGCAGTTTTGGAACCAGGAGTTTTGAACTTCTTCACTGATGGTTCAAAACGGGATAGAGGAGTAGGGACTGGGGTGTTCTGCGAGGAACTCATGTTAAACCTCTCCTTTCGTCTTCCTGACTACTGCAGCATTTTTCAAGCTGAGGAAACTGCGATAAAGGAAGTCGTGGACTGGTTGAGGTATAATGTAATATCGACTTGTGATATTCGCATATATACGGACAGTCAGGCTGCCATTAAAGCGCTTCAATCACACCTTCTCACGTCGAAAGTAGTCCAGAACTATCTCTCATCTCTTAACGAGATGACAGATCAGTTCAACATCCATATCATATGGGTGCCAGGACATTTCGTTAGTACGGGGAACATTAAAGCCGATGAGCTGGCTCGACGTGGTACAACGGACCACATTTCAAACAGCAAAAAGGATATTGAAATGCCTCTTGCGGATGTAAACTGCTGCTTCAGGAGGAAGCCAGTAAGTTGACGAATTACAAATGGTCAAATAGTACCTCATGCGTAATAACTCGGCAGATTTGGCCAAAGTTGAACTTGGCGAGATCCAAACAGCTGATCTCACTTCAGCGGAGTCAGATCAGTGTGGTTGTTGGAGTTATTACGGGGCACTGTCTCATAGGCAGACATGCGAGTAGACTTGGTTTCTTCTCACATGACTACTGTCGTAGTTGCGAGGACGAAGAGGAGGAGGAGACAGTACTTCATCTTCTTTGTGCCTGTCCTCGTCTGGCACGAAACAGACTGAATTTTCTAGGGGCACCCCTTTTCAACGACCTGGCGGAGCTTAGCGAGATAGACGTCAGGAGTATCCAGCGCTTTATATCAAGCTCAAAGTGGTTTCAATGAGTTGGAGGAAAAATTTTTAATTTGTGGTATGGCTACGGACCTTTTTGTGTCTATGCCTGGTCCTGGTGGACCGCCACCCTAACCTAACCTAACCTAACCTATGTGCAGCGGTATTGTTTTCACAGCATACTAATAGTCAATACACTCATAATATAAATAAAATAATAAATTAAATGCCGGATTTATTTCATTTTAATCGGCCTACAAATTAAAAATATACATTCATTAAAAATAATATCACAAATTAAACACAGAAAGTATTATAGTCTAAATTAACGCGGAGACTAGAATTTAATTTTTCTTGATTTCATAATTGCAAATTTTTCGGTAATATCTGCAATATCTAAATTTAAATCAATGTTTTTTTCTATACTTATCAATTTATCATGCTTAAGTTGCAAAGTCTATCTTGATTCATATTTGACCTTAAATAATTTATCGAATTCAGAAATTGTTTCTATAAGTTTAAAGAAATTGCCGTTGCTCTCTTGGAATAATTGATTATTCCTACCTCTTAACGCTAAATTTTGTCCTGCTAAAAATTGAATTACACATATAATACTTTCGATAACGGCTTTCCATCTCTATTTTTTCCAGTTTTAATAAATTTTCATTAAACGCATCGATAGTTTTCCCACTGTCTATTGATTTTCTTAGTTCTAGCCATAAAACACCGCTTTTTAAATGTGATTTATTAATTTCATGTCGTACCAGGTTTCGTGATATATTTTATGTCGCCAATCATTCGTTCCGTTAGCACCATTAAATATAGATTCATTATTGCTAAAAATTTGACAGCAAAAACAATAGACGCAATTTTTTGATGTTGAATACACTAACCAGTTTCTATGAATTTTTTCTTTATTACTTAAGGTTTTATAATAATATACTGTAGAAAATGATCGGTTATTATTGTCTAATAAAAAATTGAAATTCATAATTTGAATTGGTCCCATTTCAATTAAAGTCATTCTAATTTTATCCGATATTATTGACGGCCACAAGCCTGGATCACGATACTCATGATATAGTGAATTCTGATTAGGATTACATGTAACAATGTCATTATTATCAAGATCGTCGTCTTTACCCGAAACAATCACCTGTTGGGGATTTTACTGATGTTATAGAGCCTGAGTTATTTATTTCCAGTGAATTATTTATGTTTGAATCACCAGCATTTATATGTGAACCACTATCTGTAGATTCTTTTATGTTTGTTGTACTCGAAATAGTATTGGAAATCGTTGAAGTAGTAGATGTAAAAAAATTTGCAATCAGACTAGTTACTTTTGAAACTTCATGATGTTTTTTAAATTTTCTTTTTCGATATGCAGCTCCCGACAATTTCTTTGGTCTGTCTGCCATCTGATAATAGTAAAAAGTAAGGATATGTTTTAATTATACACAAATATTTTTTCAATTAAACTATAAAAATGTTTTAAAATAATACCACTGAATAATTAGATCCTCGAATATCGTGCAGTAATTTTTTCTTAATTCAAAGCAGCTAGAATAATGCAATATTTTGTTAATATTACTGTTTGATTGAACATTTTTTTAATTTTTTTCGTATAACAAACAATACATGAAAATGAAATAAAATTTACACTGACAGAATTTAGAACACTGAACAAAATTATTATTAGTTTTATTAGTAGTAAATTAGTATTATTATTAGTCTGTCATTTGGTATTATTTTTATATCAAGTTATTGGGCGCTTTCAGATCCGCAAACTGTTGACTTCATGTTTAGTGAAATCATTGCTAATTTGATTTGAATTACTAATAAAGTTCTTAAATTTCATAGCCGTTGACCGTGATTTTACTCAACATTTTGCCAACTGTTTGGTGCTCTGAAAGCGCCCATTGCATAAAATAAGGCGTTTTAATAATTATTATTTATGATATCAAATGGTTTATGGAACACGAAAATGCCGCCCTCGTCGATTTGCCGCCTGGATCCCGTGCTCCCTCGCACCCGTGGAGTGCGCGGCTCTGTAGATTATAATGATAAAGAATGATATATAATAAAAAACAAAAATTTTCGTGTACTTAATGGCAAACAGTGTCATTTCTAGCTGAAAACAGTAAAGAAAACAGCTACTTTTCTCCTTAGCAACACATTTCTTCACTATAAACACTTTTCTTCATAGAAACGAAAAAATAGCATGTTATACACGTAAGAAAAGTGGTTTTCTATGCTCGTAATAGTATATTATTCAACGAGCATATAATGATAGCTGTAATTCACGAAGATGAAGTTTGCCGACACGAGCCGATAGGCGAGTGTCGTAAATCATCTGAGTGAATAACAGCCATTATATGCGAGTAGAATACGATACTTTGTCCACGACCGACAAATATCATTGTGTTTTATAATCAAATCCTCTAAATACTCCTCAAATAATTTTCGTCGACATTTTGACGTCACAGTTTAATAATAATGAAAATGGCAAGAGACTACTAGATACAATTTCAAAAATTAAATAATTTATTTGGAAATATTTAATAATGAATGCAAAGACTACTAGATAAACTAGCAGTGAATAATGGATATCATTATAAGTGATGAAACAAACGTATAATGAACATATTATACGTCAGTCGTGGACAAAATTGTTAATCCACTCGCTTGCTGGCGCTCGCTCGTAAATTAAACAATTATACTCGCTGGAAAACTATCACTTTTCTTTACTTGTAGAACAATCCACTATTGTTCACGACTACCGTATAATATGTTCATTATACGTTTGTTTCAGCACTTATAATGATATCCATTATTCACTGCTAGTTTATCTAGTAATCCCATCTTTCATTATTCAATACTTCCAAGTAAATTATTTGATTTTCGACATTTTATCTAGTAGTCTTTTGCCATTTTCATTATTATTAAACAGTGACGTCAAAATGTCGACGAAAATTATTAACCGATTTGATTATAAAACATAATGACCTAGTTGTACGATTGAGCGCTCCAAGAGCGCTCATTGATCAATCACGGTGATCGCTCTCTTATACCTCACGGTGATGATCACTTTATACCATGCTTCGTATAAAAAAGAACGAAAGTAATCCGAACACTGAATGAAGTAGTATTAGTAATGTAACGTATTTAAGATATTGTTTGATAGATGGCGCTAAGCGGTAAGGTAGAGTTGTCGTCGGCAAGGTAGAGTTAACGCCAACGCTGCCATCTTTAACGTAATTATGTTACTAAACCACCAGATGACACTCCAGGCATCTTTTATTAAAAGAAATGTTTATATTAATATTTTAATTAAACGTGTATTTATAAATTATATAAAAAAGCAACTAAAAATACCAATTAATTCATTATTGTTAGAATTCAAAATAATCACATAAAACATAATATAATATTATATTATATATGGGTATATTATAAAAATATCAAAATAATAATAAAACTAAAGTGAACAAATTAATTCATTATCGAATTATGCAATTAATTCAATAAATATAAACACTATTTCATCCTCAAATTTTTATTGTGGATGCGATTGTGGGCCTTCCGGAACTCAAGTCGAAGTTTGGATTGAAAGCTCTCGATGCTATCCATTGGCGACTTCCAAGCAAGCTTCTATAAATAACATAAAACGAATGTTTATGGATTAAGTGTAATAATTTTGAATAAAAGAAATTACCGAACATAATAGTATTTATTCGTTTGAATTTTAAAAATGCGATTTTACTTTGGGTACCGCCAACATTTAAAGAAAGCGCCAACGTATCGTCAATCATTCGCTGAAAAGCAAGAGAAATCCCTTTTCCTAAATTTACTACAGTAGTAAGATGATTTATCTGAAATAACACAAAATTAATCAACTAGGAAGAATAAAAAAAAAAAAAAAATGTTACTTGCCAAATCCTCCCTAAACAATTTGCTAGTCCATCTACTAGCTAGGGACTATTGGTTCACAACCGTCAAACAAAGATAAAGGTGGTAGCGGGAAATGTTTCTGCGACATTGTCCATGACTCGTTGTAGCGGCTAGGTGATATGCGGCCTAAAACATAATAACTTATATTAAATCAATCAAACTAAAAATATAATCTTTTATTACCAGGATCAACGCAAACATAATCCTTGTAGCCAGCTTCAAATGGACTCGTTACCTTATCTTGGAAATCGATGTATTGACTATCCATGCTAAATAGATAGGAAAATTAGTTAAACTGATTAGAATTAATTTTTTGAGACTAAAAATTATAGTCTACATATTTACGTAGATATTTGTTCGTTAGAGTGAAATATTATACACGTTTTATAATATCTCAAATGTAGATTCTCTGCCTGTGCTGAATGCGCCCAATAAAATAAATATATTATTATTTTTAAATTCAGTAGAATTCGTTTGCACAGTACTTGTTTATAATGAATATATAAGCTTATAATGAATAATTTTGTCCCTTCGATGTTCATGTAATCAAATATAATATGGTAGCGAACATACATAGCGATATGGTTATTGAAACGAATTCTTCTGTGTTTCAACAATAACTTAAATTACCGCTTTAATGTAACAATGGTATTAAAATGTAACTCATTTTATAAAATAATTTGACGTATTTAAATTGAATGTTGGCAACAGGAAAAATTTCATTATTTTCCGATATCCTGTTACATTGAATTATTCCAAGTGTTACTTGGGAATTTAACGGCCGCATGAAAAATGGAAATACGTCCGTAAATCGTCTACCAATAACCATTATGGTTCCGTTTTGATCAATAAACTCGGTAATCAAAAATGGAATACTCCCTACCAAGCAGCAGCATTTATCAGCCTCAGTATTTTTTATTATAAAATCGTCAAATTTCAAGCTATTCGAGTTTAAATTTAAGGCATGAGGGGAATTCTCGATTAAATTAATTGACATTTGTTATTCGTCGATCCGGTTGGTCAGTTGCTGTAAAATTAAGCTAGGTTTCCTTACTAACTTTTTTATCTGCTGCATAAAATTTTCAAATTTATATGCAGAGAACGAATCTGCACTACCGAACTGAGAAACGCAATCTGCGATGTGAAGAAGACCATGTACATTATAACTAACCCTATGCCTGCCATAAATTTTCGGAAATATTCTAACGAACGCAGCTAACATTTTTTTGACTAAACAAGTATGATTCCTTGCATCCCTATGAGATATCAATCTATAAGCGCAATGTAATAAAAGGAAATGATTATAAATTTCCTCACTAACGACATCCTTCATCACGACAATTCCGGTATACAAAATAAACTGCCTTAGTTCAGTAGCTTTCCACATTTTTATATCGTTTATTGACCTAGGTTTTCGCGCAAATTCTAAGGGAATACTACTTGCGCAGTTAATTAATTTCGAATCTAACATACTTTTTGCATCATGACTTAGCTTAAATTCTACGGTTTCACGGCTGATCAGTAAGTTTAATATTTTACGAACTACACCAAGATCAATAAGATGCATTGGGTCAACTGTAAATTGGGAAATCATTCCTATATCTACACTTTCTAAATTAGTGGGAGAATTAAAATATTTAAAATTATGGAAACTTGGAAAATCCCGATTTTTGAAAGTAATATCTGAATAAAGCTGCGAAACCTCTGTACTGTATGAAATTGTTTTATTAATATGTGTTCCAACTTGACTACATTTAGGGCAACCATGAAAACTATTATGTCCTACAATGCCCATAGCAAAGGATTTGGCAGGGTCATCGCAAATAAAACATCTAATCTTAAATTGTTTCCTTATCTTATCTCTTATCACTTGGATTCCTTGACTAATTAGTGTTTTAACCTCATTTACAAAATCTAACAGAAAGTTATCGATATTATCAGGCTTTGAAGTTCCTGAATAAATGCCAATGATAAAAGGTGAAATATTTTTTCTATCTACAAACGCACCAAGAATTGGCCAAAGCTGAACTTTTCAAGCCTTATACAAAAAGTGTAATTAAGTTTTATTAAATTCTGTTCTATCCCAAAATGATAGTATAAGCCGGGGTTGACCTCACGAGTTAATATTTTTCTACTAAGTGTTTTAAGAAGTGTTCTGGCTGTTTTTGGGACATCAATTTTGTACCTATTCAGGATTCCTAACAATTTGTTAATTTTTCCTCTACCTAAGCCTGATTCGACTGCCCACTCAGCTAACTCTATCGTTATTTTATTTGGGGACTCTGGGATTTCGGTAGGAATATTATCAGGCGTTTCATCATCAGACTCCAAAAGTTCATTAATTTCCTCGTCGTCAAACCAACTACGATAACCAGGATCTATTTCTACTTCTTCTGCTATTGGGGAGGGAGTATCCATTGATCTGTTTGGAGTGTTAGCCAAAGGTTCCTGATTGAAGGTTTCAAACGGCATCTCTGCACAATCAGCTACATCAGTCTGCAACCTCTTTCGCAATTGCAGATTGGATTCAAATAAGCGGGTTTTCCAGTATCCATTTTCTAAAATGTATGTAATTAAAAGTTTGACAAAATACATACATATTTGCCGCGCACGCAAATCTATTTAATTAAATTTGAGTTCTTGCCCGATCTACTCAATATGGGAGGTTAAATATATATTACTTAGTTTTATATTAGATTAGTTAAATAATTAAATAGTTCTTTAATTTGCCTAATAATAAATCATTTTAAATTTGAATAATAAAATGAACTTACTTTCGTTGTAATTATCTCTTGATTTTATCACCGAGAGTAAATTTAAATCTGTTGCTCCTTTTCCTCCAATATCGGAATTATTTTTTCTAAAAAAAGGGAAATCCGTTTGGATAGATTGTATCAGATTCATCCACTGATAATCCATTTCAATTTGCAAAAATAAGTTCAGATATGATGATGCTGATTTGATGCTTTAATTTAATTTTAGTTCCATTGGGCAACTGGTATTTCATAAAAAAAAAATCCCAATGCTCTGATTCCAAGTAAAGCAAAGTTTCGAAATCTATGTCAGACTTTAAAAATAAAAATTGAATAAATAATTACAACATAAGTTACATATTTTGAAAATTATATTAATAATAAAATAAGAGTATTTTAAACGGAATAATAAAAAAAACACGGTATATTTTACTTTTATTTTTTATTTTTTATATACAAACTATTCTAAAGTAAAAAAACATAATGAATAGTAACATAAAAATTTACAAAATCACGAAATATTTTAGAAAATAAAATTTTAACTTAAATACTAACTACTACTAGGAAAATGTCTCTTGACCTCGAAAAATCGAAAAAAACATAATATTCATTAAATATTCTAGACATAGCCGATGGCTGCTGTTCATTACTTCCATACTCAGTCCTGTGGCATGGGACATATAAAAATTCCCTTTGGCGTAGATTTCGTTTGGGAACATAATTGCACCAGGTAGAAGTGAGGTCTAAACAATTAACTCGTCCACATAAAGAATCTCCCACAAACATAGCCGCAGCAATTTGACGACCTGTTTCTAAAGTGTCAATACGAAGATCATGACACTTATCAACATAAGACGGCAGGTCACATATCTGTTTCCACCTATCGGCTGACTACGATGAGAGAGAAACCAGAGTTTCCTTAGAATATATTAATTGACTCCAATCTATCGATGTGTACTACATGGTGGGGTTACCATACAACCACAGCATACTCACGATGTGATCTAAGAGACAAATAGACTTACACATGAGAATATATCACGAAACTCCTTTGTCATTCGAAAAATGAAGCCTAACATATAGTTAGCTTTACGTATTACGTTATCAATATGTAAACAGAAAGTTACTTTGGTATCAAATATAACTCACAAATCCGTTATTGAAGTTACTCTGCCAAGTTGATTACCGTCAAAATAATAGTTAGAAATTATAGGGTTAAAAGTCCTATAGAACGACATGATACTGCATTTACTTATATTAACAAAGAATCTATTAGCAGAGCACCATCTACATAGATAAACTATTAGAGATCGAGTTCGTATAAAAATCTTCAAATCGTCAGCAAACAATAATACATTACAAAATTTAAATATATCGGTGGCATCATTCACAAATACATAAAAGAAAGATAATTCGGCCAAATAATATCAATTTGTTAAACAACTCTAAAGACACACTCATTAGGATTTGTTGTTCTTAATAAAATTGATTCAGATTACGCGACTCGCATTAAAACAATTATCAAAAAATGCAACATACAAAGTTTATATCTCAGAGTGCTTATTTGCAGATCATCAAAATATGGTATTCCAAATTAAATCCATCCAACATAAGTCTGACTGCACCCCCAATAATGAAAACGGTATTAGAATTTAATTGATTTATTAAAAATTTTGAATGGACACAACTTCATTTAGTTTAGTCTAGTAAATCAATTACAAATAGCAGTACTTAATCAAACCAAAATAGAAGTGAGTCGTAACAAGAAATATAAAAAACCTTGGGTGACTAATGAGCTGCTTTCACTTATCAAACTGAGGCAGAAATTTAACATCTTAAAAAAGTGTGATCCTAATAATAACTATTTACAAAGCAAATATGAATATTATAAATATGAATCTCATAAACAAACCAAGCTGCTTCGTAAAAATTATTATAGCAACTTCTTTGAATCCAACATTTCAAACCCTAGAACTTTCTGGAGAAACGTAAAGGAATATATCTTCAATAAATCACCTAAGTAGGTTTATATCTATACAACAATGCATATATAATGTTATAGTTGATGGTACCTACTATGTGGTAAATCATATTAATGAAGATTTCATTAATGAGGTTCGAAATACCGTTGAAAATTTGCCACTAATATACCAAAATGACCCTATTGATGTTCAATATCAAATTAGGGATAGGTTAGACTTAAATCATACAAGTTCTGACGAGATAAGGCAATTATATCCTTTAGATTTCTAGTAAAATTCCATTCGTTCCTGGCTGAACCACTGTCAAAACTAATAAATATTTCAATGAATTTGTGCACCTCAGCTGATTCTTTGAAAGTAGCTAGAGTAACTTCAATTTTTAAGGCTGAGGATAACCTGAACGTTAGTAACTACCGTCCTATCTCAGTTTTATCTGCAATGTCAACAATTGTTGAGCGAGTTTGTTACAGTAACTGGGAAAATTCCTCGTTAATAACCAAGTAATATCACCCCACCAATTTGGATTTTGTGAAAAGTCTAATACGGTATATCAGCTTGTCTCACCCTTAGAGATAATGTAAGTAAATTTATTGAGCAGAAGCTATATGTGTCATGTGGATTTGAAGAATTTCTGGATATGAAGAAAGCTTTAGATTCAGTCGACCACGATTTATTACTTCAAACCTATACAAGCTGGACTTTTCTGTAACTCAACTAGATTTATTTAAAAGCTATTTAACTAATCGAAAACAAATGATCGTGATTAACAATTTGATTATGAGTCAGAAATTGTCATTAAACGTGTACCTCAGGGATCGTTGCTAAGCCCAACATTGTTTCGAATTTACATAAACGACATAACTCACCTGAAACATAATTGTGTGATGTTTCTGTTTGCGGATGATATTGCTGTTATTTTAGGGATGTGGTATTGAAACGAAAGTATCGATACTTTACTCATTACTATTATCGTAATAAAAGTATCGATACCAATATTTGAATCGTAATAAAAGTATCGATACTCTTAAGTATCGAGTACAATTTAAAAATACTTTCAAAAGAAACACAAAACAAATAATAATTAATAATTTTATCTTTGAAAGCCCCAATTTTCATCATTACTATCAGACAAAAATAGCAGTTTGTTCACCCTGTCGCCCATAAGTCTGTTTCGGGTTTGTGTTACAATCGCTCCGGCTTTAGAAAGCAATCTTTCTGATGGTACGGACTACGGAGGTACTGGGTATTACCAGGTACTTCTTGGCGAAGCGGTGCAATTGAGGGCAAACTTTGATATTAGAGGCGGTTATTATTTTTCTGACGGATGAAGTGGGGGAAAAATTTACCAATTCCGAAATAAGAGAATTGATGTAGGAATATCTATACTGTAACACTTGGAAAACTAATAAAAGCACAAAAACACTTCATATATTATGTGTTTCCAAGGCAAAACAGTATACCTTCATACTCGTTATTTGTTGCAAATAAGATACTTCCTTTAAGTTATTTAAATTTAGATGTTAAATATAATTGGCGTAAACGCAACAAATATCACGTTCCATTTGCTACAAAGGAGTACTTTAAGAAGTTTTTCGTGTATACTGCACCGAGGCCTTTTAATCAAATTTCTGCATATATTAGAAACATGGGCAGCCGGAAACCTTTTCTAAAATCCCTTAAAAGTTTGCTGCTTTCCAAGCCCAATATTGATTTTTTATTTTAAGTACGGTTCAAGTACGCTTCGTGACTCCAAAAGCAATGCTATAAGGAGCTCACTATTACGTTTATTATTATTTGAAAGTTTGTTATATTTTATTTCATGAACCTTACTTAAAATAATAAAATGGTTAATAAAAAAAAAAATAATTATTTATGGAGATTGATAATACACTGCCAAGTCGAATGGCATTCCGATGGCTTCCAGTAAAGAAATATCGCTTCCATTTGTATGAAATTTCAGTACTATGCTAATTTAAATAATTATAGCGCCAATCTCAACAAGCAAATCATCTTTATATTATTTATGGAGTTAAATAATGCAGTTCCAAATCGAATGGCATACAGTGATTTCCGAAAAAAAAACATCCCGGTTATCCCAGGGCCAAACGCCATCCTGTTGCTTTTCTTTAAAATTTGATAAGATTTTAATTTTTGCGATTTTCTGTAACAAATATGTTTTAAAATAAAACAATATTATTTACTTCGGTCTAAAAAGACCAAAGTATTGAAATCCTGTCAAAAATGACGAAAAATTTGGTTGGTCCAAAACTACTTTTCTCGACGTTTTGAAAGTCCCTGAATCCGAAAAAGCAAAAAAAAAAAATGTCCGTCCGTCTGTCTGGATGTCTGGATGTCTGTACTAGTGGTATCTCGAGAACGGCTTGTCCGATTTGGATTTTTTTTTCCGCCAATCTGTTTCTATGGTCAAGGCGGAGATTTGAAAAGCTTTTGGAGACTGTACGTCTAGAGGGTGGGGTACCTGCCATACGAATTGACCCAAAATATCTGGTTTTATAACGATTTTTTTATATAATGTGCTGGTTACTGGTTTGATTATTGAATTGGGCATTGAATTGGGAATTGATTTGAAGGTTAAGTTAGGGGTCAATTTGAGGGTTGAGTTGGAGTTGAGTTGGGGTTGCATTAGGATATAGTGATTAGTTAAAAAAAATTTTATATAATGGAACTTGTCTATTTCTCAACCGATTATTATGAAATTTGACATGTGTGTTGGAAATGGGAATCTAAATTGATTTTTGGATGAAGTTCTGGAATATGGCCAAGTATGATGGAACTTGACTATTTCTCATCACAAGTGCGTTGAAAATGGGATTCTAACATTGTTTTGGATGCAGTTCTGGAATATGGCCAAGTATGATGGAACTTGGCTATTTCTCAACCGATTATGCTGAAATTCGACATGTGTAATGGAAATGGGATTCTAAAATGACTTTTGGATGAGATTCTGGAATATGGCCTAGTTTGATGGAACTTGCCCATTTCTCAACCGATTATGATGAAATTTGACATGTGTATTGGAAATGGGAGTCTAAAATGAGTTTTGGTTGAAGTTCGGGAATATGGCCAGGTAGGATGGAACTGGGCTATTTCATAACCGATTATGATGAAATTTGATATGTGAATTGGAAATGGGATTCTAAAATGATTTTTGGATAAAACTCTGGAATATGGCCAAGTAGGATGGAACTTGGTTATTCCTTACTTATTTCCTAAATTTGAAATTTGCGTTGTAAATGGGGTTCTAAAATGATTTTTAAATAAAGTTCTGGAATATGGTCAGTTACATGTTGAGCGGAATTTTTCTGGTCTAATTGAGGGATTTCAACGTAAGCTAACATACTTTTGAATAATAAACAATTCTTTTTTTGTGAATAATTAAACCTGAAAGCAGCTTTATTTGTATAAATTTTATTTAATTTTTCTGCATGATGAATACTTACAAAGGATTACACATTTACATAAAAATCAATTAGGCATCAATTTACATTCGAGTAGATGTCAATATATATTTTAGCCAAACAGTTATTTTATCAGCTAATGTTAGTTAAATATTTATTGTACATTTACACTTATAGAGCCGTAAACAAATCTACTTACAGGCTGCAGCATGCCAAAAGAATACAAAATATCTAAATTTAAAAATGATTAAATATTATCTTCATCCCGAATCATTAAGATTAGCAAAATTTCGTTTAAAAAAACCTGAGAAGGCGCTTATCTTTTACTTATTTGTTAGACTCAAGGTAGAAAAAATTCAGTAAAAATTCTCCGTTTTTTTTTATTGTAACAATTTTTTAGTTTGATATCCTGAATCAGACTGGAATGTTTATTTTGAGAATTTAAAATTACTCGTGTACCGCTTTATTAGATTTTGCTACTTCACGGCTCCCGGTTTGTAAGTAACAGATAAAATTAACATTTTTCTAATTTTTACAAATAGAGAACGGTACAGATATTGAAGTTTTTAAAGAACTAACCGGCGAGGATGTAAACAGCCTGATACCCGATGAATCATTTGGTTTACGTATACAGTTTCGAAAACAACTATTACCGCTGGTAAAAAGAACAGGTGTTTATTATTAATAATTAGTTTAGCAATGACTATGTTTGTAAGTATTTTTTGTTAGCTAAATTATTAGTTAATTTAATGATGTATTTTTTCTTATCTAATTTTTCAGGATTTAGAAAAAGAGCTAAACAAACCTACAGGAGCTTTTATTTTATCAAACTATAAAATAAACGAGCAATTAACGAGGAGTAACAGACAGTTTATAGTACAGGTAGCTACAGAACATTTAATATCTAAAAATTGTAGAATGTCAAATTCTGAGTATAAGGAGGTGTCACAACAAATTGTTGAGCTAACTCAACATAATTAAACAGCTAACTCATAAAAAAGATATTCAATCATTTATCCTAAAATCACTTACTGGAAACCATAATTACATTTGCCGGAGTTGTTTGCTGAAGGTATAATCACAGGGAAATTGTGATTTAAGAATTAAATCTTTCTCCTAAATCGCAGTCCCCAGTCCAATCACAACCTTTTTCCGTCTAAATATTTACATCTGCCTTAGCAGAAATAAATAAAGTGGTTTTATTAGGATAAATGGTTCAGGTACCATTTTTATTAGCGATAATATAATTTTTATTTGGATCTTTCGGATAATAGCCGAATAATATTTTTTTTACGTAGAGGTCTGATCGAGAGGATTCGAGTCTGATCGAAACTAAAATTGCCAAATTCTTAATAATTTCACAATCAATTACAGGCTACATATGTACATATTTTGGAACTAAAACACAACGTGGAAAATTAGCAGAACAATATTACACTCTTCCAAAAAAATTTGTAAAGGCAGGAATCATTGAACGGCCAAGAAAAAAAAACAATAGCTGAAACCACTGTTCAGCATAAGCAATTAATTACAAATATTGAAGAGTAACAAAATAATTATCTTTGGTTGCAAAAAAATTTCAGTCCAAAAATTTTAGTAACCGAAAAATGGATTAACTCATACTAAGAAGACGCCACTTCAGGGCATAACCACAGATATTTTGGAATAGTGGGCAATTTTAAAACAGAAAATTGGCATTTCTCTCGTGAGTAGTGGCATTAATTAAAGTGGTATTAAAGTGGCATTTTTATTCCAGATTTAAATAGATTTTGAAAAATTATTTCCACAGAAGTCTACACTGTTATTTTCAAAGTGGGATTGTATTTAAGAAAAAATTATAAAAATATATGACCGAGATTTCAAAGATTCATATTGCAGGCGGTTCTTACATTCTCTTAAATCAATTACTAATGAAGGTAATATTTTTAAATATTTGTTCATTTGCTTTATTTGCGTTTATTGGGGGCGAGTAGGAGAGTCAGCAGAGGCGCAACAACTTCAACAACAACGTCAAGCAATACGTGCTATAGTTAGTACAAATTTGGGTGACCGCATGGGAACCAATTGATGGAACGAAATCTCGCCCCCCCCCTCACAACCACCGATGGAAATAATAGTAGAAATTTCTTACAGCTTTTCAGAAAAACCTGCGGCACTAATGGTGACTAACAACTTGTCAAAAAAAAAAACCGGCTGAAACCGGGTCGAGTCTATAATGCTAACAGTCCTTTCCTATCCCTCGGTCTTGTTATATATGTAAGGTGGTGTACGGTGGATCCGGCGTATCCGGGAATCTGGCTGAGGCTTGGTCGGTCGTACATCCTTATCAATCAATCAATTTGGTTTATTTGCGTTTATTGTGATATTTGATAACATATTGATAGAATTTATTGAATCGAAATACATGTGCTAGTTACATGTCAATCATGCATTACAGGAAATGGGCAAACATTGTATAAACCAAACATTTATTAAATTTCTTATATATAATTATTATTGTTTCATTCCTGAATAAATCTTACATACAATCAACCATTGAGTTAAGAAAGATCCATTTATCATCGTCATATAGGTTTATATATATTTTAACGATATTTTATATGAAATTGACATCTTCTTAAAAGCGATGTCTATAAACTACCAGCTGCAGTATGTTATAGGGCCCAAATATGCTGTTGAATGTGGACAAGTTTCGCATGTATGTGAAGTTGGCCCAAAATTCATCCCAAAAAAACGCAGTGGTAACACTAAACTAAAAATTTTCTTCATATTTAAGTGCCAGCCCAGAAAAAGATGTATCATGATACAATTTTATAATGTCAGCCCAAAAAAGTTACTATCACGATAGCAAAATTTCTCCCAACAGAATCTCAGCCCAAATAGTATGAAAAATTTATCCAGTCGTACTTAATAGGAGTTTTGCAATTCAACAGAAAATGTTCTCAAGTAATGTATTGTTGCCACCAATCTCTTGATGATTTTTTATTAGGCCTATCAATTTTGAGTATTCTGGATAATTTTCAGAATTTTTTCATGGGGATAGCATGGTCAAATATGGCCGTAAAACCACGTGAGTCGCATTTGATTGGATTTTCGCAATTCAACTGAGTATTTTCTCAAGTAATGTATTGTTGCCACCAATCTCTTGATGAGTTTTGATTAGGCCTATCAATTGTGAGTACTCTGGATAATTTTCAGAATTTTGTCATGGGGATAGCATGGTCAAAAATGGCCGTAAAACCACGTGAGTCGCATTTGATTGGATTTTCGCAATTCAACTGAGTATTTTCTCAAGTAATGTATTGTTGCTACCAATCTCTTGATGAGTTTTGATTAGGCCTATCAATTGTGAGTATTCTGGATAATTTTCAGAATTTTTTCATGGGGATAGCATGGTCAAATATGGCCGTAAAACCTTGTGAGTCGCATTTGATTGGATTTTCGCAATTCAACTGAGTATTGTCTCAAGTACTGTATTGTTGCCACCAATCTCTTGATGATTTTTTATTAGGCCTATCAATTGTGAGTACTCTGGATAATTTTCAGAATTTTGTCATGGGGATAGCATGGTCAAATATGGCCGTAAAGCCACGTGAGTCGCATTTGATTGGATTTTCGCAATTCAACTGAGTATTTTCTCAAGTAATGTATTGTTGCCACCAATCTCTTGATGAGTTTTTATTAGGCCTATCAATTGTGAGTACTCTGGATAATTTTCAGAATTTTTTCATGGGGATAGCATGGTCAAATATGGCCGTAAAGCCACGTGAGTCGCATTTGATTGGATTTTCGCAATTCAACTGAGTATTTTCTCAAGTAATGTATTGTTGCCACCAATCTCTTGATGATTTTTTATTAGGCCTATCAATTGTGAGTACTCTGGATAATTTTCAGAATTTTGTCATGGGGATAGCATGGTCAAATATGGCCGTAAAACCACGGGAGTCGCATTTGATTGGATTTTCGCAATTCAACTGAGTATTTTCTCAAGTAATGTTTTGTTGCCACCAATCTATTGATGAGTTTTTATTAGGCCTATCAATTGTGAGTACTCTGGATAATTTTCAGAATTTTTTCATGGGGATAGCATGGTCAAATATGGCCGCAAAACCTCGTGAGTCGCATTTCATTGGATTTTCGTAATTCAACTGAGTATTTTCTCAAGTAATGTATTGTTGCCACCAATCTCTTGATGATTTTTTATTAGGCCTATCAATTGTGAGTACTCTGGATGATTTTCAGAATTTTGTCATGGGGATAGCATGGTCAAATATGGCCGCAAAACCTCGTGAGTCGCATTTGATTGGATTTTCGTAATTCATCTGAGTATTTTCTCAAGTAATGTATTGTTGCCACCAATCTCTTGATGATTTTTTATTAGGCCTATCAATTGTGAGTACTCTGGATAATTTTCAGAATTTTGTCATGGGGATAGCATGGTCAAATATGGCCGTAAAGCCACGTGAGTCGCATTTGATTGGATTTTCGCAATTCAACTGAGTATTTTCTCAAGTAATGTATTGTTGCCACCAATCTCTTGATGAGTTTTGATTAGGCCTATCAATTGTGAGTACTCTGGATAATTTTCAGAATTTTGTCATGGGGATAGCATGGTCAAAAATGGCCGTAAAACCACGTGAGTCGCATTTGATTGGATTTTCGCAATTCAACTGAGTATTTTCTCAAGTAATGTATTGTTGCCACCAATCTCTTGATGAGTTTTGATTAGGCCTATCAATTGTGAGTATTCTGGATAATTTTCAGAATTTTGTCATGGGGATAGCATGGTCAAATATGGCCGTAAAACCTTGTGAGTCGCATTTGATTGGATTTTCGCAATTCAACTGAATATTTTCTCAAGTACTGTATTGTTGCCACCAATCTCTTGATGATTTTTTATTAGGCCTATCAATTGTGAGTACTCTGGATAATTTTCAGAATTTTGTCATGGGGATAGCATGGTCAAATATGGCCGTAAAACCACGTGAGTCGCATTTGATTGGATTTTCGCAATTCAACTGAGTATTTTCTCAAGTAATGTTTTGTTGCCACCAATCTATTGATGAGTTTTTATTAGGCCTATCAATTGTGAGTACTCTGGATAATTTTCAGAATTTTGTCATGGGGATAGCATGGTCAAATATGGCCGCAAAACCTCGTGAGTCGCATTTGATTGGATTTTCGTAATTCAACTGAGTATTTTCTCAAGTAATGTATTGTTGCCACCAATCTCTTGATGATTTTTTATTAGGCCTATCAATTGTGAGTACTCTGGATAATTTTCAGAATTTTGTCATGGGGATAGCATGGTCAAATATGGCCGTAAAGCCACGTGAGTCGCATTTGATTGGATTTTCGCAATTCAACTGAGTATTTTCTCAAGTAATGTATTGTTGCCACCAATCTCTTGATGAGTTTTGATTAGGCCTATCAATTGTGAGTACTCTGGATAATTTTCAGAATTTTGTCATGGGGATAGCATGGTCAAAAATGGCCGTAAAACCACGTGAGTCGCATTTAATTGGATTTTCGCAATTCAACTGAGTATTTTCTCAAGTAATGTATTGTTGCCACCAATCTCTTGATGATTTTTTATTAGGCCTATCAATTGTGAGTACTCTGGATGATTTTCAGAATTTTGTCATGGGGATAGCATGGTCAAATATGGCCGCAAAACCTCGTGAGTCGCATTTGATTGGATTTTCGTAATTCAACTGAGTATTTTCTCAAGTAATGTATTGTTGCCACCAATCTCTTGATGATTTTTTATTAGGCCTATCAATTGTGAGTACTCTGGATAATTTTCAGAATTTTGTCATGGGGATAGCATGGTCAAATATGGCCGTAAAGCCACGTGAGTCGCATTTGATTGGATTTTCGCAATTCAACTGAGTATTTTCTCAAGTAATGTATTGTTGCCACCAATCTCTTGATGAGTTTTGATTAGGCCTATCAATTGTGAGTACTCTGGATAATTTTCAGAATTTTGTCATGGGGATAGCATGGCCAAATATGGCCGTAAAACCTTGTGAGTCGCATTTGATTGGATTTTCGCAATTCAACTGAGTATTGTCTCAAGTACTGTATTGTTGCCACCAATCTCTTGATGATTTTTTATTAGGCCTATCAATTGTGAGTACTCTGGATAATTTTCAGAATTTTGTCATGGGGATAGCATGGTCAAATATGGCCGTAAAACCACGTGAGTCGCATTTGATTGGATTTTCGCAATTCAACTGAGTATTTTCTCAAGTAATGTATTGTTGCCACCAATCTCTTGATGAGTTTTGATTAGGCCTATCAATTGTGAGTATTCTGGATAATTTTCAGAATTTTTTCATGGGGATAGCATGGTCAAATATGGCCGTATAACCTTGTGAGTCGCATTTGATTGGATTTTCGCAATTCAACTGAATATTTTCTCAAGTACTGTATTGTTGCCACCAATCTCTTGATGATTTTTTATTAGGCCTATCAATTGTGAGTACTCTGGATAATTTTCAGAATTTTGTCATGGGGATAGCATGGTCAAATATGGCCGTAAAACCACGTGAGTCGCATTTGATTGGATTTTCGCAATTCAACTGAGTATTTTCTCAAGTAATGTTTTGTTGCCACCAATCTATTGATGAGTTTTTATTAGGCCTATCAATTGTGAGTATTCTGGATAATTTTCAGAATTTTGTCATGGGGATAGCATGGTCAAATATGGCCGCAAAACCTCGTGAGTCGCATTTGATTGGATTTTCGTAATTCAACTGAGTATTTTCTCAAGTAATGTATTGTTGCCACCAATCTCTTGATGATTTTTTATTAGGCCTATCAATTGTGAGTACTCTGGATGATTTTCAGAATTTTGTCATGGGGATAGCATGGTCAAATATGGCCGCAAAACCTCGTGAGTCGCATTTGATTGGATTTTCGTAATTCAACTGAGTATTTTCTCAAGTAATGTATTGTTGCCACCAATCTCTTGATGATTTTTTATTAGGCCTATCAATTGTGAGTACTCTGGATAATTTTCAGAATTTTGTCATGGGGATAGCATGGCCAAATATGGCTGCAAAACCCGCTATCCCCATGATAAAATTCTGAAAATTATCCAGAGTACTCACAATTAATAAGCCTAATAAAAAATCTTTAAGAGATTGGTGGCAACAATACAGTACTTGAGAAAATACTCAGTTCTCTGTCGTGATAAATTTTTCTATCACTATAGACATTTTTTTGGTCTGACATTATAAATAGTATTAGGCCCGATTCTGCCTTTCAAAATTTTATGTTATGTTATTTTTGTTTTTCAATACAAATTCAAATAGGAAGGGCGGAAATAAAATACCTTAATGTGGATTTTATGGTGCAAGAATATAGATCATTCTGTTAAATATGTTTACCTATTTGCAGTTTTCGTTCGTCAATATTAAATAATGCTATATAATATTACTCAACTAATATGTAGTAGAGAAAATAAATTATTTATTATAGAAATTTATCGTGTCATTACAGTGTAAATTATTTTCCATGATGATAGTTTACTTTGCATCATAAGATTTGAAGTGGTGTTGCCAACATTAACTATCATAATTTTTTGGGATAGAATTTTGGGCCAACTTCACAAAGGTAAGTTTCGCAGCTCATAGAAGAATATTTCTATGAAATGAACACAACAAAAAATAAAAATTCAATCCTAAATGTACTTTTCAAGGAACTGAAATATCAGATCACCGATTAGCAATCAATTTTAACTACATATTTTGTAAATTTTTTATGTTTAAGATTATTCCTTTTTTAGTTTTAAATATTCTAGTTGTTCTTAAATATGCAAAAATGTTTCTTATGTTCAAAATTAAGTGAGGCCGTCGTACTTTATATTAATCATTTGAAGTTTGTACATAAAGCCAAGGCTCATTCTCATTTTATCTGACATATTTGAATTAAATAAAATTACTTACCCACCCATTAAATTTTTTGATTTTAGATTTTTATTATGTACAATTATGTAAGTGTTTGAAATTTAATATAAATTAATAAATAAAAAATTTAATTAATAATTATTTATAGTTTTATTGTACGTTTTGGTACTACATACTATTGTTTTATAAAAAACTTTTTCAAAAAATAGTTGGGCCTTATAAAAGATTAATATAATGGCGATCTTCCTCATCCTCACAATTTCAGTTTCTGCCTAATGATCATGAATAGGCCCCAAGTTTAATATAATTACACAATCGATAACTATTGAGAAATCACCCATTTTGAGACATAACAATATGTAAAAGTTGATTTTATACCATTTTTAAATATTATGTATTTGAAATAACCAGCTTCGATTTTATCCCTCGCTTTTGACTAGAGACTCAAAGTTGAGATATAATATTTCGATGTGAATACAAAATTAGCTTTGGATCTAGTTTTTCAGTTATTATTGGGTTTACGTTTTTCAGAAACATCTCACTTTAAATAGAGAAGCAAACACAATTTTGGAAAATTTATCGAATTCAAAAATGAAGATGCTTAGAATTTTTTATCCTAACGAGAAAATATATCAAAACTATGTCGCATTCCAACAACAGAAAAATCAAAAATTTTGATTGTAGGGAGTTTTGTAATAGCGAATAATCAATCATACGTAAATATGATATGTGTATAACTACGAACAGCAAAATCTAAAAAAAAAATCATAGCTATTATTCATCAAAAATGGTAAATCAACACAAGTAGTGGCAGCAAAAATAGTTTTTATTAGAAAATTCTATATCAAAAGAAAATTATGGTTTTGTTTATGACAGTTGTCACAATACGTCTACGAGTCACATCAAGTCATTGTGTTTAATTCAGTTTTTCCCATTTTTGTATTTCTGCAAAATATGAAAAATGATTTTTTTTTCTATTCGTTCGTTATACTCATAGTTGACAGCCGTGCTAACCCAAAAATATGTTTAAAAAAAAAACTAAAAAATTTATTGTACTGACTGTTGACGGGTTAAATAACTAAAAAATGTAAACACATTGTCGCATAACATGTCCCGAATGACGAAAAATAAAATATGCTGTTTGTAGATGTATGTACAGATACATAAACCAGCGATATTGATATGTGAAGTAATTATAAAACCGGGGCTCGTAAAATAAAAAAATAATTGACTAAAAATTAATTATTTCACCCCAAAGCAATCGCGGCAAAAATAATAAAAAAATCTGTAATTTTTTGTTGTTAAAACACCGCCCTACAATAATATTAACTTGTTCATTTGTATATATGACTACGACCTGAAAAATATACATTTACTGACATTTAGTAACACAAAATTAAATTACAATTGTGTATAAAAGGCATCAACCATTTTATTTTGTTTTTTGTACATAATATATTTTGTTGTTGAATTAATCATAAAATATTTCAATGGCATAACCGCTTATAAAGAGTGTGTGCGGTAGCGAAAAAACCCTACCTTTCAACATAAATAAACAGCAACAGAAATTGCAATAAAAAGTTAATTAAATATTTCACACTCATTAAAATTTTTATTTTATTTTTGTTAATTACAATTTTTTTTTGTTAATTTTTATAATTAATGTTAAATGAAATCATATTTGTAGAATTTTGTACCCATGTCTAAGTTTGTTAAATCGCGAAAATTTATCACCTGCCTGTGAAAGGCGCAGCAACAAAACCAGAGGAACAAAATGATTGATATCCGTTGATGTATGTACAGAGTACAGTGAAAGTAAAAAAATTACTTATACGTTAATATATACATATTTATACAAACATATTTGTAATAAATTTTGACAGCTCCAAGGGTATATCAAATACATGTAATATATCAAATAACCGGCCAGCCATGCGAAAAGGAGACTATGTAAGCGCAAGTCAGAATATTATATAAAAAATTATCCATTTTTCACCATTTTTCATACACTGAAATGACAAGAGTGGAATAAAGCATAACATGAAAAAAAAAAAAAATAAAGCCTGCCACACAAAATTATGTCCCCAACACAATGGATTAAACCGATTGACTATATTCTCGTCTCACCTGTAAAACAAAAAAAAAAACTGCACCACATAAATTGTTATATTTTTGTGTAGGTAATTACCGTGAAATACATTTCAAATTAACTAAATTGACAGGCAAACATTTATTAGAGTTACACGAATACTTGTTGATATTATTCACTCGGCCTAAAAGTGCTACTGTTAGCCAAATATAATTTTGTTACATCTATTATTCTTGTTATATAATAATATAAAAAATAGGAAAGAAAACAAAACTTTTGTTGGTGGGTCAGCTGTGCGATAATAAATTATACTCAACTGTCTAATCGTATAATATATCATCATGTATGTACATACATGTAGGTATAATTTAAAACTGCCAACAATTTAATGTTGTATTTCAACCGTGACTTGTCATAACTTAACATTAATTTATTTAATAAAAGCATAACAAAATTATTAAATTCTTCTACTTCCCTTTTTATTAAGTTTTCGTTCGTTTTTATAAATTTATGCTTGAAGACATCTTGTTGTAAGTGAAGAAACATGAAAATTAATTGAACATTTTCGCATGAAGGCGGTGTATGTTACATAATTCAATACCACATAAATCGATTGCCATTGCAAAATTTCTTCTTTTGAAATTTAAATATTGTAAAATACTCATGAAATGTTCCAGTTTCAAATACAGTGGAACCTCTTTTATCCGGAATTCTACCAACCGGAATATCTAATAACCGTAAATTTTGGTTCTCTAAAATCAAGTTCTTTTATCCAGAATAACCTCTAATATCCGGAAAAACGTTTTTTTCTTATTCTTTCATTTTCCCTTTTAATTCGCTTGTGTAAAATTGACTTTACTTTTATCTTATTTCCCAAAAATGAAATGTTTTTTTTTATTATGTGATTAACTAAAATGAATTAAAAATCTTAATAAATAACACTGAAGTTTAAAAAATACTAAAATATGCTGTTTTACTATGAAATTATTAAAAAAAAAACTTTATCCGGAAAAATCGTTTATCCAGAATTGTTCTGGCCCCAGTCGTTCCGGATAAAAGAGGTTCCACTGTATTCAATTTTGAAGATTGATGCCAAATTGATAGATTTTTAAATTAATTTTTCGGCTTTATTATAGGCAATATGTTAGTTGTAATGACAGAGGCCAATCACTCATAATATATCTACTGGAAAAAGTAGAAATATCATTACCCCTTTGTACTTTACCTCAGCGTCATATAAATGTATCGACTCTCAAAAATGAGAGCCCTCCTTGAGTTGAATTATGTTGGTAGTTCGGTTTCGTACTGAAAAGGAAGGTCTACTCATCATGTAGCTACAAGCCAAACTACAAAAATACAATTCTCGCTTAATACATTAAATATCAAACAGAACTTACTGACTTAGCGAATTATATTCACTGAAATCAAAAAAAAAAAACCAAGGACGTACAAGCGGTACCAATTTCATCGTATTAACCAAGAAGAATGTGAATCATTCGAAGATTTTTGCAACGATTGGAAACACAAGTTACGCGTTGTGGATATAGTACAATAGAAGATGAATTCGTGATGGATCAAATCGTTGTAGGAATTCGCAATGAAAATACCCGTCAAATAATGTGGGTCGAAGATGATATGAAATTGGCGAAAGCGGTTAAAATTTGTCGTACGGCAGAGCGTGCTGAGAAACAAATAAAGTCTGTGAGTGATCTATCGACGCCTGCACATTCGTCATCAAGTGTAAACAAAACAAAAAAAAAAAAAAACGATGACGAATTTGATTGTAAGCGCTGCGGCATGCGACACGGTCAGAAACAATGTCCAGCATTCAACATAAAATGTGAACAGTGCGGTAGTAAGGGTCATTTCAAAAAAATGTGTCGCTCCAAAAAGAAATCATCGGAAAAAAAGTCAAATAAAAAAGACAAACATAAAAAATCGGGGAAAGTGAACAAAATAGCCAGTGACTCTTCCGAAATTGACTCAGATTCGAGCGCCGAGAGCGAGTATGATTACAATGTGAGCAGTATTAAAGATGAAAAGGAAGAAATAAAAGTGGGTTCAATTGAAAAAGACAAATGGATTGAAACATTAAAAGTCGTTGAGGGTAAATTGTTGGTAATTTGGACACTGCAACGTAATATCACGGAAAGAAGCGTCCAGATTAAAATTAAAAGTAAACACTTCTTCATCGACTAAACGTTTATCAACAAATAATCTCGACCCAGTCAAAGTAATAAATAAATTCTCGGTCGACATTCATGGGAAGAGCTGGGATTAGCGAAACGCGTTCATAAAGTGGATATATAGTTGGGTTGTTGTATGTAATTACGAGTATGATATCGATTTTGTTGACAATCCGAAGTTCAAAATAATTCCACCGCGTCGAGTTCCAGCTGCATTTAGAGATAAAACAAAAGAGGAATTGGACAGAATGGTTACAATGAAAGTTCTAGCGCCAGTTACTAAACCAAGCCCAGCCGTAAGCCCGATGCTGGTGATAGAAAAAAACGGAAAAGTTCGAGTATGTATGGATCCATTCGAATTAAATAAAACCATAAAACGACGCCATTACCCATTGAATACAGTAGAAGAAATAGCCGCAAAAATAGGAAAGGCCAAATTTTTACAAAATTGGATTATCAACATGGTTTCTGGCGCAGATTAAAGTGACTGAACGAACGTCAAAATACTTAGTAATCGGTACGCCATGGGGACGTTACCGATATTTACGCATGCCGTTTGGTATAAATTCTGCACCTGAAGTATTTTCACAGATTATGAACGAGACATTACAAGGCATCGACAATTGCAAGGTTGCCATGGAAGATATTCTTCTTTATGCGGAAAATGCGGAAATGTTAGAGGGAATCACAAAAAAGGTAAAGCATCGATTAAAAGATGCTGGTTTCACATTAAATCAGAGTAAATGTGAATACAACAAGAGTAGAGTAAAATTTCTTGAACGCGTTTTTACATCCAATGGTTGCGAGATTGATCCGAATAAGGTATCAGCAGTTCATCGTTTGAACACTCCAGCTAATTTCAAAGAATTGCAGAGATTGCTTAGTACAGTAACATACCTTGCAAAATGTATTCCGAAATTTTCAGATTTGCCAGAACCATTGAGAAGATTAATAGTGAAGGACACCGCATTGGTATGGGATGTTGACCAACAAACAGCTTTTGAGAAGTTAAAAGAGGTCATCATAACAATGCCAGTTCTGGGTTACTATGACGTAAATCAAAGCGTTAAAATTTCCTGCGATGCAGCCGGGCATTGACGAAAGCCGAGACAAATTATCCACCAATCGGCAGAGAAGCAGCCGCCATAAGATTTGCGTGCAAAAAATTTCACCATTATGTGTATGGCAAAAAATTAGACATCGAAACCGATCATAAATAGTTGGAGACAATCTTCAAAAAACCGATTTCACAGGCGCCGGTGTGTTTACAACAAATTCTTTTTGATGTTTCGCCATGCTCGCCAAAAGTACAATACACGAAAGGTGTGGACATGAAAGTAGCGGACACACTCAGCCGCGATTGCAAAGCTGAACTAATTGATAATAAATGGACTGAAAGCGAAGAATACAAAATCAACGCAGTATTCGCTATGTCGAAGGTGACGAAAAATTACTTAGCAAAATTGACAGACGAAGATTTCGAACTACAATTGCAACGTACAGTTGTCGAAAGAGGATGGCCAACGGATGACAGTAAGTTGCCAGAAGCAGTCAAGCCGTACGCGAGCTTCAAAGAAGAAATTTGGTATGATGGTCAATTACTATATAAAACTAATAAAATTATTGTCCCAACAGCTGAACGCCCAAAAGTGCTAGCTGATATACACAAAAGTCATCCAGGTGTGTTGAAATACTACTGGCCTAGACAAACACTCAAAGATCAAAAACAAAGGAACCATTACTACACAAGGTTTTGCCGGACTATCCATTTCAGCTAGTTTCTACAGACATTTTTATGTTCAAGGGCAAAGACTACATCATTATTGCCGATCATTATTCCGGTTTTATGAATTTTCAAGAAGTCAAGATCACGGAATACCGGAAACGTTGGAATCAGATAGTGTTCCACAGTTCGCATCGAAAGAATTCAAAATTTTCGCGTTGCATTGGCAATTCAACCATCGCATTTCATCACCACATCGGTCAAATGGATTCTCTGACGATATGACACAAAAGGGTATTTGTCTATCACCATTTCGGGTCATCAACGGCCCTTATAGAACTGTTAGATTCAACTAGAGAAACCATACGAGCCTTAGAAATCCTTTGATAAGCAACGCGACATTGGGACGATTGGGTCGCTATGATCGTACAAAGACTAGATTGCCAACGTTTAAAACAATAGGAAACGGCGATTGCACCAAACGATAAGCTTCCAACTTGGCAAAATCTGCTATTTTTCCTACAACACCTGTTTAGCATTACAGAAGCCATAGCACCACACAAACCGAAGTTGACGATAAAACGATATTGAAATATCTAATACCGTCTTTACGTATATTTTAGATTTCGGGGAATGGACATAGATGACCGGCGGAGCTTTGTGAACACCATCCAATTATATTTCAACTGTTTAAGGAAATGGTCATCACAACATTGAGTGGTTAAATACTGAAAGCTGTTCACGATGTAATCAACACATTGCATCACACATTGATTCATATAATAACACCGAAAACTATAAAATATCACCGCCTGAAGTTAACCAGACTGCAAACGTACAACAGTAATGTACAGAGGCTGCAACTCCAATCGTCAATTTAATTAGCGTTTACATCTACCGATACACTCATTTTATTGACATTTGGTGCTTAAATGACGTTACCGGCCGTTCTCGATCAAGGCTCTCAGGTGACATCCTTAACCGAGCCGACTATGAATAAGTTAGGCCTTAAAAGAACACCGATTCAGATTCCTATTATTATAGTTGGCTCAGTAAATACCGGCGAAGCAAATCTGTTGTGAAACTCGATATTCAATCTAATTTCAACTCTGACTACAAGTTATCAACGAACGCGCTTGTGATTAAAACAATAACGAAAAAAAATTCTTTAAGTAAATGACAATCTACCTGCTAGCATCATGAATTTTCACTCAGTTCCTAGACCCGCTGAAAATGGAGCGATTGCCACACTATTGTTGATGGAGAAATGTTTTCGTGAAAATAAACAGCTTTGTGATAAATATACCAAACTCAATAATGATTATCTCAAGCAACAAACAGCACATGGAAATTAGCAAAAATCCCTAGATTAACGTTAATCGATCGTTCTACATGCCACATCATTCTGAGTTCAAGCAGAGCGGTACCACAACTATAAGCTTCGAGTGGTATTTAATGAATCTCGAAAGTCATCTACTAGTGTCTCAATGTATAAAAAATGAATGGCAAGACCAACGATTCAACCTGAGCTGATTTTTATAAACATGACATTAACCAGAGATATCGGCAAATTAAGCTAACATCAATTGAGTATGATATAATTGAGATTGATGACACCAATTTTCAACGAATTGTTTGGTGTTCAAGTCCTGATGAACCGGTATCCTATGGCACCGCGAGTGCTTCGTATTTGGCTGTCAAAACATTAATGCAATTAGCTTTCGCAATGAGAGGCAAATATTTCCATTGCCATCTGAAAGTGTTCTGTATGAAATGTATGTTGGTGACGTAATGTCCGGTGGAGATTCGATCAAGGCACCGCTGCAACTGCAACTACAAACATAATTGATTGAACTCCTGAAATCTGGTGAATTTGAGCTTCGAAAATGGTCATCAAATCATGCTGATGTTCTGCGATCAATTCCGAGCGAATTATATACGAAACTAAATCATCGTTGGAGATCTATAACGATTAAATTAAAACCCTGGGGATTTTCTGGAATCCAACAACTGATTAATTTGGCTGCAACATTTCCATGTATAATGATGAGGCCATAACCAAAAGGAGAATCCTCTCTGACGTATCTCGGCTCTTTGATCCTTTGAGTGGAGGTTCATTATTACTCCTTTCATTATTACTGCGAAAGTTATTTTACAAAATTTCTGGTTGGCACAAGTTAATTGGAACGATTTCGGATAAAAATTCCGAAGTTGCTATAAACAGTGATGCGAATCAACAACATTGCGAGCTTGGTAAAGCTTGGTAAAGCATCAAGGTCATTTAGAGGTGAAGTCAATTTTTTAAATAGGAACACTTATTTTGGACCTTCTAGAATTTTTTTCTATATGGTCAATTTCAAAAACTGCTAATTTTGTTCTATTCAAATACAAAGTGGTTAAACCAAAATTTTTTAAATGACAACTGTAAATTTAGAACTGGAGTAGGTACATTTCCCGGTGACATTTGGCTTGACTTTAGACCTTGGGAGGTCATGAAAATACATATTCGTACGTACAATTTTGTGGTCTTTATATTTCCAGAGTCCAAAATAAGTGTTCCTATTTAAAACATTGACTTCACCTCTAAATGACTTTGGTCCCATACCTCAAGGTTAAGGTCAAGGCCATTAATTGATGTAATCAATAATCCAAAAATAATCCAAATTTTGGAGGGATGATTTTGTTACTCAGGGTCGATACATTTTGTTTAATATGACTCTTGGGTTAATGTACGGAGGAGGGGGGACTTGATATTTCGACTTTTTTGGTAGATAAATTATATTTTTTGATTGGCTTCGTTTTCTCTGATTAACAAGTCGAAAAATGTTGTGAATGCCATTATTGATAATGTATTTTTTTATAACCTTATTGATTTTAATACAGACAAACTTCTCTTCCTATGGTTGGGCATAAAATAAACAGCAATGGGAGTTTTCCTGAGTTTTTGATTTAGTGAGTATAATTCGCTAGGTCAGTACGTTCTTGCCTCGTACTTTATGCATGAAGTTAGAATTGTATTTTTTAGTTTGGTCATAGCTACCTGAAGAGTAGAGCGAACTTTTGTTCGTGCAAACTTTTCAGTACGAAACCAAACTACCACATAGAAAACTAAAGGAAAGTTTTCATTTTTTGGGGTCGATACGCTTTGTGTGACTCTTGGGTTAAATTAATAAGGAGGGAGATACAGACTATCGTACTTCTCAAAATCGATTACGGGATGTAACGTAATATGATCGATATACATTCAGCATTTGATCGTGCAAGGGCAGCATTTTAAACGTTGGAACAATTCGTTCAAAAAGTTGAAGCATTGATGAATATTTATGAAATAAATGAACGAATTGTTATGTTAACAATCGGGAATAAGCTAAAACAACTGGCCAAATTATGGTTTAATTCAGTACAATGCGTGTTTATCAAGTGGAGGATTATTAAACATTTTAATTCACATATGGGCGAAGCAGATTTACACGACGAGTTACGATCAAAAATTCGCAAACGCGACCAAGCGTTGATTGAATATTAATACGAAACGTGTGCCTTCGGCCAACGTAAAATTTCAAATGAGGTCTTTATAAAGTATATCATTTTGGGGCTAAATTATTATCAGCTAAGTACACCGTTACGTACACAAATAGTAGCTAATGTTGATGAATTGCGTCAACGTATTGAGTGGTATTCGAAGTGCGCAGAGTGCATGGACCATAAATGCTGAACACAATTCGGGTCGGCTGAATATAGAAAATAATATCAGTATACCGGGAAAATCAGTTAACAAGGACGCAACAAACAAAATTCGTCAAGCTAGGACATATAAGTGTTATAATTGTTTAAAACCAGGAAATTGTCCTGAACCACCGAGAAGAATGAATGAATGAAGACAGAATGTTCCAATATGACTGGCGCTCAAAAAGCTTTCAATGGTAGAATAACAACAGACGGGGCGTGTTCCTATATCAAAATTGTAATGTCGAACGGTAACGCGAAAATTTTGGGATTAATTGATTGTGTAAGTCAATGCTGAATGATACTAGAAAGTATAACGTGGGGCTAGGGATTGCAAATTTTAACGAAAATAAAAAAAAACGGAATTCGAAATTCGCATTTAAGCATTTTCGGAATTCGGCCGAATTTCGAAGTATTTTTAAATTTTTTTCTGATCAATACCAATACTAAAAAAAACTTATCATATTTGCCATATTTGTGTTGAATATCAATCTTTGTGCAAAGCTTTCAATAACTTTGGTTATTATATTTTTCAATGGTCTGGTGAAAGATGCATGCATGAATCTCACTTATTCCACCATTGTGTAAATACTGAAGAGTACCAGATACATTTGTGCATCTTTGGCTTATTCGTTCGTCTCAAGCGTGTTTTAATTTTAGAGAGAGTTCATCAGATCCGAAGCTCTCAAGCATAAAAACAGTGCCGCATCAGCAGAAAGAAGATTTGCATCCTCTCGACAGAGGGCATCAACAGTAAGCTTCACCGGGAGAAGTGCAGAAATAATTTTATTAATCGACAAAATTTCAATATCTGTAATAACAATATCAGATGCGATGTCAATCAAAGCTTTTCTAACACTGTTATTTAGTTGGTTAAATGTCTTTCAAGCATTTGGACTAGGCTATTCCATCTAGTTCTAGGGTCCATAATAAGTTTCAATTCTTTTCCAAATGCTTGTTTTGCATACATCGGAAAACGGAATTTCTTTACAATCAAACGAACTTTTCTGATGATCAAACTAAATCCAAATTCTTCAGTCTCTACAACATGCTCTAATTCAGCTTCATTATCAATTCGAGAGTGTCCAAAAAAAGTTTATACGGTATATAACGTGTAAAGACGGATGGGATTATGACCATGACTTACCGCACCACGTTAACCTGAAGCGATTACCATCATATGCTACTGGATGCAAAACCTATCAAATGACAACATTGGCAAATAGACGAGAGCTTTTAAAGTGTTCGTTTATTGGAAATATTTTACTTGATCAAATCGATGCACCATCCATACTGGAATCAATTAAAATAAAGGCACCGAGTAGGAATTTAAGAGATCATGAGTTCCTTCATCTAAATAAACACAGAACAAACTATGGTGACAATGAACCGGTAAACATGATGTCGAAGAGTTTTAATAAAATCGACCATCTGTTCGACTTTTACTTAAGTAAAAACAGCTTTAAACGTAGGTTGAAGCAACATTTTGCTCCAACCTAAAAATATTTTTATGTCAATTTTTATGTCAATTTTTATTCTTTTTTTGTTTAATTTAATTTTTATTCTACCATGTTCAGTATGTTATAAATTCAAGTCATATTTGTAAACTTTTCTCAGTATAAATAAATAAATAAATAAATAAAATAAATTTGTTCAATCAAGCCAACGCCATCATCGTCTACGTATTCCTCATTTAAAAATATAATGTAATAGTTCGGAATTCGCTATAAATATTTCGGAATTCGAAATTATATTTCTAAGAACGAATTTCGGAATTTTCGAATTCCGAATTTCGAAAATGCAATCCCTACGTGGGGCTTGAAATGGAACGAAGAAAATGTAACGTGGTTGTCAAAGGATTTGCAGGTGGCGGTATATGGTTACCAACGAGAAGATACGAGCGAGGGTTCAAATTGATGAAGTTGCCGATGAAATTGAGTTCCTTATTGTTCCTGACCAATATTTAAATACACAATCTCTGATTGGTCAATATTTAAATACACAAGGTCTGATTAGCAGTCGTTGAATCGCTTCACAGATTCCGCATTTATTTAATCGGAAAGCCATTTACTTTGGTCACAGATTGTGCGGTATTCACAACTTGCGTTACGAAAAAGGATTTAATTTCAAGAATATGAAGGTGGTGGTTGCGATTGGCTGAATATAGCTTTAATACTATTCATCGAAGTGGGCAGAAGATGCAACATGTCGACGCACTTAGCCGGAATACAATTGACGATGGAATGGATCTGGAACCAGAAACGATTGATGTGTCCCTAGTATCACAGCAAAATGATTGGCTGATCGGTATGCAAGTTATAAGTCGAAAACCAAATACTTCTGATGAACGACAGATGCACGCAGATTATACAGTATATCGAGAATAATTGTACCGAATGGTACATGATAAACGAATGTGGGTTGTGCCCTAAACATTGAAGTGGTGTATCGCTAAAATGAATCACGCCGATATGGGACACCCGGGCGTTGAAAAAACGGTTGAAGTTATTCGCAGACACTTTTGGTTCTCTCGAATAAGAGACAATGTGAAGAAATATATTTCGTCGTATCGGGAATGTGGGTATACAAAATTAAAAAGAGGGACAAAGGAAGGTGAAATGTATCCTATTTATAAGATGTCAATACCATTTCACACCAACAATGCGGACCACTTGGGTCCTTTCCCGAAAACGTTCAAAGGTATACGCGTTTTTAAAATACGTAGTTCTCAGTGCAGCAAAATCAACGAATACAGCTCCAGTTATATCGGTCAGGGATGATTGGACTGCTCATTTCGGAGTTCCCACGAGATTAAGTAGTGATCGTGGCATTACATTTACAGCACGGTCATTCGAAAAATATTGTTCGGAAAGCAATATCAAACATATTTTGAATCCCACCGCAACGCCAAGAGCTAACGGCCAATGTGAAAGGGTGAAGAAGACAATAGGAAAAGGGACACAAATATTCGAAATATATTCGAAATATTTTAGTTTTCCATGCAAAGCTAATCCAGACAATTTTTTTCTTCATAAGCACTCAATCAAAAAAGAGCGAGAGTCGATTCTATAAATAGTTCCTAATTTTCTTGAAATATTTCATTTTTGCTAGAGTTTGATTTAAATATGACATTTACGTTAGAAATACTCACTCATTAAATGGGAGAGAATTGAACAATATTATGAATATATTATGTTTATGCAGTATCTGCATCTAATTGACATTAATGCCTTTCTTAGGTCCAAAAGGGAAAAAATCGTATTGGCACATTTTTAAAAGCTCGGAAAAAAATTCCGTGGCCGGCTGCCTATAATATTTCGAACGTTTTATAAATTTCATTCCACCTTATTGAAAGTGCACATTATTATTTTTCCTCCGGCATTTTTTATCCTCGCTAATAAATTTAGCGATCTGAATGAATATTGTTTATTAACCAGAACAAATAAGAAATTAACCCTAAGAAGTTTTAAATCCTAAAACGTGTCCGGGGAAACCAGGACGTCCTGTAACCCTATTAATATGTGAAAAGAAAACTTTATCTGTCAATTTGAATATTTGTTATCCGAAAATTAATTAAATCTTATAGAGACGGATTTAACCCAATTTGGACATAGATTAAATTAGACCAACCCTATTTGGATATAGATTAAATTAGACTTATTTCATTCACTTTAAATATAAATGACCCTTTATTTAGTATCTTCATTATATATCATTAATATATATCATTAATCATTGGTTATGTGTATAACAATTCACCTTTTATAGACAACTGTAATCGAAAAAAATTCTCACACTCTATCAAATTTCTATAAATCTTATTTTAATTACCACTTTGTGCCACACATCTGTTAATAACCGAAGCAGCACACATTCGTTACAAATGTTACAAATGTGTACAGGGAACACAAAATGAAAGGAAAATAAAAAGAAATGAAATCCAATTAAAAATTAACTTTATAAATCAATATGATAACGAACAACAACAACAACAAAGCAAGAAAAACATAAAAATTGAAAAATGATCTTGAATTTGAAATTGAAATTAATAAATTAAAAATACAACAACTAAGCACTAAAGTAAAATTTATAACAATTTCGAGGTTAAACTGTAGAACAAATAATTTATTATCAAAAAAAAAAAAAAAAAAAAAAAAACAAATGACTTCACAATATTATATTATTTTTCAACAAACGATTAATTTTAATCGCCCCATCCACACACATAATTCTTACTTAAGAGTATCAAGAAATAATATCTTCAAAAAAAACTGTACGTAATACACGTTCGTAAGCAGAGAAATGCCTTACGTACGATATACACAACTATAAGGTAGAATGAGTATCCATTCGTGCAAATTTAATATAAATTAAAGAATCGTATATATGTATGTATCCTATCCACCAACGTTAAATATATAAAAGCAAAAATTATTACTAACAACATATAACACACAAAAAACATAATCAATCCGAACAATCAAACCATAAAACTAGCAATAAAATAACTCAAGAAGGAATGAAAATTTATAAGAAAATATATACACAAAACCAACCCGAATACTGTGTTTAAGCTAGCACACCACCAGCACCACAGCACTGCATACATAAATACACAGACAGCTAAGAGAAGAAAAATTAACGTAAATTGATGTAATAAATTTCAGACTTTTTTAATGTTATTTTGGTTGTTCAGTGTTCTATACATGTGTGTGTGCGTGTGTGTGAGTATCTGTTTGCTGTTTCGTCTTCTGTTACCGAGGAAATATATTTCTATATATTTATACCGAAGGAAACTGATTTTTCGTTCGAATACAACAACATCTCACCCCAAAAACAAGAATGGGAAAATATGAAAATATTTATGGCCCATTCTAAGGATTTATTTTAATTAAGATTTTCGAAGATATATTGATTGATTAATGATATTAAATTGGTTAATTAATTGTAGCATTTTCTGCGGATTTTATGAAGGATATTTTCAAATAGCGCTCGTATCCTTTTTTTGGACAAGTATCGTAAAGATGTTTGCTAATTAGGTGATTGAAGAACTCGAGCTCAAGTTATCCTATGTGCCTTGCATTTCAAGACTATATCACGCGATTCACCACCAGATGGTTAACAAAAAGTTTACTCGCGACATACCAGTGCACTTTGGTATTTTCCTTCCGAAAATGGAGCCATCAAAAAATGAAATTTTACGTCGAAAAATGGAATCCTCCATCTAGTTTTCCAATACATAAAAGCAAAATGGATTTTCCATCTAAAAAACATAAAATTTTCTTTTGAAAAATTAAAATTTCCGATTGATGAAAAAAATTGGAATCCAAAACATCGAAAACTTGAATTTTGTATCCAAAAATAGAATTTTTCATCCGACATGGAAAAAACCTTCGATAAACGAGAAATGGGATCTTCAACCGTAAAAGGGAATTTTCACTTAAAAATTGAGTCTAAAAATGACATTTTCCATCCCAGATGTAGTTTTCAAGCAAAAATGAGATTTTTCAACAAAAATTGGAATTTTCCGATTTACTGAAGAAAAATCTAATTTTCGAAATATAATTTTCCATCCGGAACTTCGATTCAAATTTGGAATTTCTATGTATATCTTCTATGTACCAAAGCAATAAGTCGTATTTCCAGTTATTGTAAATAGATATATAGATGAAACGCTCTTGTCGAGTTCTGATATAATAATGATCGATTTATTTTTGAATATCGTTGTCCTAACTGTGAATTAATGTATCTGACATTTTTTCAAAATCTCATCTCTGATACCAAAATGTTCGTCTTGAGAAACTGAAGCCGAATTCCCGCGCCGGCGTTAATTAACTCTTAGGAGACATCTTCGTCCTAACGGTGAATCAATGTAGGTGCAAAAATTCAGCCAGAGTTTCTCACGATGAACCATTTTGTATCAGAGATGAGATTTTGAAAAAATGTCAGATACGTTAATTCACAGTTAGGACGACGATATATAATATCTTCTTATTTTATAAAATACAGTTACAATTATATGTTTCTATTATATAATAAATACTTATGTAATAACATAGTTATATATAAAATACTCTGTACATGAGTTAATAATTAGTATGAGTTTAGGCAATTATTAAGGTGAGTATCTAAATTCATACAGCACCTCACCCCCTAAAATTTTAGAAGAAATGGATCATTTAGAAATTTTATTTACTATTATGTTTAAATCAAAAAACAATTTTTTATTTTTTTTATTTTTTTTTTTAATTTTAATAATAATTTATAAATTTTGTTATGTTAATTTACCCCAAAATTTTCTAATTCAAGAAAAATACATAAATTCAAATATACTGAATAATTAATATTTAATTATAATTAATTTCAAATTATCTCTTATGTTTTAGAAGATCTTGAATCAGGGCTTCAGGAGTACAACAGATCAATCTTTTTTTTTTTTTTTTTTTTTTTCTAATTTGAAAATTAATAGACGTTATAATATAAATATATAAACAACTGTGCATCTTATGAATAAAATAATTTCAATCTATTGTTATGCACGATAACATTTTTATTTTTTATTCTAATTACAGAATTCTCAGGATACTTTGTTTCAGTAATTTGATATGGTCCTGTCGAATTAGGATCAACCTTTGAATTCCTTGCTTCATTTTTTAAAAGAACTTGATCATTTACGTTAAATTTTATGTTTGTTGATTTCTTATCATAATAAAATTTTGAATCGTTTTTACTTTGCAGTAGATTTTGTTTAGCAATATTCCAAGATTTTCTTAACCGACACTTCAATTCTTCAGAAAAATCTTCGTAATTGTAAAGCTGGGTTGGTTCGCGTTTTAGAGAAGTAGGCAAATTTGCATTAAACCCATAAACCAGCTCAAATGGCGTAAAATTTGTAGATGAATGTGGACTTGTATTGTACGAAAAATTTGCAAATACTATCCATAAATCCCAATTGAATGTATCTTTACCACAATAAACACGGAAATATTCTCCGAGAGTGCGATGACTTCTCTCCAATGCACCATTCGTTTCAGGATGATAAGCTGTTGCAACAAATTGTTGAATATGCAAAATTTTGCAAACTTTAGAGAATAATGAGCTCAGAAAATTTGACCCCTGATCAGTGAGAATTGCTTTTGGAGCTCCAAATTTACATATAAATTCTCGCACAAATGCTTCTGCTACTGTTGACACCTCTTGATTTGGGATAGGTACGCTAACTGAAAATTTGGATAAATCATCTTGCATGGTAAGAATGTAGCGATTGCTATTGTAAGTAAGAGGTAATCGACCTACTATATCCAAAAATATTTTTTCAAATGGTTCAGATGATCTGGTAGTGATTTTCATCGGAAGTTTTGGGTTCCTACCAAATTTATGAAGGTGACATTGTTTACATTTTTTGATAAGGTTTGAGATACGTTTCATCAATCTGGGAAAATTGTAATAAGATTTTATTCGACGATATTTTCTTGCAACACCCTAATGGCCACCTAATGGAGTAATGTGAAATTCTGATATTGTTTTTGAAATATTGTCTTCGTTAACTAATTCCGTAATATTTGTTGAATTGACTGATTTTAGATATGTCTGGGTTCATAAGTCATTTGATTGGGAATTCGTTGAGCTTGTACTAGTAGAAGTGGTAGTTTGAGACAATTGTTGATTTTGAGGTTGCAACTTAGATTGTGCCTTAGTTTGTGCACGTGTAGTAATATTAACTTTAGCAATAGATAATTTAAATTCATCAAAGCTAATGCGACTAAGGGCATCTGCGTTTAGGTTACATTTTCCGGGCTTAAAGGAAATATCAAAATTATAATCTTCCATTTCTAATCTCCATCTGTCCTAACAAGAAAATGGTTGCCGTATAAATAGGGTCTAAACCGTTTTAGTGCCCAAACAATGCTTAGCAGTTCTCTCTCAGTCGTCGAGTAACGTTTCTCGGTTTCGTTTAACACTCTGCTTATAAACCAAATCGGTAGATCATTGCTATCCTTCTCTTGGGATAGAACCGCCCCTATCGCATACTAATTGCTAGCATCCGTTGTGAGAATAAACTCACGATTAAAGATGGGATGTTGTAATACTGGTTGATGCGTTTTTTAAAAAATTGAAGCTCTCATCACAAAATGCTGTCCACTTAAATTCAACATTTTTTTTAAACAAATTATTAAGTGGTACGATAATATCAGCAAAATTATTAATGAAACGACGATAGTAACTACAAAGGCCGATAAAGCTTTTCAACTGCTTTTGATTATTTGGTCTTGGGAAATTTACCATTGCCGAAATTTTTGATGGATCAGCCATGAGCCATGATGCCTTTTTCAGAGATTATATGGCCTAGATAATTTCTGTGGTATTAAATAAAAACAGGATATCTGCAAATATCAAAATGTTGAGAAAACGCATTTTAAGGTTGAGTTGAGTTTTATTAAATATTTTAAATTATTTTACGTACTGCATAATGTTAAACTTTCTAATTACATTCAATTTTATTATGAATTATTTAATTATGGATTATCAGGTGACACTTCAGATTCTGTAACGAATAGCAACAAAAACTGAAAAAGTGAATTTATGCAGATATCCTGTTTTTATTTAATACCACAGATTTATCTCACGACACAAAAAATGACATTTTTTAGGATTTAATTTTAAATTAAAATTTTGTAAGCACCTGAGAACGTTCGTTAGTTTAGAATTATGGTCGTTTATATCATAACCATATGTAACTACGTCATCCATACATGCAAAACATTTTACTCCCGTTAAACCGGCGAGTACACAATTCATTAAGTTTTGAAAGTTGAGAGGAGCTCCTTTTAAACCAAACGGCGTACGTGTATATTGGAAATGACCTGATTCGGTGCTAAAGGCCGTTTTTTGTTTGTCATCGGAATGTAATAAAACTTGATGATAACCGCTTTCAAGATCGAGAGTCGAAAAATATGTAGCTTTACCCAATTGATCAAAAATGTCTAAGATGTTAGGAACGGGATAAACTTCGTTTAACGTGCATTTATTCAGGCGACGAAAATCTACCACCACTCTCCATTGTTTTTTCATTTGTGTTCGATTTGTTCGGGACAATTAGTAATGGCGAGTTCCATCGACTCATGCTTTGCTCAATTACACCTTCGCCTAACATATTTTCTACTTGTCGATGTATCTCTTCCTTTGCTGAGTGTGGTAATCTATACGGTTTTGTAACAATTGGTCTATAGATCCTGAAGCGAGTGGAATTTCATGTGTTATTGCTGCTGTGGTACCTAGTTTATCACCGGGAAAATGAAACACATCGTTAAATTCTCGACAAATATTTAAAATCGAACTTTTCTCTTCGTCGTTTAAATGATTTAAGTTAATTATTTCTTCTAACTTCTTTAAACGATCTTCTTTTATTGTAGAATTATTTATATTATTACAACAATAAATATTGTAATCACAAATAGGTTCCAGGGTTACATTTAGATTAGGTACTTCAACTGTCTCTTCATTAAAGTTTAAAATCGTTGCTGCGGACATTTTATTTTCGATTCTCAAGATAGAATGTGCTATAAATACATTTGAATCAATTTCATCTGCTGCACAAAAATAATCTCCATTTGATTGATTGAATTGCAGTAATAAAACCATTTCAGAACGTGGTGGTATAGTATTGCCTAAACTTGGATGATTACAAAATCGAGTAGAATGGTTTATCGATCCAATTTGTAAAATTTCATTTTCATAATCAAATTTGCATAAGTTATTTTGTAAGAAATCCTTACCCAGAATACCATCACAATCAAGATGAAAATTGCCGGACCTAGCATGAAATTCATGTTGTAAGATACCTTTTGGAAATTGTACGGCGAGCTTAATAGTTCCTTCTGACTGAATTTTTTCTTTTGTAATGCCATTTACATTACGTTTATTTAAAACATTTATATTTGATAATGCTTATTTCAGCCCCACTATCGCACACGAAAAACGATGGTGTATGTTTTAACTGAGGAATCTGTAATGGTACATATTTCAAACTATTTGAACAAATATGAACATCAGATTTTACTCGTGTTTCAACTTCATCATTTAGTGGTTTTGAGCATATTTTGTTATCTTGAGGTGGATCTTTGTCTGATGATTTTGTTGGCTGAGTGACGTCATAATCACGAATTGGAATGATTGCCAAGTTCTTATCATCGTGTTTTTCATTATGTGGCCGATTAAGAGGTTGTAAATTACTTTGCTGTGAACACCGAATTAAGGTTTCACTCAAACAATGGTATTCGTCTAATCTTGTTTGAGTTTATCGAAGTTTCCCGAACTCTCTTCATTTATTACTTTCTGGCAGGGTATGACCGACTTTGTGACAATAATTTCAAATTTTTAACACTGTTCTGTTTGGAATTGAGTTGACTATTTGGTTTGATTTTATTACTGGTTTTGGATGCGGTTTGAAATTCAATCAACTATCATGTTGAAGGTTGAATGTTTGATTCGCTTGTGGGCGCACAAAATTAGATGTGCTCGCGGTCGCGGATGGCTTGGGATTTATTGAATAAGATTTATCCGCTGAATGTCCAGTTTTATGACATATCTGACATTGAATTTTAAATCTGTCATTTGGTGGATTATTAGATATGTTATTAGATATGTTATTATTACCCATATTTCGACTTGAATTTAAGTACGACATCGAGGTTTCTTCCTCAATAGCTTTTGTGATTGCACTTTTAAATGAAGTAAACCGACAGGCTTTTACTATCAATTTGACGGGATTCTGGAAACCGTCTTGAAAAGCTCGAAGGACCGTTGATGCGTTTAGCTTTTGTACTATTTTTGCCGATTCCGTTCCTTCCCTATTTATACATGCTTCGTTCAAATCAGCTAATAATTTTTCTACGCGGTTTGCAAATTCTTGCGCAGGTTCGGTTCTATTTTGCTTAAATGTGACTATTTCTAATTGAATTTGTTCTAAAGGTTTCGAAATGGCAAACTGGGCATTTAATTCATTTTTTAAATTTTCCCATTTTTCGAAATTCTGATATTTAACTACTTCGTATGCATTTTTACTTAATTTTGTTTTAACTAATTCTAAAAAAAATTTCTTCTGTATCTTTAGCACTATCGATTGATTTATACATGAAATCAATACACAACATAGAAATTTGTGTAAATCGGAAGAATTACCATCGAATTCTGGCACAAGCTTAATGTATATTTCAGTATTTAACGGCATACTGACTTCTTCTTTTTTAATTTTTAAAATATTGTGTTTAGAAGTACCTGCTGTTTGTTTCGCAAATTTAGAATAAACGTCAGAATTATGATTTATTTTAATGCTAGTGGCGAAAGGAAAATCTAGTGGAAATATTTGAGAAATCTGTAATTCAAGTATATTTAATAATAGGTACATTATCAGAATTTTTCGTGGTAATTACCGGAATAATAGGCAAAGCGACATGCGAAACGACACGCGAACTATCAGGCACAGATTTTGATATATTTTTATTAATCCTGATCTTCTTGTTGCATCAATAATTTTTAATTTATTATTCAATTTTCTAAAATGAAGAGATAAATTAAATTTGAATTATTAAAAAATAAATATTTGGGTAGTTTATGAATCTAAAATTATTGAGATACTAAATTTAATAATCGGACGTAATGGTGAAACATAGTTGTTAATTAATTTGATAGCTGTCGATCTGCTGTCCGTTGTTCTATTATGTTAATTTTTTTCAAGTTGAATAATATTGATGATCATGTGTCGGAAAATAATTATTCAAATCCGTTGGTTTTATTGCTCATGGATCATGCGATGTGATTTTTTTTTTGTATTTTACAATATGGCGACTAAACGCGCTAATTTATGTTGTGTGCAAATTGACCAATTCGATGGAAACGTTTTCCATAAATCCAATTGTTGAAAATTGCGGGAAAATCATTGTTTTGATGGTGCTCCGTTGTAATAACCGTGTAATTTTGTTATTGCAATTTGTTGATTTTTTACAAATAAGTTGCGTTTATGAAATTTATACGATTTTATGCGGCTTCATATAGTGTACATATATGATAAGCGATTTTACGCTTTTACAGTAGTACCATAAAAACCGATAATTTACAGCTGATGATTTATAATAATAGCGACGTTTGTTGAAAACAATTACTGTAGTCTTTTAAGTAATTGAACAGTAATATATTTTGTTTTACTTTTTCATTGATACAAAACAGATTTGAATGGTAAATTAATCTGTATCACTGTATTATGTTTTATAATAGTTGAAATACGTTCAAATAACGTTTAGAAATACTTTACAGTTACACTTAAACTTTGATCACTTTAACTTTTATACACTAATAATTTTATTCGCTGCCACCAATGTTATATTTAATGTATATCTTCTATGTACCAAAGCAATAAGTCGTATTTCCAGTTATTGTAAATATATAAATGAAACGCTCTTGTCGAGTTCTGTTATAATAATGATCGATTTATTTTTGAATATACATATAATATCTTCTTATTTTATAAAATACAATTACAATTATATGTTTCTAATAACATAGTTATATATAAAATACTCTGTACATGAGTTAATAATTAGTATGAATTTAGGCAATTGTTAAGCTGAGTATCTAAATTCATACAACATTTCCCATAAAACCACAAAAAGTGTTTATTAAGAGAATACAAAATTACAAATTATCTTAATTTACCAGTTGGAACCGTTAAATATAAATCAAAAATAGGTGGTCTCTCGCGAAACCCTAAATTCGTTGTTGTCGATTCCAAGTTAGGTAGTCTGATTTTGCGAACAAAAAATGTGGCCAAGCAATCTTAGCCTTGATGCTTTATGATGGCCGAACATTATTTGAATCATTTTACACAGTCAGTGTCCAAGACAAAAGATGATAACTGGCCATATTAGCGCTTTGTGGATATTCAGTTTTACTTTATGCGATCCAGAATATGAGGAGACTTAAAGGTTTTAATGCTGGCGTCGATAAAATGTTTACGGAAACTCCATAAAATTTCATTTCCAAATCTATAGCTATTGACTCTAGAAATTACCTCTAAAATCAAAATTAAAATAAATATTTGCTTATGGTAATTCTGCTTAAAATCCCACTGCGAAATAATTTTAATTAGATCTACAACTCATTAAATAAAATATTTAGAGGTTATACAATTTAAGAAGGTAACTTAAAAAATTTACATAAGATGATTTAATTTTGCAAATTTTTGAATTTCTCATAAAATTTCTAAAGTTTTGGTATTGCAGTGTGAAGGTTTTGATGAAAGTAAGGTATAATATAAGAGGCCTTGGAGTTCAGACGCAAGAAAATCCTAAATTTTTAATTTCCACCACATTGAGAAGAAACGCAATTTTTTCCAGTCGAGTATAACCTTCGTAGCGTTGCACAAATATTTAAAGAATACAACTATTTAAATTTCGATACTTTAGTTAAGAAATTCACAATGAATACCAAATACTTGTCTTAGAACTTATTGTTATACACTTGAACCAGCCGGACGTACGGACGGCGATTTGGTTTGAGAACCCACAGGTTGTTAATATTGGTGAGGTGATGGGAAAATTTTCAAAACTTTTTTAATGACTTACAGCTTGAGACTCAATGAAATCTCAAGATCAATTTTCTCTTAAATATGGTCTTTAAAGCTTATTGCTTGCATTTGAGAGCCATAGGCAAATCAAAATAGTATCCACCAAGAAAAATAATTCTAGTTAGCCAAATTAAATTTCAGCAATAGATTCATTGTTTTGTCTAGTTTGTGGCTCTTGGTTTCTTTGTCTTGCGATTTAGTGAAGATTTATTATTATTTCAAATTAAACCATCTTTTCAAGTTGAAATTTCTGCCTTATATGATTAAAGGTCCTTATATGCCGTTATATGATTAAAAGTACTTTTAAGTTTGCGATCATTTTGAAATGCCCAATTTTTCTATCTCCATAAAACTGTAAATGAACATTTTTAATACATAAAAAAAACATAAATTTACAAAATGTATTACATTATACTCGCATACAATACAAAATAATATAAATTTGATGACTGACAACTTAACAACGTACAGCAACACAATTTTCAATATTAATTAAAAATTGATTTGCAAAAATTAAATCTGTCTTTCTGTTACGGTGGGACATCATACTCGAATATGGAATAAGTGTTTATAGATAAATGATTGATGATGTACATTTTTTATAGTAAATATTTCATAATTGAATTGTTTTTATGGATTTGTGCGCTTGTGAATATTGTGATTGGGTCAAAAGATTAGCACGTTCTTAGCTTTAGAAATATTGAAATGGGGCTTTTTAGATCATCCACATATTATTGTATCGAATGTATCTACGTATAACAAAATTTAATGAGGTAATTGAAACAACAATATGTAGCCTTATATACTGATTTATGTTTGAATGAAAAACCACTTGAATATTATAAAATTAAATCACAACAAAAACGGAAACCCTATTACACATCTCCATATCTGCTTCAAAAACCAAGTTTTTCTTTCTTCCTCACTTATTCAAGATTTTCAAGCATCCTCTCGTTTATGTTTTGTTGCATGCTCTTTTCTCATACAGCTAGAGCTCACTTCAAAAAACGTATGTACGTAGAAATAAAAATAAAACATTTTTTTTTGTGTACACATCATATAGTCTCTGTTCATTTGATGAAGTGCCACTAGAGAATTAATTGAAATGGATGGATATGTGTATATGAAAAGGGTTTCTTTCTATTGTTGAGTGCTTTTATATATGTATACATAGGTAGGTATATATGTACATATAGTAAAGCGGTTTTTAAAGTGGGTTTTCTTTCATGCTGATTATAATTGTTTTGTTTAAGTTTTGATTTATATGGGAAATGGATTTTTATAGAACGAAAGGAGTTTATACGATTCAATGTTATTAATTAAAAAATAAATGGGTGGATAGATTTTCAAAATATTATATCACTTGGGGTGACAAAAAGGAGGGAATCATCTAACATCTGTATGTATAATACCTATATACATATTTGTTCCTCAACCATATAATAATATTTATATTCTTTATAACCACGGTAAATGAGCATTTTTTTTTAGATCCCTTCTACGTGATTTCACACCATGTCATCAAATTATTTTCAACAATACTGCGTATAAACGAGTCTAAACTAATAATTTATAGTTTTAAATTTCACAACACAAGCGAGATAAAAAGGATAATATATTTTAATTTTTATTGTATATACAATACGCGCTATAAGTAACCGTGTCGGTAATGATCAAAAGGCCAACTGGTTAAGATATATATATATACATACGCGTACATAATATACAAACTAAGCTATTATAAGAATAATAAACATCGCGCTGAGCAGTGAAATGACAACACAAAACACAAAGTTGATTTCTGTTTTTCAAAATTTCAAACATTTTGTGAAGATTAAAGTAAAAAAAAAGGTTTGTTTGATGTTTCGTCTAAATCGGCTTTTTCGATAGCTAAATAAATAGAAAAATAAAATTGTATTTCAAATATTGGTAATTTATTGGTTACACGCAATACAAAGAAAATGCAAGATTAGCATCAATTAGAAACAGCAATAAAAACGGATTAAATCGGTTCCGCCTGTAAATAATTAGTCATAGTGTGACAATAATCTGGGTTAGGTTTGAGGTTTACAATTTTTGAAGATATATTAATGCATAATTTTAGACCCTAAAAACTAACTTTGTACGCGACTGAAATGTACATATTTTAAATTAAAGATAGATTAAACAACAACTTTGAAAAATGCATAGTACGTGTTAAAATAAAATATTTTGCAATATAAAATAACACTGAATTTCTAAGTGCATAGTATATTAGTCTATTTCATGTGTAAGAATATAGATAGCATGATATTGTCATTGATTTTGTTGAATCAGTTAAACACGTTATTCAAGTTCGCCTAAATCGCTTTTAGATTGATCGAAAATTTAGCAAATGTAACCTGATCTAACGAAAACTAAAACGAAAAACAAAATGATAAGGAAAAGGAAAACGAAAACGCGAACCAAAATGAAAACGAAGACGAAAACGAGAACGAGAACGAAAACAAAAACGAAGACGAAAACGAAAAAGAGGACGATAATGAGGACGAGAACAAGAACGAGAACGCGAGCAAAAACGAAAACGAACACGAAAATGAAAACGAAAACGGAAACGAAAACGGAAAAAGAAACAGAAACGGAAACGAAAACGAAAACGGAAACGGACACGAAAACAAAACGAAAGCAAAAACGGAAACGAAAACTAAAACGAAGGCAAAAACGGAAACGAATGACTATTGTCGTAAAAAATCAGTGCAAAGCGATGTTTTCATAACAGTTGTCTATGGTTTGTAGAACGAATATTAAAGCTTGACTGTTACTTAACGTGACAAATGATTCGACTGAGGGTATAATTCCCCAGCAAGTTCCATCATAATTGGCCATATTCCAAAAATTGTATCTAAAAATTACACTGGCATACAAAAAAAAACATTCTTAGCCCGAGGTCTGACATATCAATTCTTATGTACGAGGGTGGAGTGAGAAGTCTGGTAAAAATGAAACAAGGCATAATATTTTCGGCCAAAAAAAAAACTATTTTTCAACGTAGCCGCCTTCATTCACAGTTATGAAACGACGCAAAAACTCCCTTTTATTTCGCTTGAACATAGCCAAACCTGCCTCTGAAGTTGTCACACGTGTGCGTTTTTGGTCGATTTTAAGGTAATGCGGCACCCAACGCGCGAATAGCTTTTTGATATTCAAATGTTCGTGTAATATATTGCGCACACGTTCTTTTACAGCAGGAAACTGAAACGAAGGAGAGTGAAGAAGAGTATATTGCACCTAAAGAAGAAAAAGTTTCAATACTACTCACTGAGAATGACCTCTGATGGAACTGAAAATTCGAAACTTGGTAGTCCCTGGAACAAAATCTTTAATTTATTGAGAAAGAGAAAAAGAATTTCGGAAGCACTTTACGAAAGATAAAAAAATTCATTGCTGTATTGCACAAATTACAAGCATTGATGATTGATTTAAAACCAACTATTTACAAACCTAGCGAGTGGAGACTATTCATTGACTCCTTAAAACTCAGTCTAAAAGCGGTACTACTGCACAATGGAAATAAATATACCACTGTCCCAATAGCTCACTCAATCTCTATGGGAGAGATTATGGATAGGATATATTTTGCAAAAAAATCAAGTACTTGGAGGACAATTGGCAAATTTGTGGGGATTTAAAAATTATAACAAAACTGCTAGGGCAGCAGCCTGGTTTTATAAAGTACCCTTGTTTTAAATGTGTGAGACCGAAAAAACCATTACGTTAAAAAACGGTGGCCACCAAGAGACTGTCTTCAGTCAGGAAAACCTAATGTAATTGAAGAACCTTTATTAGATCCCTCAAAAATTCTCTTAATATTCTCTCTGATATGTGAAGGCATTAGATAAAGAATATCAATGTTTCCAATACATAGCACAGAGGCTAAAATTAAAGAAGGTATTTTTAACGAAACTCGAATACGAAAATTATTTCAACACAAAAATTTCGTTAAACCCACGCTAACAAATGAGAAAGCTGCCTGGCTCAGTTTTAAAGAAGTTTTTGAAAAGTTCTCAAGAAAAACCACACATGAGCATTACAAAGACATTGCTACAAAATTGATAGAAAATGACATGTATATATGAACTTCAAGCTCCATTTTTTGGATTTACATCTTGATTACTTTCCTGATAATTTAGGCGACTATAGCGAAGATCAAGGGAAGCGCTTCCACCAGGATATAAGGGAAATGGAAAGAAGATATGAGAGAAGGTGGAATGTTAAAATGTTAGCGGACTATCGTTGGATGCTCAAAAGAGATGAAGAAAAACATCTGAGAAAAAGACGTAGAAATTCACTTCATAGGTCATTCGAGGACAAGAGAAAACGTTATAAATGCAAGAAATGACATCAATAAAATTTTACTTGAATGCTCGTAATAGGTCAATAAACAAAAAGTTGATAAAAAGTAACAAACTGTAACTCAATCTTGAGCAGACAAACTCAAACTGCAGCAATATACTTTCTTAATTAAGTTTCACTTTCCTAGTAACTTTCTCAAAAAAACTCAGTCACACAAGCTGGGAATTTGTCTTATTTTTCTTCTATTTGTAACTTATACTCTCTGAATTTCAGTTTGCTTGTCAACACATTGATTGTCTGAGTTTCAGTCTGGGTTTTATTATGAGTTTCTTTGTCTGATTTTCTAACAACGGCTTAGTCAAAAGCCAATATAGTAACTAAAATTGAAAGGCAAATTACTTTAGAATTTTTTGGCTATTTTGACCTCTTTTTGGGTTACTGATGTATCATAAGTAAATTTGGATTACGGAATACTTTTTTGCGGTTAAAAATACTCCGAAAACGATATATCTGGAGTAAACGGTACAAAAAATAGACTTTGGAATTTTCTTGGGCAATTTTGAACAAAAATTAATCAACTTATGCCCTAATCTCAGCATTATGTTAATTTATGGTACAATATATTTCAATATGTAGTTCATATAAATTTTTTCTTTTGTGTTTTGTGATTAATCTACCATAGTCTGTCAGCTTGTAGTGTTTTAGTAGTGTTGCGTGCATACACTTGTGCACAAGTTGGATTTTTCCGAATAGCTCTATCCAAATTAAAATCCCCAGACACATCAACACTTTTGACTTCAATAGAGCAAAATGTGAGCCTTCCAACTCACCGACGCGTATAGAGGGGTCTCAATACAAATGAGTTGCCGAAATAAATATTGCAGGCTAATGGAATGCCTGAGCTCCTCAGGAATTCAGACAGTTGTCGCACTGTAGAATCGATCATGCACAACATTTCGTATGAAACTACAGAAATCTCATCGATGAACAGTAATTCGATGTCCTTCCGCTGGTTTCGCAAGATTATCAAATAGTTATCAGTGGGTGGTGCCAAATTGCGTACCATTTTTCCGTCTTGCTCAACTGGTAATTTAAATAATATATGTAGCGCTGTTCCACTAACAAGTCGTGCTGCTATACCGGTCAATGCGCCAACTTCAATTGCTTTCTTATACCATAGCAGCGATTGACCTGTTCTTTTAATGAATGTATGTTTTCCCAACTCCAGCATCTCCGGTGGTAAATATTCTGATGCGGCTCGGACTTCTGCTATTTGGCCCTGATGAGAGTAATGATGGTGTCGAATATTTCTTCATTGAAGCACACACATTCTGGAACTGCTCATTTATCATCGCCTATTCAGTAACTTCATCTTGAAGTTGTGCCTCAACAATTTCTTTCTCAATTTTCAAGAAGACTGAAAGCATGCTCAATTGCTCTACTCGAGCAAGGAAAGCCTCGCTTGCATTGTTATGCTCTTCTTTGTATAAAATGGTTCAAAATTCATTTCGAACTCAATTAAGCACAAATTTGGGAAATCATAACCCTGCTCTTGTTGTGTTGGACGATTGGCATTTCGCTCAAAAATGTTTACGTTAAGTCCAACTGCTTGAATATCCTCAAATCTCAGCACCTGATATCGTTGATCGAGCTGTCTTGTATTCAAGAACACAAACTTTGTTAGACTTGAACGAAGTGGCAGGTGGCATAGCCGAAAAACACATTCTTAATATGCGGAAACTTGTCGCTCTTTCAAAATCTGATGCATCATTTGAAGAGCTTTCTTATTGTGATGTTTGTTTCATCGCGACGAATTTGACGAATGTGTACACCTTCGTTTACATCTGCTGGTTTTCCCAGATTTATTTGATTTGCATGGTTGTATGTCCATATTGGCATTCCAGATCTCGAAAATTTGTCGATTAACCCATTTGTCATTCGTTGCTTTTAAAGTGAAGAATCGTCCTTCATTCCGAATTAACTCGTCTTACCTCGGCGGCACCGAGGTTCATAAATGAAGGCCTTCGATAACACCTTCTTGACCTCGTATAGCTCTACCACATTCATTGATTATCGACTTTACTCTAAGATATTCAAACAACGAGAGTACTGAAAACAAATAGTCTGTTCTTTGATAACGAGTATCCGCGCCTAGAATTCGCTACTGGACATAATCCAATGGCGTAATATTTACTAGGCGCTCTTCGTTGAAGCTATTGTTGCCATATAGAAAAAGATAGAACCATGAAAATTCTTCGGCTTTCAACTCTCGAACGAATAGCGATGCATTTACTGGCTCTGGTTTATTTTCGGTAAGAACTTCTTCATCTACCTGTATCGATAGATGCACTACTAAATATTGCTGCATTGGTACAACTCTTTTTTTGATGACAACATTGATGGCATTCATTGAAAATTGTACACTGGCATTGGAATGCACAGTTCGGCGAATAATACGATGGTATTCGTCAATAGTATCGCATTTAATGAAACAGGCTTTTCCTTGTGCTCCGCTTTTCCCTTTGGTCCGCATGAATGGGATTCGAGGAAATTAATCTTGTTACCATAATCTATGAAACCATATTTACTGCCAGCAACAGTCAAAACTCCAACATTATGTTCGGCGAACAATAAGTTTATCGAAACATGAAGATTTAGGAAACTAATTTCATGGTTTTCCTTGTCTCATTGAAGGCGGCGTTTAAATCATCATATTCAATAACGGCACCTAGAGTTTCAGTCAATACAACAATTCCTACATCTGTGCTCGAGCGACAACCATTTCAGGCAATTTTTCGCTGACGCCAACACGGCTTGAACCGAGTATGAATCTTTGAGCTCTTTAGATGCTTTTTGCTTGGATGGTAAACAAGGAAATCATTTTTAGCCGAAAGTTTCGGTAACAAGTACAGCTTTGGCGAAATTAAACGATATTTCACTACCTGATTAGGGTAGCATTTTTTCTGGCAGATATCACAGCACCTGTTCCAAAAAGTGCTTATATTTAATTGAAAATCTGCCATACCGGTCACCCGTTGAGCATAGGCCTCACGTTGACATCATAGTCTTGCTTTATGTTTCTGAATTGTCTCACTAGCTCTTAATTGAAAGTTTTTCAATCGATCTAATTTCATTGGAGAGATATGCGCTTGGGTACTATACTAAAGAATATACTAGAACTTAGGCTGATATGCGGACCATTTTTTTTCCAGTGGTAAGGAATGCTAGTATTCAGAAAACTAGCTTAACAGGTATTTTAATTTTATTCAACAATTGAATGATTTGATCGAAACATATTTTTTTATCTTAAAATTATTCATTCAAACTCGATATTTTCGTAATTACCTTTTGAGGCCCAAATTGAGCAATTACGCATTACACAGAACCGCATTACAATTCAATTAATCAACAATATTGTGAAAGTTGACAAGTTAAATTATACGATACTGAACTATAAAGCTTTCATTTTATAATGAGGTTGGTTATTTGGTAGTTTTAATGCGCTACTTGATATTTTAATTTCCAATAGTTAAATACATGATAATTATAACAAAAAAAAAAATTGTAATAACACATTTTTCATTGTACTCTAATTATAACAAAACTATAAAGTCTTAAATTACATAAAAATAAATTTTTAATTAATTTTAGATTTGAATCATGATTAGTGGTTTTGTGTTGGAATATAATTTATTTTTGTGGTTTTTTTGTTATTATCCAGTGTTGCTAATGATTGACGTTTTCAACAATTTTGTATTTTTTTTTTTTTTTTAGCGAGAGAGATTGATTAATGGATATTTTGAAATTTGGAAGTGTTACTCGTCATGTCAAATCGTATTGTATGTATAATATAATATTAACATAGTATTGTAATAAATTATAAAATAAAATCATGATTTATACGAAACAAAATGATTTATCCTTCACCTACAATTTACAGAATAATCAATTAATGTGATATAAAACCTGCTAAGTATCAAGCAAACATGAATGTTAATTGAAACCGGTTAAAATTTAGAGCGATTTCGTGATAGAAAGGCCAAATATTCGATGAAAATGTTTACGGCGGAATAGTCTTTGTTGAAACTATAATGATATAATAAGCATCCAAGTCTGAGGTATTAAATATTTGGTGACGTTGTTGTCAAATAAAAGATTATAAACTGAATAAAATTCACTCATAAATACTAATTCATAAATACTAAGATTTGTCTAATAATTAAAACCCAAGGATTTGTGCTCGTTGATTTGATTCTGTCTCCTAAAATGGTCCTTAATTTTTATGTATCGTATCTAGCGGCTCTAATGTAAAGCCTAAAACTAATTGTAAATTTTCTTCCTGCGTATACAAATTAGGGTTAACAGACCAAATTAGAGGCGAGCGCCATTTGATATAAACGAATCTAGCGTTATCTAGCTGTTCTAATCGGAGAGGTTTAGGCAAATTTTAACTTTTAAGTTCTTTTCCTGCGCGTACAAATATGCGACGATCGGTCGATGACGTCTTCTCCGAAAATTTAATTTAATTTTATTTATTTATTTAATTAGGTGGTAATTTAATTTAATTTAAATTAATAACTAAAAAGTTTTGTGAATGATTTTTTGGTTTGAGTGTGTGTTATCTTGGTTTTATTTGCACGCGTAATAATAAGTAGTTTTGCTTAAATTAAATAATATCGCGTGTGATTTTGTTTAATGAATTTCATGTGCAGTGAATATTTTAAATGAGTGTAGTGGAAAGTTTATTAATTGCAAGTGGATGCGAAATAATTTGAACACGGAGGAATGTGTTCAATAACGGTACTGCTCAGGTACCGTTAAAAAGGTATTTTTATACCACATGTAATAGTCAATATAAATACATAAGTGATATGAATTATATAAAAACCATTTCTTTCCTTGTTTCTTTTATTTTATTAAAATATGATTTTGTAAGCATTGTGTGATACGCAGTTAAATATTTGTAGTCTCAAATTTAGGTTTGTATGTGTTTGTGATGGGAATGGAAAAAATATAATGCAACAACAACATTGTTAAAATTTTTTGTATGCGTTGTGATCGTATATTGTTCGTCTTAGTTGAATTCCTTATCGGAATAATAATATATGCATCATATGCTATGAAAATTTATAATAAAATTAAAAAGAAACCATAAAAACAGAACTTTGTAATAATGCTTTGTGTTGCTATGAAAATTATAAAAAAACAAAAGAATTAAATTTTAAAATAAAGAATTACATAATTTTTTTAATTTTAATTTTTTTTAAATGTACATAGCAAATCATTATTCCTTCAAGTGACCTTGGAAGGTAATGGAAAATACATATTCGGACGTACAATTTTGCTCTTTTCGAATCCGTTGTCAAAAATAGTGGTTTCTCTATAAAAAATGACCTTGAAGATTATGGCCAAGGTCGCAGCCAAGCTCACCATTAAATTCCTTGTTGAAAATTACCTCAGAATAACTCTTGCTCATTTTTTTTAAATGTAAAAATTTAAATATAATCCGCGAGATTTTTAGGGGTTTCCATACTTTTTCTTCACCCTGTATACCTATGCTGAGTTGGATGAATTGTTGTACAAGAGCACTGAGCACGGTCATGTTGTTATTGTTTCTCCTCTATCCAAATATTTGTAAGTGCTATATGTATAGTTGAATAAATATGAGATTTGAAATTTGGAGTTTGAGGTTTGGAATTTGGAATTTTGAACTTGGGATTTGGAATTTTAAATTTTAAATTTTAAATTTTAAATTTTAAATTTTAAATTTTAAATTTTAAATTTTAAATTTTAAATTTTAAATTTTAAATTTTAAATTTTAAATTTTAAATTTTAAATTTTAAATTTTAAATTTTAAATTTTAAATTTTAAATTTTAAATTTTAAATTTTAAATTTTAAATTTTAAATTTTAAATTTTAAATTTTAAATTTTAAATTTTAAATTTTAAATTTTAAATTTTAAATTTTAAATTTTAAATTTTAAATTTTAAATTTTAAATTTTAAATTTTAAATTTTAAATTTTAAATTTTAAATTTTAAATTTTAAATTTTAAATTTTAAATTTTAAATTTTAAATTTTAAATTTTAAATTTTAAATTTTAAATTTTAAATTTTAAATTTTAAATTTTAAATTTTAAATTTTAAATTTTAAATTTTAAATTTTAAATTTTAAATTTTAAATTTTAAATTTTAAATTTTAAATTTTAAATTTTAAATTTTAAATTTTAAATTTTAAATTTTAAATTTTAAATTTTAAATTTTAAATTTTAAATTTTAAATTTTAAATTTTAAATTTTAAATTTTAAATTTTAAATTTAAAATATGAGATTTGGAATTTGAAGTTTGGGATTTGGAGTTTGAGGTTTGGAATTTGAAATTTAGAGTTTCGAATTTGGAATTTGGGATTGGGAATTTGCAATTTGGAATTTACAATTTGAATTTTGAAGTTTGGAATTTGGAGTTTGAGGTTTGGAATTGAGAATTTGGAGTTTGAAGTTTGGAATTTGGAATTTGAGATTTGGAATTTGGATTTTAGAATTTGGGATTTGAAATTGATAATTTTAAATTTGGAATATGAGATTTGGAATTTGGAATTTGGAGTTTAAGGTTTGTGATTTGGAATTTGAGATTTGAAATTTGAAATTTGGAATTTACATTTGGAATTTGAAGTTTGGGATTTGGAATATGCAGTTTGGAATTTGAAATTTGGAATGTGAGACTTTGGATTTTGGAATTTGGAATTTAGAATTTAAAATTTGGAATTAGAAATGTGGGATTTGAAATTTGTAATTTGGAAGTTCAAATTTGAAATTTGGAATTTGAAATTTTTGTTTGGAATTTGAAGTTTGAAATTTGAAGTCAAAATGTAAAATTTGGAATTTGAAATTTAAGATTTAAGATATACAATTTTGAATTTGAAATTTCGAATTTGAAGTTTGGAATTTGAAATTTGGAATTGGAAATTTCGAATTTGAGATTTGTAGTTTGAAGTTTGGAAATTGGAATTTGAGAATTAAAATTTGAAGTTTATTTTTTTAATCGTCTAAGGTGCAGAGTTTTTGTATTCAAATAGTTTTGTTCATAACATTGTTGGTTGGGGCAAGGTTACAAGGAGTAAGAATATACTAATGTGGATGCTCAAATAATTTAATTTAATTTAGTATGGACAAATTAAAGCTGCTATTATTTAATACGAAATATTTTAAAAATTGGACAATTAAAAACAAAAAATTTTGAATTCTTCAATTGAGTAATAAAACGAAATAAAAATCTTGACGTAGTACGGATTAGAATTGCAGGCAAAACAAGTGACAAAGAACAGTTAAAAAAAATATTTTGTTGAACTAATAATATTTAAATAAAATTTTAATAAAGACATTTTGTATTTTTCTCCCTAAAATATTCAAAATTTAAGGGAATACCGCTATTATCGCGTTGAAACTGTTTTTTTATAAAAAGTCTAGCGTTTTGTACGAAACTTATCATCGCTATTAAAACCTAAACCTAACAATTTACAATAGGTTGTAACTGAAATTATTTTGTATTTTCAAAATATTATGGGCCAGTTTTTTATGCTGCGCTTAAGCCAAACTTAAAATATTAACTCGAATTTTCTTTGGATTAATCTTTATTTTTATTAATATGATTTTATTTAATGTTTAAATATTTTTTTATTACACAAACACACAGTGCACACATATCAATAAGTTAATTTCGAAAATACACGTTTCTGGAATCAACATCTTATGTTTGTCTATATCGGAATAAAATATGCATTTGTATAATAATATATGCAATCATTATCAAAATTACAAGTAAAGCAAAAAACGAAAGTACGGCTGTAATCAAAAACCACATATCAATTGTTGAATAATTCATAAGACATGTTCGATATTTTTCACAAAACTGTGGAGGGCAGTCGCCAGCTCCCGAAAAATTATTATATTTATGAATTCCCAAAGTAGTTAAATTCGCAATTTTCTGAGTGATCCTCTTAAGCTGAAAATCTTCCGGACCCTTATCAAGACTAAAAAGAATTATGGCGGATTCTCGATAATATTTAGGAAACGTAAAATTATTTCCCGGCACCTCAAAATTAAAATCCTTATTTTGTAGACATCCATAAAGTACAATATAACTTTTATAATCCGTATCCAATATGGTGATTTGACCTGTTAATGTTTTATCAGTATATTCAAAAAAATATATACTATCAAGAAATCCGATTTTACATTCACATGTCGTGCATAATCGTGTGATAGTTATATATGCTGCATCAAATGTATTTTGATTTTCAATTGGTTTCCCTAGAGTTACATTTATTTGGTATTTGTAACCGATTTTATATGTTACATCGTTGGCTTGGTACAAGTTGAATAATGATCCGAAATAGGTTGAATAAAAATGGGGATTCATATCGAAGCCGTACCTAACCGTCCAATTAGTAAGTCCTTGTAACATACTCATATTGACATTATTTTTGTTGTATTCCTTATCCAAGGGACATGTTCCATTTTTGATAAATTCGAAATTTTCAGAGGTGGCGTATATTGGGCTTGAGCATATTGCCAAACGAATATTTAACGTTATTATGACTATACAGACAAAAACCGTTTTCATGCAGAACATCATCGATGTTTGTTCACAGTACTAATGAATTTTGATTATAATCAACTTATTTTTTTATAAACGGATATTTCTTCTCTTGCGTATAACAATTTAATTTGGGTAGCTGTGTTTCACAATAATAAATTGTTAGCATCATTAGCATGGAATTACATGTCACAAGAATTAAATACGATACGAATATACGGCCTTTACGTTTGAAATTAAAGCTTTAATATCTTTATTTGTTGTCCAAACATTTGGCAACTGCTGCAAGATCGAAAAATCAAATACCAATAGTATGATGAAATTCAAAGACATTAACAGAATATTTAAAATCCTTGTACATAACACAAACATAACATAGTAATTATGACCTCTTGGATTGATTTTTGTTTACTAAAAATAAACTTTCTTTTCAACATTATTCCATATTTGACCATTAAAAAGTAAAAACGCCCTAGTTACTTTGCATAAAACGACCGGCGGAATTTGGTTTTTTAGATTAATAATTGAAAAGCTTTACACTAAAAATTGAAGCTTGAACTTGTACTGGTAATATAAAATCAAACTGCATGACCAGTTCAGCTGATTTTCGACTAATTTGTACACCTTAATACGATTAGTTCAATTTGACGCCTGAATATTTCGTTAAATAAAAAAAAATTCCAACTAAGCAACCTTAGCAACAGGCTTTTAAGTCATATTTTAATAAGTTCGTTATAATATTTTTAGCTTAACAAATAATCGCAATTGATTGTTTAGTATTGAGTTTATAAATATTTTTTAATAATGTTACAATTAATATTGGATCGGGAGGTACCGGATTCGAATCCCTATAGGGGCGGGATGCAAAAGGGATTTTTCATCATCTGATTACGATCTGTGATGACGATGAACACAACTATGACCCACTGTTGAGAGTGCAGAATCCATGGGCCGAATTTGAAGCAAGCGATTCATTTAACGAAAATCAAATGGAGGATCTTTATAAATTTGGATTACACATTGCCCAAGATTTTGATTTCCACCAATCAAATTCCAAAAAAAGAGGACGACCGCTATCCAATCCAATTGAATCGATGTCTCCAATTTCCAGTACATCAAGAAAGGACAAATAATATGAAGTTCGAGTAATAGGCGAGATCCGTTTTAATAAGACGAACCATCTTCCGCTGCATGAAAACGCATTAAATTGCGAAAATGGCTTGGTAAATCAACGATTTATTGTACAAAACGTAAAACGCATCTGTACCTCAATACCAAAAATAATTGCTTTTACGAATACCACTCAAAAGACTGACCTATTGCATCAGTTGGAGGAATACTTTGAATCAAATAATATGATATCGGAACAACAGTCGGGGTTCAGAAATAAAGATAACGGTGAAACGAAAGTGTAATTATCTTGATGATTATAAATTGGAAAATAGCTGTCCTCACAATACGATTAACCCTTAACGAACGAAAGGCCTCTATAAGACGAAATGTAAAATAGGGCATGGAGATAAACGGGTTTCCGAACAAATCAGACATCTAATTTAGCATGCGTCTTGGAAAAGGGATCCTGAAATGATTTTTAAATTAATTTTTGGAATATGGCCAATTTGGTTGGACCTATTCCCCAACTGATTATGAAGAAATGTAACATGTGCGTTGGAAATGCGATTCTAAAATGATTTTTGTATAAAGTTCTGGATTATGGCGAATTATGATGGAAATTGGCTATTCCTTAGCCGGTTGTGATGAAATTTCACCTGTGAGTTGAAAATGAGGATTCTAAAATATGGCCAATTATTATGGGCTATTTCTTAATCGATTTTAATGAAATTTGATATGCGCGATTGAAATGGGATTCTAAACTAATTTTTGGACTAAGATCTGGAATATGCTCAACCAGGGTAGAACTTGGCTATTTCTTAACCGATCTTAGTGAATTTTGGCTTGCGCGATGGAAATGGAATTCTAAAATGATTTTTAGATGAAGTTCTGGAACTTGGCCAACTGGGTTGAAACTTGGGTATTCCTTAACCGATTTTAGCGAAATTGGGCATGTGTATTGAAAATGGGATTCTAAAATGTTTCTTGGATGAAGTTTTGGAATATGGCCAAGTATGATGGAACTTGCCCATTTCTCAACCGATTATGATGAAATTTAACATGTGTGATGAAAATGGGATTCCAAAACGATTTTCGGATAAAGTTCTGGAATATGGCCAAGTATGATGGAACTTTCCTATTTCTTAACCGATTTTCAGGAAATTCAACAAATGGGTTGGAAACTGCACTCCTAAATGATTTTAAGATTATATTCTGGATTTAGGATATACTTTAGCTACTTTTAACCGATTTTGATGAATTTTGATCTTTCCAACTAATAGAAGCAATGTCACAAAAAAATTATTTTTGGATGAGGTTGTGAGGAATATGTCAATATGGCTTTTAAATTGTTATCTGATGAGGTTTCTGTAAATCACGCAGCTATTGAAGTTTCTTCGAGGCAGCGTAAACGTATATTTTAATTACTTAACGATCGAGATTATCTTCGAACTAATATTTAAGTTCGCCTACAAACTTTTCTCGCCAATCCTTCTTCTTAAACGTATGTTTCTTGGGGATTTACTGTCAGAGCTGCTAGTTTGGCCATGCTTTAAAAAACGAAGTATGTGGCCAACACGTGCTGAAAAATTAAAACTACTAACAGTAGCGTAGATTCCCGGAATTTGCAGTATCGAGGTTTCAACCCTTTATATTTTTTAAAATAAATTCTTCGTTTTCAAGAAAATTGAACAGTGAAATACGTTTTTGAAATAATTTATGAGATGTTATTTCATATCCGATAATGGAATAAGCCTCCGACCCGTTTATGATTTGGGGAGTTATTTCCTATAGCCTCAATTATTATAAATTATAATTTAAATAATTTAACATGATATCGCATATACAACACTTATATTGAAATTACAAAACTTACTATTTCACTTTGTGCCGTACAACTTTCAAACTATGAAATAAAATATAAATAAATAACGACATTTTCGCGTATATACAAAATTTGTATTTGTTATTTGTAAAATAGCAAAAAATCAAAATTATCAAAACACAAATGTGCAAAATATACATAATGAGCACAAACAATTTCTAAATTATTGATATTGAGGTTGAAATCGTGGAAAGTATTACGACGCGGGAAGTTTGTTTCTAAAATGAATTTTTTTTTATATGAAGTTTTTATTCTCTTTGCTACTCTCAGAGTCTCAGTAATAATAATTTGTAACCAAATTCGGCTTTAAATAATCAGACAAATGAAGTAATTTCGTAATTATTCGTGTGGGCAAGATTTCTCTATGGATTTTTTGATTTTGATTTAGTGAATATAATTCACTAGGTCAATAAACTCTGGCTACATACTTCATGTATTAAGCGACAGTTGTATTTTTCTAGTTCGGTCGTACCTGATGCGTAGACCCTTATTTTCAGTACGAAACCGAATTACCAACATAAGAATCTCACGGAGACACGATTAAAGTTAGACGAAAGTTTTCAGCCGAAAGTAAAAATATCGATGATGCAGATAGTGCCTTGCCTATCTCAGCCGAAAGTGGCTAGGCGACATATACCAGCCGAAACATAATTTATGTATAATGAAAATAAACAAAACAACGTATATACTGTATATTTATAAAAAGAAATTACGGCTTAATATAGGCCCATTTTGGGTTTTCACTGCACACCTTAGGAATTATATTATAAGTTTCATCAGAGAAGCCAAATTCAAAATGTAAAAATTTGTATAAATTCAACCTTTAAAGTGTCATGTCTGAAAAGTAGTTCAATTAGTCATCCCCATCAGTTATCCCCAGAAAAATTATCAAGACAAGTTTCCTGTGTGAAGCCTTGGAAACTTCGTTTGAATTAAAGGCCCATATAAAATGTAAAAATTTGTATAAATTCAACCTTTAAAGTGTCATTGCTGGAAAGTAGTTCAATTAGTGTGGATAGCCAACAGTTATTCCCAGAAAAATAATCAGGACAAGTTTCATGTGGGGAGCCTTGGAAACCTCGTTTGAATCAAAGGCCCATATAATATGTAAAAATTTGTATAAATTCAACCTTTAAAGTGTCATTGCTGGAAAGTAGTTCAATTAGTGTGGATAGCCAACAGTTATTTCCAGAAAAATAATCAGGACAAGTTTCATGTGGGGAGCCCGAGAAAATTCGTTTGAATTAAAGGCCCATATAATATGTAAAAATTTGTACGAATTCAACTTTTAAAGTGTCATATCTGGAAAGTAGTTCAATTAGTGTGGATAGCCAACAGTTATCCCCAGAAAAATTATCAGGACAAGTTTCATGTGAGGAGAGCGGGAAAATTCGTTTGAATTAAAGGCCCATATAAAATGTAACAATTTGTATAAATTCAACCTTTAAAGTGTCATGTCTGGAAAGTAGTTCAATTAGTGTGGATACCCAACAGTTATCCCCAGAAAAATTATCAGGACAAGTTTCATGTGGGGAGCCCGGGAAAATTTGTTAGAATGAAAGTCCCATATAAAATGTAAAAATTTGTATAAATTCAACCTTTAAAGTGTCATGTCTGAAAAGTAGTTCAATTAGTGTGGATAGCGCACAGTTATCCCCAGAAAAATTATCAGGACAAGTTTCCTGTGGGGAGCCTTGGAAACTTCGTTTGAATCAAAGGCTCATATAAAATGTAAAAATTTGTATAAATTCAACCTTTAAAGTGTCATTGCTGGAAAGTTGTTCAATTAGTGTGGATAGACAACAGTTATCCCCTGAAAAATTATCAGGACAAGTTTCATGTGGGGAGCCCGGAAAAATTCGTTTGAATGAAAGTCTCATATAAAATGTAAAAATTTGTACAAATTCAACCTTTAAATTGTCATGTCTGGAAAGTAGTTCAATTAGTGTGGATAGCCAACAGTTATCCCCAGAAAAATAATCAGGAAAAAGTTTCATGTGGGGAGCTCAGAAAAATTCGTTTAAATGAAAGTCCCATATAAAATGTAAAAATTTGTATAAATTCAACCTTTAAAGTGTCATTGCTGGAAAGTAGTTCTATTTGTGTGGATAGCCAACTGTTATCCCCAGAAAAATTATCAGGACAAGTTTCATGTGGGGAGCCCGGAAAAATTCGTTTAAATGAAAGTCCCATATAATATGTAAAAATTTGTACAAATTCAACCTTTAAAGTGTCATGTCTGGAAAGTAGTTTAGTTAGTGTGGATAGCGCACAGTTATCCCCAGAAAAATTATCAGGACAGTTTCATCTGGGGTGCCTTGGAAACTCCGTTTGAATTAAAGGCCCATATAAAATGTAAAAATTTGTATAAATTCAACCTTTAAAGTGTCATGTCTGGAAAGTAGTTCAATTAGTGTGGATAGCCAACAGTTATCCCCAGAAAAATAATCAGGAAAAAGTTTCATGTGGGGAGCTCAGAAAAATTCGTTTAAATGAAAGTCCCATATAAAATGTAAAAATTTGTATAAATTCAACCTTTAAAGTGTCATTGCTGGAAAGTAGTTCTATTTGTGTGGATAGCCAACTGTTATCCCCAGAAAAATTATCAGGACAAGTTTCATGTGGGGAGCCCGGAAAAATTCGTTTAAATGAAAGTCCCATATAATATGTAAAAATTTGTACAAATTCAACCTTTAAAGTGTCATGTCTGGAAAGTAGTTTAGTTAGTGTGGATAGCGCACAGTTATCCCCAGAAAAATTATCAGGACAGTTTCATGTGGGGTGCCTTGGAAACTTCGTTTGAATCAAAGGCCCATATAAAAAGTAAAAATTTGTATAAATTCAACCTTTAAGTGTCATTGCTGGAAAGTAGTTCAATTAGTGTGGATAGCCAACAGAGCCCGGGAAAATTCGTTTGAATCAAAGGCCCATATAAAATGTAAAAATTTGTATAAATTCAACCTTTAAAGTGCCATATCTGGAAAGTCGTTCAATTAGTGTGGATAGCCAACAGAGCCCGGGAGAATTCGTTTGAATCAAAGGCCCATATAAAATGTAAAAATTTGTATAAATTCAACCTTTAAAGTGTCATGTTTGAAAAGTCGTTCAATTAGTGTGGATCACAACAGTTATCCCCAGAAAAATTATCAGGATAAGTTTCATGTGGTGAGCCCGGGATAATTCGTTTGAATCAAAGGCTCATATAAAATGTAAAAATTTGTATAAATTCAACCTTTAAAGTGTCATGTCTGGAAAATAGTTCAATTAGTGTGGATAGCCAACAGTTATCCCTAGAAAAATTATCAGGACAAGTTTTATGTGGGGAGCATAAGAATATTCGTTTGGATCATAGGTCCATATAAAATGTAAAAATTTGTATAAATTCAACCTTTAAAGTGTCATGTCTGGAAAGTAGTTCAATTAGTGTGGATAGCCAACAGTTATCCCCAGAAAAATTATCAGGACAAGTTTCATGTGGGGAGCCCGGGATAATTCGTTTGAATCAAAGGCCCATATAAAATGTAAAAATTTGTATAAATTCAACCTTTAAAGTGTCATATCTGGAAAGTAGTTCAATTGGTGTGGATAGCCAACAGTTATCCCTAGAATAATTATCAGGACAAGTTTCATGTGGGGAGCATAAGAATATTCGTTTGGATCATAGGTCCATATAAAATGTAAAAATTTGTATAAATTCAACCTTTAAAGTGTCATGTCTGGAAAGTAGTTCAATTAGTGTGGATAGCCAACAGTTATCCCCAGAAAAATTATCAGGACAAGTTTCATGTGGGGAGCCCGGGATAATTCGTTTGAATCAAAGGCCCATATAAAATGTAAAAATTTGTATAAATTCAACCTTTAAAGTGTCATATCTGGAAAGTAGTTCAATTGGTGTGGATAGCCAACAGTTATCCCTAGAATAATTATCAGGACAAGTTTCATGTGGGGAGCATAAGAATATTCGTTTGGATCATAGGTCCATATAAAATGTAAAAATTTGTATAAATTCAACCTTTAAAGTGTCATGTCTGGAAAGTAGTTCAATTAGTGTGGATAGCCAACAGTTATCCCCAGAAAAATTATCAGGACAAGTTTCATGTGGGGAGCCCGGGATAATTCGTTTGAATCAAAGGCCCATATAAAATGTAAAAATTTGTATAAATTCAACCTTTAAAGTGTCATATCTGGAAAGTAGTTCAATTGGTGTGGATAGCCAACAGTTATCCCTAGAATAATTATCAGGACAAGTTTCATGTGGGGAGCATGGGAGTATTCGTTTGGATCAAAGGTCCATATAAAATGTAAAACTTTGTACAAATTCAACATTTAAAGTGTCATATCTGGAAAGTCGTTCAATTAGTGTGGATAGCCAACAGTTATCCCTAGAAATAAAAAAGCCCAAATAAAATAATTTTTGATTAAACTACGTGTTGTCTTGCAAATTTATTGGTTGCCCGATGTTTGAGAACCTCCTCAAGGACCTTCATTTGTTTATTTTATACTTTATAGAATAAATTGGCTAGTTACCAACAAATTTCATAAATATTAAAGAGAAATTTCAACGTTTTACGTTAATCAAAAAACAATCTTTAGATTTAACATTACATTTTTGATTGAATTTCAAACATTTTTGAGATTTTAATTCAACAATTTTAGGTTGAATTGTAAACATTTTCTGTTGGAAAGTAAGCGACTCAAGCTAATTATCTAACGCTTTGAGAACAATTTTCACTCGTAATACAACTATAGTGCTCAATTATTATCGATAATTTTTTACGAGTTAAAACCGCGCTGAAAATTCAACGAGTAGGCAGCACGAGTTGAATTATCTGCGTCGGTTTTAACGAGTAAAAAATTATCGATCATTAATTACAGCACGTGTTGTATTTATTAAGAGAATACAACTTTCCGGTCAGCAATTGAATCACAATTCATCCATTTGTGTTATGTTGTATGCAAATTATTTTATTTCATACTATACGGAAAATCAATGTTTACGTGATTGATTTCAGTCCGGGAAATTAATCATTACGTCAGAGAACAAAAGTGTCCGGAAAACGAGCTATTACAGTACAGAAAAAAATAAAACAAAAAAAAAAAAATAACTAAGGTAACTTGATAATTTGAAAATCATTTGGATTGATTTGCTTTAAATTTCAAATTCATGTTTTTACTTTAAAATTCAATTGTAAATGAAAAAGTCGAATTAATGTCCCATGTAGTATGAAGTAAAACGTTGTACGCTACGCGTACGTTAAATGACCGTTACAGTACTCGTTCCTAATTCTGGATAAACGTCGAACTCGTACTGTAATAACTCATTTACCGCCCTTTTGACGTACATAACTATTACTTTAAATTAAACATTCCGCTTTATAGTTAGTACAGTAATTACACAAGTAAATACGTGGTCCGCGTTTATGATGGCCCTAAACACTACAATAAACAACAAATTATTTAAAAACTTTCATATATTATCAGTTGTAGTAAGCCATGAGAATTTTTCGGTAAACATTTTTTTTATAAACTTCAAGGCATGCTATGTTTGAAACAATATGGAAATTAAATAAATTTCCTTAGGTTGATATGGCTTAGTAGATATATTTTGGACTAGAGCGGCTAAAGTCCGGGGTTCGATTGTGGTCAAGGCATTTACTTCGGTCTAAAAAGACCAAAGTATTGAAATCCTGTCAAAAATGACGAAAAATTTGGTTGGTCCAAAACCACTTTTATCGACGTTTTGAAAGTCCCTGAGTCTGAAAATGCAAAAAAAAAAAATGTCCGTCCGTCTGTCTGGATGTCTGGATGTCTGGATGTCTGGATGTCTGGATGTCTGGATGTCTGGACCAATGGTATCTCGAGAACGGCTTGTCCGATTTGGATTTTTTTTTCGCCAATCTGTTTCTATGGTCAAGGCGGAGATTCGAAAAGCTTTTGGAGACTGTACGTCAAGGGGGTGGGGTACCTGCCATACGAATTGACCCAAAATACATGCTTTTATTTACGATTTTTTATATATGCTTATTTGATTATTGGATTGAGCATTGAATTGGGAATTGATTTGAAGGTTAAATTAGGGGTCAATTTGCGCGTTGAGTTGGAGTTGAGTTGGAGTTGAGTTGGAGTTGAGTTGGGGTTGGATTTGGGTGTAGTGAATAGTTGACACATTTTTTATATGATGGAACTTCCGTATTTATCAACCGATTATTATGAAATTCGACATGTGTGTTGAAAATGGGATTCTAAAATGAGTCTTGGATGAAGTTCTAGAATATGGCCAAGAATGATGGAACTTGACTATTTCTCATCACATGTGCGTTGAAAATGGAATTCTAAAACTGTTTTGGATGAAGTTCTGCAATATGGCCAAGTATCATGGAACTTGTATATTTCTCAACCGATTATTACGAATTTGATATGTGTGTTAGAAATCGGATGCTAAAATGAGTTTTGGATGAAGTTCTGGAATATGGCCAAGCAGGATAGAACTTTCCCATTTCTCAACCGATTACGATGAAATTCGACATTTGTATTGGAAATGGGATTCTAAAATGTTTTTTGGATGAAGTTCTGGGATTTAAAAATGATCTCTGGATGAAGTTCTGGAATATGGCCAAGTATGATGGAACTTGTTAATTTCTCAACCGATTATTATGAAATTTAGTATGTGTGTTAGAAATGGGATTCTAAAATGAGTTTTGGATGAAGTTCTGGAATATGGCCAAGTATGATGGTACTTGCCCATTTCTCAACCGATTACGTTGAAATTCGACATTGGTATTGGAAATGGGATTCTAAAATGTTTTTTGGATGAAGTTCTGGAATATGGCCAGGTATGATGGAACTTGTCTATTTCTCAACCGATTATTATGAAATTTGATTTGTGTGCTAGAAATGGGAATCTAAAATGAGTTTTGGATGAGGCTCTGGACTATGGCCAAGTATGATAAAACTTGCCCATTTCTCAACCGATTACGATAAAATTCGACATTTGTATTGGAAATGGAATTCTAAAATGTTTTTTGGATGAAGTTCTGGGATTTTAAAACGATTTCTGGATGAAGTTCTGGAATATGGCCAAGTATGATGGAACTTGTCTATTTCTCAACCGATTATTACGAAATTTGATTTGTGTTTTAGAAATGGGATTCTAAATTGAGTTTTGGATGAGGTTCTAGAATATGGCCAAGTATGATGGAACTTGCCCATTTCTCAACCAATTATGATGAAATTCGACATGTCTATTGGAAATGGGAATCTAAAAGACGAAGTGGCCGTACTGGTAGTGGAAATTTTAACCAGTTCATGCTCAAATTTAAAAATGTGGAAACCAAGAATATTGTTATGGATCAAGTAAGAACCAACGGCCCTCTAAAATTAAAGCAACTATATCCGGCAGCGCCTAATGGAGAACTTACAATTAATCTGAGAGATAATCTTACTCCTATAAATCAAGGGAATATGAAGCAGCTCCTGGACTTGAGAAAACATAAAGTAATAAAATATTGCTAGTTCCGGCATAGCAACATTTATGTCAAAATCAAAGAAGATGATCGGCCGAAAATCATTTTGACAATAGATGATCTAAAGCTAATTAAATAAAATAATTGTATTTCATTGTTGGCAGTATTGGGTAATTAAGTAGTTATTAAATATTTAATATTTTTTTTCTTTTTCTTTCTGTATTTAATTTTCAACTTTTGTTTTCAGTATCATTTCGATGTATGTTATTTATTCTTTGTTTTTTTTTCTGCAATTGCTTATTATAATTATACCACAGACTTCAAAGCAAACAAACATTTCTTAAACTACTCCGACTTTGTTAAGGACACAAATGATGTATTGAGCTTAAATATTGTTTATATAAATATTAATAGATTGCAGAACAAGCTCACTGAACTAGAACTATTATTATCATCTTTCAAAATAAAAGTCGATATCGTTGTGTTAACTGAGACGTATCTATATGAGTCAGAGATCAATTTCTTTAACTTATATGATATAATTATAAAGGACATCATAATACTCGCGAATCTCGAATGGGTGGAGGCATCTCAATATTTTTTCATAGAGACCTTGATTTTAAGCTGTTTAATTCTAAGAACAGTGATGAAAATGAGTGTATTACAATTTATTCTAAAATATTGAATTTTATATAAATGGTATCTACAAACCACCTCACACTTCTCAGAATAATTTCTTGTCATTTCTCGATAATCTGATGTCTTCAAATAAAAACCAAATCTTTGTGGGTGACCTCAACATAAATTTACTTACCGAACATATTCATAATCGCAATACTCAACTATGCAATTATAAATCCACATTATTATTAAATAATTTCTTTATCATCAATGACATAAATGAGTTATTTGCAACTAGGATCACTCCATATTCTAAAACAATTATAGATCATATAATATCAGACATCAAAGAAATATTTTATGTGTATTACGGTGATGCTAGTCTCAGCGACCATCGCCACTTGTTTATAAAATTCGTTTTGACAAAAAAATCTGACTATTTAACCCGAACTAGAACTTCCGTTAAGTATGATAGTGTGCTGGCTTCTGTCTTAAACACTTATTCACAATCACATAATTTTGATTTTCAATTATTAAGTTTCGAAACTAGCGTGTCTACGTGACAAATACTATAAACTGCATAAGAAGTATCCGCTAAATTCATGTTTTTTTGAAAGCTTTAAGAGTCTAAACTTGGAACTAAAGAATCAAATTAAGAAAGCTAAGAAAAAGTATTATACTGATAGATTAAATAAAGATATAACTAACCCTAAACAAATGTGGAGTTTGGTAAATGAAATATTTACCAATAATCCATCTGCTCAGAAGAGAAACAAACAAAATTCTACTATTGAACTGTTGCTAAATGGCACTGTCATTTCGGATCAACTGTGCGTTGCAAATGAGTTTAACAATTTTTTTGCTACAATTGCATTACATATTTCAAGCTCTATATGCTCATATTCTCATGTTTTTACCACAGAGATAATTAAAAGGAGCCTATTAACAGTGGGTCCTAGTCCTATTACTAGCAAAGACATGGCTAATGTAGTAAATTCCCTAAAGTCAGAATCCTCTCCCGGATATGATCAAATTACAACATGTATATAGTAAAAAACTTGACTAAGATTGTTACCCCGTTATACACTGAATTATGTTAATTTATGTCTTAAGGATGGTAATTTTCCTGCGTTTCTAAAGATTGCTCGTGTTACTCCTATTCTAAAATCAGGTAACCGCAATTTAGTTAATAATTATCGTCCAACTTCCATTTTACCTGTTTTTTCCAAAATATTCGAAAGAATAATTCATCTGGCACTAGTTGACCACTTACATTTTAATGAACTAATTAACAAAAATCAGTATGGATTTACTACCAACTCTAGTACTGCTTCTGCAGCTTTAAATCTCATAAACCTAGTATATAAATCTCTTAAAAACAAAAATGCAACTTCTTGTCTATTTCTCGATCTTAAGAAAGCATTTGATTGCGTTAATCATGATATATTGGTGAAGAAGTTGATTAGTTTTGGAATTTTCGGTAGCGCCTTACAATTATTACTAAGCTACCTGAACAACAGACAACAATCTGTTTGTATAGGTAGTTTTGAATCTGCCAAAGTGAACATTACAACAGGGGTCCCTCAAGGATCAATTTTAGGACCAACTTTATTCTTAATATGATATTTTTAATTTAAATTTGAAATTCAGTTGTTTGCTGATGATGCCGCCCTAGTTTACAGTTCAACATCCTATCGTCAACTAAAACAAGATATGGATAATGATATGACCATTTTAACTAACTGGCTATGGGGCAACAAGTTTGTATTGAACGTTAGTAAATCTAACTTTATCATTTTTTACTTAAAACACAAACCACAACATATATTTAACGAAATAGAATGCAGCAGCGGATCAATAAAGCGTGTGGACTGTGCCGGTTATCTTGGACTGGAAGTTAACTCTCAACTTAGCTGGATCGATCACATAAATGTAGTCAAGCAAAAGGTATCTCCTATCATAGGTGTATTACGCCGTGTTGGTCGATTTATCCCCAAAACTTTGAAATACAATATATATTATAGATTTATTCATTGCCATTTCACTTACCTAATACAAATATGGGGTTCATTGAGTGCAGTTCACCTAAATGATCTCCAAATCCTTCAAAACAAGGCAATAAAAGCTCTTAACAACTTGCCTTTACTAACTCCATCTATATTGCTCTACAATGAAAATGTACTTCCTTTATTATCACTAGTGGAATATCAGTATATTATAACTATCTATAAAACCAGACATGGTCTAATGAAAAATAATATTGAGTTTTGTACAAATATGTCTGTAACGGACAAATTAACCCGTAGTTCTTTTCACTATCGTCTACCTAATTATACCTACTAAACCACTCAAAATAGTATTTTTTAGAAAGGTCTCAGTTTGTTTAACGAGTTGATTGTATACGATACGCAGGGAGATGATAGGATTTCTCTTCTGAAATCATACCTAAAAAAACTGCTAATTAAGAAATTTACTGATTGTTATTACAATTCTCATCAGTAACCCAGTTTTTTTTTATTCTTCTTCTTTCTGCTTGTTTTTTTTTGACTATTTGCTTTGAAGTCTTATCATTGCTTGCACGTTACGAATAAAAGAAAACAATTAATAAATCTTAATTAATAATATTTGCCTGTATAAAAAATTTGTAAAGATTTTTTTTTTTGGTAAATAAATTATAAAAAAAAAAAAAAATTAGTTTTTGATGAAGTTCTGGAATATGGCCAAGTATGATGGAACTTGGCTATTTCTCAACCGATTATAATGAAATTGGATATGTGTGTTGGAAGATTCTAAAATGAGTTTTTGAATAAATTTCTGGAATATGGTCAGTTAAACGGTTAGAAGTATCAGTATAATTTGTTATACTACTTTCGGTATAAAGTTCTAGAATATATATCCACTGACGCTTTTGACCTGTTTGGCTGTTGTTGTATAAGTAAATATATGTTGGTTAAAATAGAAATCAATAATGTCAAAACTGTCACACCAACTTTATGACATTATTGAAGATGCCAAAGACCGAAGTTCTGATCCCCTCGTGAGGTATCATGCCCTTTATATTTTAGTTTTGTTTTTGAATTTATATTTTTTTGTCGTGATAATGATAACGTCTTACACCGCATGTTCAGAAAATTGATAAGAAAGTTTTCCCTTGGCACGATCAATTACTAATCAACTGTAAGTATTACCTTTAATTTAACCCGTAAAGTGCGTCGTGGAAAAAGCTGCATGAAAAGAGTGGTGCGTTCCAGCGGACCGCAATTTTATATTAATTATTTTTTATTCAATTAGTACGATGCTAAAAATTTCGATTAGAAAGATACCAAAAATTCCAGAAAAAAATTAAACGGAGTGGGGATAATTTGATTTTTTGAAAAGTAGAGCGATCCCAGGAACCGCAGAACGCTCTTTACGGGTAAAATGTATGATTTCTTAGGTTGGTCCTTAGGCTTCATGCCTCACATACATAATATTATCGAATGATTTCGCGCGATTTAAATCCTTCAACAACTGTTGTGAGAGAATTGCTCATCCGATCTGAGCAATTCTGAAGTCAATTTTTGCATAAAGAAACAGTGGTGGTTGATTTTCTGCTGTATCCCCTAGTTATTATATAATGAGCTTATTTATTTTTACTTTATTTTTATTTGTAAATTATAATTCTTGTGCAAATGGTAAATATTACTAAATAAAATAAATAAATAAAAAAAAACAAAAAAATATTTTTTATCGAGCCTTCATAATATTACGACCATCCTCTTATGTTTTAAATAGCTCTAATTGTGTAATGTAATTCCATGTTAATGATGCTAACAGTTTATTATTGTGAAAACACAGCTATCGAACTAAAGCTTTAATACGCAAGGGAATTGACAAATATGCTTTTCTAAATAAAAGTTGGTTCTAATTTTGTTAGTAACCAAAATTCGTTTAGTTTGAACAAATATCGAGGATGTCACGTATCAAAACGGTTTTTGTCTATTCAGTGCTAATAACGTTAAATATTCGTTTGGCGATATGCTCAAGCCCAATATTCGCCACCTCTGAAAATTTCGAATTTATCAAAAATGGATCATGTCCATTGGATAAGGAATACAGCCAAAATAATGTCAATATAAGTATGTTTCAAGGAGTTACTAATTGGACGGTTAGGTACGGCTTCGATATGAATCCCCATTTTTATTCAACCTATTTTGGATCATTGTTTAACTTGTACCAAGCCAATGATGCAACATATAAAATCGGTTACAAGTACCAAATAAATGTAACTCTAGGGAAACCAATAGAAAATCAAAATACATTTGATGCAGCATATATAACTATCACACGATTATGCACGACATGTGAATGTAAAATCGGATTTTTTGATAGTATACATTTTTTTGAATATACTGATAAAACATTACCAGGTCAAATCACCATATTGGATACGGATTATAAAAGTTATATTGTACTTTATGGATGTCTACAAAATAAGGATTTTAATTTTGAGGTGCCGGGAAATAATTTTACGTTTCCTAATTATTATCGAGAATCCGCCATAATTCTTTTTAGTCTTGATAAGGGTCCGGAAGATTTTCAGCTCAAGAGAATCACTCAGAAAATTGCGAATTTAACTACTTTGGGAATTCATAAATATAATAATTTTTCGGGATCTGGCGACTGCCCTCCACATTTTTGTGAAAAATATCGAACATGTCTTATGAATCATTCAGCAATTGATATGTGGTTTTTGATTACAGCCGTACTTTCGTTTTTTACTTTACTTGTAATTTTGATAATGATTGCATATATTATTATACAAATGCATATTTTATTCCGGTATAGACAAACATAAGATGTTGATTCCGGAAAGGTGTTTTGTAGAAATTAACTTATGTGTGTGTAATAACTAAATGTTGTATTTAATTAACGATCAAAACCATATTAATAAAGATTTATTTAAGGTCTTTGTTATTTTTAATATCGACGGCTATATATTGCCGTGTATCTACAAAATTTCTGAAACTCGTTTTATTGGGTTATCGGTAGGAAAATTAGTGCTTGCTGCCTTTTTAAAATAAATTTGTCACCACAAATCGTTCAAACGTGAACAATTATACAATTTTGTTAGTTAGTACCTCCTGTAAAAATATAAAAAACGTAGATACACGGTAATGCTTTGTAGCCGTCGTTAAAAATTTGTATTTTAAGGCTCTGCTCAGATAACTTGAACAACAAGGGAAATCATGTTACTGACTACTTAACAAAAATTTAGATTTCATGGTTTTTTATTTAATCGAATTAAATATTATTTTTAATAAATATACTACCTATACGTATTTCAAAAAGTTGTTTTATTTAAGTCATTTGCATTAGGGTTTCATTACTAACTGTATATGTGAGAATTTCTATAAAGTCCATAAATGGTTTAAAGTTTTTTGTTCCTTGATCCCAAATATTAAACAACTTAATAATCTAGTGTAAAAGGCGAGCCACTAAATTGGTGAGTCAGCTTTGCGAGTCATACAATTGTTGAAATATTAAAACACAAGGTTCAAATATAAAGAAAGCCTAAGCTTACCTTCCGGAGATGTCCGGAGCCGCCGTACACTCTCTTTGCATATATGTCGGAATTGATGACCATCTTTATCAACAGTTTGCCCAGCCCTACATTGTTTATCGTATTTAAATTATAACGAATGAACAATAATAATTGTAACGAGAAGGGGTATAAAATGTCAAAAAGCAATCATATGAAATCACTGTTTTGAGTTGCGTGAAGAGATAATAATGTACCATTGTGAAGAATAGCTCTTATTAAATAAAATAAATTGTTTGTTGTATTGTGAAAAGAAAAGTGTTTGTTATTTCTTGTAAAATTGGATTGTGAAGTATTTGGAATTTCACCAGAGTACAATCGAATCTAACAATTTGGGGGCTCAACCAAACCTGTTAAAGCGGATAAAATGTCTATTGGTTATAACAAAATGCAGTCTTTATGACGTGAAAAGTCTTAAATTTGTGAAAATTACGTTCTAGCTAAATAAAAAATGGAGGTGTGGCCAACACACGACTTTCTTTTACGAACAGCGAATTTTGAAAAACTTTGATAATTCAAATATCCCGCAAACTTAATTAAGATTGTTTTTATTATTTCATGTTTTCTGTAAATTGTATATTTTTGAAATATTTGCAAAATAAATTTTCTGTTTTACGGAATCTGGGAGCTGGGAGCTGGGACCCCAAAATTTATGTAAAAAGTTTAAACATGAAGTTGCAGTTTGATTGCTTAAACCATTTGGACTACAAATTGACAGTCATATGTATATACCAACAGACACCACTTCAAAACTCAATTTTTTGAACTCATTAGTACACACGTAAAAGAAATAAAAGGTGATATTTATGAATTTAAATTTTTTCTTTTAATTTTTTGGAATTTGTATTAGTGATTTTTTGTAAATCTTATAATTTTTAAAATATGTGCAAAACACATTTTCGGGCCGAGAGTGGCCACTTCCGGTTGACCGATTTGGCAATTTAACATACATGTAGGCTAAATATTTTTATAACATAGAGTACGTCACTGAAGTGTGCAAATTAATTATAATTAGCATAATTGGGCTAATACACACAATAATTAAAATGACAAATGCAAGAACTGCTGTAACTCCCTGTAAAAAGTGTGGGGGGGGGGGGGCAGGAGTTGCGAAATATTTTTGTAATTATAAAACGATATATATACTTAAGTATTACAAACCCTAATAAGTCGTTAAAAAAGTTAAGAAACATGAGAAAATGATCCACATTCAATTATGTAATATTTGCATTAAAAACCGGAAGTATGTCACTGTAGTGTGCAAATTAATTATAATTAGCATAATTAGGCTATATATACACATATATTTATGTGTTGGCAAAACAATATTTAATTTTTTTTTTATAAAATTTTTAAATTTTTTTTAATTTTTTTTTTTAATTTTTAATTTTAATTTTTTTTAATTTTTAATTTGTTTATTTTTATTTTTTTTTGATTTTTGGAAACATTTTGTATTAGTAATTTTTTGTAAACCTTATACTTTTTAAGATATTTGCAAAACAAATTTTCTGGCCCAAGGGAGTGGCCACTTCCGGTGGACCGATTTGAAGTAAAATTCACTGGGACCTCCCAATTTATCCAAAAAGCTTAAATCTGAAGTTTCAGTTCGATTGGTTAAGCCATCTGGGCTGTAGAGAGGACACAGACTGACAGACAGACAGACGGACAGACAGACGGACAGACAGACGGACTGACAGACAGACATCATTTCGAAACCCACTTTTTCGGACTCAGGGGACCTCAAAACAGATAAATCTTCAATAATCTCAAGGTCGAAAATTTTCATGATTACTATACTTTATTTTACTTACGTAAAAGAAAGTAAAATTAAATCGATACCTTTGAAAATTTATTGTATTACAAATTTAGTGCAATTGATTTTAGAATAGTTGATTCTAAAACAAGTGAATGATAAAAATCGCGTGATAATTGCAAAAGGGTGGTAAAATAACGTGATTTTAAAACTGAGAAACTGTATTAGAACAATTGTTTATTGTGTTAATGTGATAAAGGGCAATGTGCTGTAAGTATTAAGCCACAAAAAAAAAATTAATAAGTTAGGCACGCTGATACATTTAAACGCGGTGATACAATAAGTAAGAAAAATAAATAGATAAATTAGTATTTCTGTGAATTAACCATACTGTGTAAAACTTACTGTTACCATTATCATCATTTGATACTAAAGTAGTAAGAATTTTTTTTTTCTCCTTTCACCATTTTCGAAGCTAAATTTGTGTAGTAGTTATGACTATCACTGATAATATGGCAGACAAAGATATTTCATTTAGCGAATATTTACAAAAATTTGAAGATAGTTTTACAGCGGTGTTGACCAAAGGAAATGAAAACTTGCAACCCGAACATGAAGGGTTAAAAACCGAGCTTGAAGAACTAAAGAATAAGTTTAAATTAATGGCTATTGAAAACGAAACTGTAAAAAATAAAAATCATGGTGAAACAAGTATCCAAAATAAACACAATATTCAGGATAGTATGGAATGTCGGAATGTAGCAAGTGAAAACATACACTCAGATCAATCAAATAACAGTAGTTCTCATGTTCAAGGTCAAACGGAAGGTGTACATTTATCAAATAATTAAGGTCGCTTTGAGATGAGGAACCATCTTCAAGGTAAAACAGGAAGTCACAATACGAGTGACAATAATATTGCGTCGAGCAATAAAAAATACCATTTAGAAGATTATAATCAAGATTTAGAACTATAGAGCGGAAACGTGGATTGACGACGTACAAAATTCAATTCAACTAATTAGCTTACATCCAATTCAAACTTTAGTGGTAGCAAAAAATGCTTTAACTGGATCAGCTGCTAAAACTCTTAGAGCTTACCCAAAAATAAAATCGTGGGGTGATCTAAAGTCAATATTAACTGACGAATTCCATATACAATTGAATAGTGCCGAGTTGAGATTGAGAGAACGAAGTCAGAAAGTAGGCGAGTCATTAAAAGATTATCTATTATCTTTGCGAGAAATTGCAGCGCTTGGTGATGTGGATAATTCAGATATTATCGACTATTTTGTAGAAGGTGTCCGTGATATCCCATCAAATAAAGTGTTGTTATATGGTGCTCGCTCATTCGAAGAATTAAAACGTAAAATTGAAACTTATCAAAATTTAATTGACCGTAATCCACCCTCAATAAAATCTCAAGAACAACGCAATTTTAGAAGACCTTCCAAAGCTGCATCAACATCGTCACGAGACTTGTGCTTCAATTGCGGTAAGCCAGGGCACAAATCAAAATTTTGCTATAAGAAATCAGAAGGACCCAAATGTTTCAAGTGCCAGGAATTTGGACATAAACCAACCGATTGTCCAAGTAAAGCTGATAATTGTCAGCAAAGCAGACAAGAAGCAAATTTGTTGGGAAATAAATCTAAATGAAAGCTTTAATCAATGCACCGTAATTATCAATGGTGAAACAATAGACGCAGTTATTGATACCGGCAGTGACTTTACGATCATCAGAGAGGACGAATTTCTCAAACTTGGTTTAGAGCAGGGGCGTCCAAGCCAAATGAGTATTTGTGGCAAATTTTCAAAATAACTAGAGCAATAAAACTGCGATTAGAAAAAAAAGTCAACTGGACAACGCGGTAACTATTTATGTATCCATAGCCACATAATTTTTTACCCTGGGGTGAGTGTGAAGACCACTGCAATTTTTATTCCATTTCGAGTCATGCGGCCCACGGGCCGCATGCTGCAATATGTAACCGCTATTGCGGTGATCTTCACATCTATTTCGGAGTGATAAATGCTTTGGCCCTGCACCCTGATTCTCTAAAAAATAAGAAAATGGGTAAACGTGTAACCTGTAAAAAGCAAAGCTTTCTTTTATTAGTTTGCAATTTTTAATTTTATTTGAAGTAGTATAGCCAAAACGAAAAATTGCGAACTCATTAAAGTAAGCTTCGCTTTTTGCAAGTTTACACGTTTACCCATTATCTTATTTTTTAGAGAATCAGGGCCCTGGATACATAAATAATTACTGCGTTGTCCAGTTGGCTTTTTATTCTAATCGCAGTTTTAATGCTCTAGTTAGTTTGAAAATTTGTCAAAAATACTCATTTGGCTTGGACGCCTCTGGTTTAGAGTATAACATTGACGATACTAGAGAACTCAATGGAATTGGAAATTCAATAATAAAGACATTGGGTACTTTTACTTCTTCTTTGAATATTGATGGTGAAATTTTTGAAGTGCCAATTAAAGTTGTGGATTCAAATATGTTACCTGTTCGATTCTTGATTGGGTACGATGTTTTAAAAGACGCTGGTATATTTACAGAAAATGGGAAGATAACCGTACGAAAATATCGCAAAGAAGAATTTCCCTTTAACTGCTTATTAGTAGAAAAGGAAAATGAAATTGAAGTAAGTAAAAAACGATTCTACAAGGATATTATGAAATTGTTTACAGAATACAAACCACAAAAAGTTAAAGAATGTCCATTCTCATTAAAAATTATTTTGCGGAGTGAAATTCCAGTGTGGCAACCACCTCGCCGACTTAGTCTGACCGAACGAGAAGAAGTTCAAAAACAAATTGCGGATTGGTTAAAAGATGGCATTATCAAACCGAGTATTTCCGAATATGCGTCTCCAATTGTGTTGGTTAGTAAAAAGAATGGAGGTAAGAGAATATGTATTGATTATCGCAAGCTTAACCGAGAAATTGTAATGGATAGATACCCACTACCAGTAATTGATAATTTGGTTGTACAATTACACTCGTCAAAGTATTTTTCTACTTTAGATCTGTACCAGTAGAAGGGCATAGCAGAAAATACACGGCATTTGTCCGTTGTGACTTTGTGTATCACCAGCAGCCTTTCAGCGTTATATTAACTTAATCTTTAAAGATTTAATTTCAGAAGGGCACATAATGGTGTATATGGACGATATAATCATCCCATCCTTGACGGTCGAACAAAACATGACAATATTGAAAATAGTTATGAAAATATCAAGCAATTTAGGGCTCAACTTGAATTGGAGCAAATGCAAATTTTTATGTACATCGATCGAGTATCTAGGTTACTTCGTAAAGGACGGAAAAATACAGCCATCTGAAATGAAAACAAAGGCAGTTGCTAAATTTCCTGAACCCAATTCTGTCAAAAACATTCAAGCTGTTTTAGGGCTAACCGTTTATTTTCGTAAATTTATTCCAAATTACGCCTTGATAGCTTGGCCACTCACCGAACTATTAAAGAAGGATATAAAATTCATATTTGGTACTATTCAACGTGAAGCGTTTATTAAATTAAAAAAACTTTTGATGTCAGATCCCGTTCTAAAAATCTTGAGACCGGAAGCTTAGACCGAGTTGCATACGGACGCCTGTAAATTGGGTTATGGAGCACTTTTACTGCAAAAGGACAGTGTAGATAGCAAAATGCACCCCGTTTACTACTATGAGTTAGAAGTGCTAGCCATCGTCAGAGCTCTGGAGAAATTGCGGGTATTTCTTTTGGGCACAACTTTTAAAATAGTAACAGATTGCGCTGCGTTCAAGCAAACTATGGTGAAGAAAACGATTACAGCAAGAGTAGCAAGATGGGCGTTGCAACTAGAGGACTACCAATATATACTAGAACATCGTAGGGGTACAATGATGAGACATGTAGATGCGTTGAGCCGTAACCCTGTTGTATTAGTTGTAAGCAGTGTATTACTCGAACGAATAAAATGCGCGCAAGAGCAAGATAGTAAACTGAAGATTACTAAATCGTTGTTGCAGCATGGACCCTACGACAATTTTGTAATAAATCACGGAATGGTATACAAAGAAAATGATATTGGCGAACATATATTATGCATACCAAAAGCGATGGAGATGAAAACTATCGAAGCGGTGCACAAGGAGGGCAGAGCTAATCGAGCGCAAATCTTACATTCCCAAGCTACAGGAGAAATGTCGCAGATTCCGATCCAACTACATTACATGTATATTGAGCGACCGAAAACAAGGAAGGCAAGAGGGTTTTCTAAACCCTCTGCCAAAAGGCGAGTATCCTTTATCTATTCTCCATATTGATCATTTGGGGCCGTTGGTCTCGACTAATAAAAATTATAAGTATCTTTTGTCAGTGATAGATGCGTTTTCCAAATTTGTATGGATTCACCCAACCAAGACGACAACAACCTCTGAAGTTCTGACCAAGATCTAGATTCACCAATCAGTATTTGGAAACCCTGAATATGTGGTGACCGACAGAGGCACAGCATTTACTTCCCAGCAGTTCGAGGATTATTGTTTAGATAATCAAATAAAGCACACACTTATCACAACTGGTGTGCCAAGGGGGTAACGGACAAGTGGAGAGGATAAATGGAGTTATTATACCGGTGTTAACAAAATTATCTAGAGAGTCTCCAGATAAATGGTACAAGCACACAGAAAAGCAACAAAGGTTTATTAATTCTACATGGCAACGAACGATAAAACGAAGTCCATTTGAGGTGTTGTTTGGAACTCCAATGAGGAACCCTGAAGATGTTGGGGTTGCCGATGCCGTGGCGACGAAGTTGTAAATGCGTTTGTTGACGAGCGAGACGAACTTAGGTCAAGGGTGAGAGAGGAAATAATAAGAACACAAAAAGAGCAAAGGAAAGCATACAACAAAAAACGCAAACCAGCAGTCACTTATAGTCTGAACGACGTGGTTGCAATCAAACGCACGCAGTTCGGAGCCGGATTAAAAATCAAGGCTAAATATTTGGGGCCTTATAAAATTACACAGGTGCTACCAAATGACCGGTACCAGGTACATAAAGTAGGCGAACACGAAGGCCCAATATCGACTTCTACAGCTGCAGATTTTATGAAACCTTGGGGTCACAATCAGTATATTGCCTATAGTAGTGATGAAATTGATGAAGAGGAGGCATCGGAAGCGAGGATAACACACAGAAAAACACAGTAACAGTCAACAGCTTACCTCATAGTCAAAGATATTATCTATTCTTCAAAAAATAGTCAAATCAATTTCAAAGAATAACCAGGTGATGAAACAACGATGTGGGAGACAACCAAGTATCTACAAGTGCTTGTAAAGCGAATATGTTTAAATTAAGACACAAATATTTAGACAAGACGAAGATGTAACGACGATAATAAATAAGACGAATTCATTAAGACGTAAGATGAACAGAATTTTAAGACGTTAAGAAGCCGAATAGAAATTAGTTCAACAATGAATTAGAACGGAAATAAGACGAAAATCAGTGGCACACTAAAGAAGACATGTAGTAGGTATTGTGAAAGAAGTATGTTGGAAAATAAATAGTTTCATCGGGGCGAATGAAACATTCAGGATGGCCGTGTGTCGGAATTGATGACCATCTTTATCAACAGTTTGCCCAGCCCTACATCGTTTATCGTATTTAAATTATAACGAATGAACCATAATAATTGTAACGAGAAAGGGTATAAAATGTCAAAAAGCAATCATATGAAATCACTGTTTTGAGTTGCATGAAGAGATAATAATGTACCATTGTGAAGAATAGCTCTTATTAAATAAAATAAATTGTTTGTTGTATTGTGAAAAGAAAAGTGTTTGTTATTTCTTGTAAAATTGGATTGTGAAGTATTTGGAATTTCACCAGAGTACAATCGAATCTAACTTATATATAACAAAATCGCAGTACAGGGAAGATTAGCTTAGTTTGATGATTAATCAAATTGAACATTTATTTGATTTAATTCACGGTTTAAATATTTCTAATTAATTTTGTATATTACCGCTTTTACGTTTAGCCACTATTTCAACAAGTTTAAATACTTTTCAATCCTCAATCTCCAATCACATTTTAACCAAGATTGAAATATTATTTCCAGAAGTATAGGAGGATCAAATTTACAATGGTGTAACCTGGTACTCTGTCGTTGTGAAAGCTTTTTATAAACCTGAGGCAAAGAACACTGGAATTCACCAAGAATAATACCACCTCAGCAAATGTTCTGGTAGAGAAGCAACCATTTTGCATATAGGTGAAGGAAATGGCATTTCACTGGATTCAGTGTAATAAGGTAATTCGCGCAGCTAACTTCAATAACCATATTTGCACAGGTTGTCTGAGGTGCAATGGCAACAAGTTCAGTAGGTGTCCCCGTTGCACAAGCTATGATATTAGTCAACAGCCATACACTGTTTGTTATCTTCAATATCAGCACGACCAATTGGACTCTGACTTGTTGCAAAAAAACATCAAAATCTTGCATTATCGAATCTTGCGTAACTATAGTAAAAAATTCGTAGTTGTTAATTTTTCAAACTTTTCATTATATTTGAAACAATATGGCGGTTGTTGGATTGCATGCTTTGATGTTTGTTTAGATGGGGTTGTGTTTTTGGATTGTTTTTCGATTTTTAAGCGGTTGGGGGAGTTAGAGTGAGTTATTCTGGGTAAGTGGATTTTTGGTTGATTTGTATATTGGATCGAATTTTCTATTGATTGGCGTGTGTGCGATTTCGGTGGTATGTGGTTCTCACTCAACTTCGTGGTCTGTTGGATGTATAATATGTAAATTTTGTGTATTGGTCTGTACTCTGTGTTGAGTGATATATGGGCTTCGATTTAAACATGTGTGTTGCACGGATTTTATTTTAAATTACGCATTTTTTCTGTTTTGTTCTCGATCAATCCTTGTAGCAATAAGGAATAAAGTGTCTAGGCGTGGGTTGTTTGCGTTCTAATATTTCGTTTACCCTCCATTTAAGAAGGTAAATGCGTTTTACTGTATTCAGCGGATTTACTCGAGAATTAAACCGCAACCATAATTTCTGTTTTACGTTTTTTTTATTGTATTTCGTATTTTGTTTTGGGTCCAAGCGACACGAAAGTATTGTTTAAATTGTTAATTGGTGGAGTGAGCTAAAAAGCTAAAATGTATAGCCCATGGAATACGGCTGTACGGAGCAAATGGTGTCAAATTTGGTGTTTAGCGATTGGTTGGATTCAGAGAGGTACACTGGAACCTTATGGAAAGTATATTAAGGTCCGGTTCTGGAGCTATCAGTATAAAGCTAAACCTGATTATATATCGTTGTTTAAATTTGTCAGTTTGTAAGTGCAAAGTGATTGTAATTTGTATTTTGGTTACAAATTGCCAGGTAAAATAAACCTAAATCAATCATCTCTTCCCTTATTCAGTTATTTTTAGAACAACGAAGTTACAATCAAGCAAATCACAGAGAATTGCGGAAATTATGTGAAACAACAGATGAAGTGATCAGAGGCCTTAGAGCATTGGGAATTCAGGCTGAAAATCGAAATCCTTGGCTAATTCATCTTTTAGTCAGCAAAGTAGATATGGACACGAGTCAGCTATGGGCGAAAGAATCTGTCGACGATCCTTTTCCAAAGTTTGATAAATTTCTGAAATTCCTAAGTACAACTAACGTAACACAAAAACAGGTGAAATCTTATCACGCCACCCAAGCAACTAAATTCAATTGTATTGTCTGCCATAAAGATCATTTCTTATACAAATGCCCTTTGTTCAAGAGCTTGAATGCAGAAAACCGCACTAAAATCATTGAAACCAACAATAGCTGCACCAATTGCTTATGTTCAGGACATCGTCAACCTCAATGTTTCTCACGTTCGCTGTGCCTAATATGTCAAAAACATCATCATTCGCTTCTACATAAAGAACATCAATCAACAAATCTACATACAGCAAATGAAAAATTAAAACCAGCCAACTCAGTTATGCCAGCATTAAATTCAACATTACCAAATGCACCGCAATCAACAATTGAAAACTCGCGACAATTAACAATTTTATCACAGCAATCAAAAATAGCATTACAACAATCAACATTTAATGGACATAGAGTCATATAGAATCAAAAACGATCAATTCCACTTTTAACATTTTTTTGGTTAATACTACATTTCCTTATATTTTGTTCAACTCTATTAACCCTTCAAACCAAAATGTTATAAAATGACTGTATTCCTGAGAAAATTAAGTAAGAAATATGAATAATGTTTCAAACTCGATCTATTCCACTACAACTTCATCGACAAAATAATACTATTCCAATAAAATGTTCAAAAAAGATCTATTCCAGTGCTCTATATGTTGTTATTAAAAATCAAAAAACGTCTATTCCAAAATTTGGCGCGAATTACTTCGTTATGTCAAAATAATCATAGGAAAAAAATCAGTTGCTTGTGAAAATCCTTACAAAGTGGTTCGTTTGTTAGAAGTGTTTGTATTTTATAGTAAATACATAAATTCTAATTAAATTACTAAATAAATTTCATAACAGGTCTATTCCATTACAACAAATTTCAAAATGACTCTATTCCATTCTGTAACTTTCAAACTTAACTTATTCCAAAATTATTTATAAAATGTTTGCTAACTCTGATAACTGACAGTTTTTTTACATTGTAAAACTAATTTGGAAATGTCTTAAGAGGATAATGTTTCCAAGAAAACACAGTTTTTTAAAATAATTTAAAAATAAAAAGTTTTCTTCGTTTTTCTTCTAAACACGAAAAGTGGAATATATCGTTTTTGATTCTATATGACTCATCCATGCACCAAAATCAAACGCCTCTTAATACGTTGCTACCCACAGCATTGGTATATACATCCAGTCAAGTAGCGGGCAACAAATGTTACTAGGAAATTGCTCGATTCCGGATCGTGTGTTCATTTCCGAATCGTGCATTCAACGCTTATAGGCATACGGCGGAAATATTCGCACATTTCCATTTACGGCCTAGCGGCTTGCTCAGCAGGAAAAACACTGGGAAAAACTGTTGTGTCAGTTAAATCACGAGTAATCCCATAGTACTCTGTCAACATTTCAGCACACATCATAGAAAAAATCACCTGACATTTACCAGAAACCAAGATTATAATACCGGAAGACAACGAAGTATGGCAACTGGAGCTAGCAGATCCACAGATTAACAAACCTAGTATAGTGGATCTCTTAATCGGAGCCAAATTTTTTTTAGACATTTTAGGTGAAAAGAAAATGTCAATACATCAATTACCATTATTATTTGATTGGCTTATAGCAAGAAAATTAATTCAAAACAAAGAAGAAAGCCATAGCGTACAGAATTAGGCGGAAATATAGATTCTCGCATAAACGATAAAAATTTGATAGAAATGCTAAAAAGATTTTGGGAAGTGGAGGAGTCGTTGGACAATGCAGCTCGCGTTAAAGATGACGAAATACATTATCGAAATATGACCACTACAACTCCAGATGGAAGGTTTATTGTAAAGCTACTATTGTTAGAGCCACGACCAGAATTAGGTGAGTCATTATACAATGCAGAATCAAGGATGATTGGAGCTGAAAAGAGATTCGCAAGATCAGCAGAATACCTTAAGGATTATCAGGCATTTATGAATGAATTCATCGAACTAGGTCAAATGATAAGGATACCGTGGACTGATGTCCCGCAACAAATTGATGCTAGATATTCCATGCCACATCATGGAATTTATGAAGATAGCACGACTATAAAATTGCGAGTTGTTATTTGTGACTTTGGACAAAATTTTTAAACCAGGAAAGGACAATCTAAACGCGTGTTTGTTAATAATACTGTATAGGTCAGCTTGTATATTAGTACCCCACTTGTGCCAGCTTCCTTGTGTGTATATTTACAAATTTAACCAAATGTTCAAATAAGATTACAATTTAAAAGTTAAAAAACAAAGCAGAAACCGCTCTCTGACCACATTAAAGTGGTACAAAATGAGAAACTAAAATATAAGTAAGAATTCATACTCTGAAATAATTTAAAGATGAGAGTTCGCGCGCGCACACCCAGGATGAAAGTGGCGGCAAATATTATTATTATTATTATTAGTACTTGAGGGCCATGTGGGGGCTCAAGCCGCCCCGCACTGCGACCTAAAAGATCTTTTGTGCATAAGCCCTACTTAATTATCCGTCCAGTCAATATTCAGGCTCTTAATGAACCTGATAATACTGCCTAACGGTACGTGATACATACTATCTGGGCTCATTGCTCTCCCTCCTAGATGTTTTAATTATCCGTCCAGCCATATTCAGGCTCTTAATGAACTTGATAATACTGCCGACCGGTACGTGATACATACTATCTGGGCTCATTGCTCTCCGTCCTAGATGTAATAACATTTACTTCTGCTAGAAGAGCGGTAGCATTGGGACTCAAGGACTTCGAGAGGGCAGACCCACTCCCGTATATTCCTATCCGTGCCTCGTCTACCGTTTTGATTTAACTCTTGCGAGTTGCTGGGACATACTATCTGGGCTCATTGCTCTCCCTCCTAGATGTAATAACATTTACTTCTGCTAGAAAAGCGGTAGCATTGGGACTCAAGGACTTTGAGAGGGTAGACCCACTCCCGTGTATTCCTTCCCGTGCCTCATCTACCGTTTTGATTTGACTCTTGCGAGTTGCTGGGAATAAAAAGGTCGCCTGTGGGTCACCCAGGTTTACTACAGGAAGGCTAAATAAAACTGGAGGGTGCCTGGTATCCAGAGTCCGCATATATAGACTGATTAACCTATCAGCCATTCATCCATCGGCATATGCTGTTCCACCTTAGATTAGGGATTTTTTGTCAAGGTTTTCTCCTTTAGCGCCGTACTTTAGCCTGTCACAAAAGTCTATATTCAGCCTAATGGTTACAGTTACCGGTGGTTGCCACGAGGAGGCAGTACGTACACTTGCGCCTACTGGAAGGATACGGAGCCCCTTCCAATAGACGCCAAACCACCAGTGGCGGCAAATAAAATGCCACACAACCAAAAAAAAAAGAAAACTAAAACCTTTTAATTAAAACATCTGGTTTCTTTATAAATAAATTTTAGATGAATAATCAAATAATTATCTTACAACACCAAGCTTTCATCTCCCCATAATACCGACATCTCAAAAATTACTTTGCTGTATCATCATCATCATCGTCGTGAACATAATAACAAAACAGATACAGATTTAGAACAATAAGAAACTGAATTTATAATACTTATATACACACACATAAATAAAAAAAACACACACACACACAGCAACGAAGAAAGAAATCAATTCAGAAAATCCATAACCACATTAACTGTCAATATATTTTTTTCGAAATCAAACCTGTCAATTTACCTGACGGTTTAACTTTTTTTCTCTCTATGATTATTATTATTATTATTATTATTGTTATTTCAATTTTTGTACAATAACAATTTATCGTGCGCTCAACTATTATATTAATAACATAATTGTTGTTGTTGTTTGATTGAAGTTAATACTTTTGTACAATCTGTCATTACATGTCAAGTCAAATAGAATAAATTATCTAGTTGGATTTTTTTTTTGTTTAAATAATGTTAGTATTTTGATTTCATTCAATTTATAAATTGTAATAGGGTGATTACTTATGAAACGTGCAGTAATAAACGTTGATTATTTGATCGGTAGCCGCATAATTATATGTAGCATGGACGCTAAAGTGATTGACCACCGGTTTGTTTTTAAATAGATTTTAAATGAAATTTATAAAGATGGCAACTGATACTAAAGACGGTGACAAATTATGAGTAGATACAAAACAAACGATAATTAAAAAAAAATGTGAAAAAATTATCAAAACCAATTCAATCGCAACACAATCCTGAACACAATCATCAAATCAACCATCAACCTAACCCTGAACTCAATCCCAGGTCTACCTCAAATCAATTTTTAAATGAATCACTAAACCAACCTCTAACTTAAACTTATCCCCAACGATCCCCTTACTCAACCCAAACTCAAAATAGTTCAAACCAAATCTAAACCCACTACTTACATAACTCGACATTTAACGGCCGACTCAATCCCGAAATTAACTCGATTCGACAGCCCTATGCGTATATGAACCTATCTAAAATCAACTCAACTCGATCCAAAATTAATTTCCACCTGAACCCCTCATTCAAATCGATGCTAATGTTGCCTTAATTTTTTTATAAATAAAATACTTTCAACAAAGTGAGGCAAGAATTTTATTTAAAAAAAAAATTAACCCAAATTTAACATTAAAAACTTGACACGCCCCTCCAAAAAATTAATGATTTGTAGATGTAATACTCTTATTTGGACACGACGATATGTTCTATTCTATAAAATAGTGTAACCAGAATTATCATTCTACACCTATTTTAATAAAATAATCGGATTTTGGCCAAAATTATCATTGTCCGAACCCGATTCTAGTCGAGATATTGCTCCAAAAATATATAAAAACAATATAGCAACTCCTATAAAACTGATACATTAAAATCCAATTTAAAGAATTCACTAATCTATACAACTATTCACTCGGCAGTGAACGAAATAAAAGAAATTGTGAATTGTTCTACCATAGACAATCATAATAGATCTCTCATTTGACTAAAAACAGAAAATAAAAACAAAAATTTTCCATTCAAATATTATCGGTGTATTGCATATACGTATTATATTTGCAACGCATTCTAAAATCATTGCCTTATAAAATACACAACACAACGATACATTGGAATTATCAGAAGTTTTTGTTTTTTTCCTTTAGTTACTATGAAATGAGAAATCTAGTATGAATGTCTATGGTTCTACTATAGTAAAGAAAATCGAGAGTCTTCCAGAGAGCGTAATTGTTTATTTCGTTAGCGAGCGAATTTAACAAGGATATCCAGTAAAAAAAACTGAGCAGGAAATTAAGACAAAAAAACCAAATTGTACAGAAAGCATAAAGCTCACACTAAAAATTAAAAAATCGAGAAAGTTTATAATTCTAGTGGGATGGATTTTTCAATAATGCTCAATATGGCTTTAGAAAAAGTTTAATGTCGAAGACTTCTGTCATATTTTTAGATAAAGTATACGACAGGTTATAATAATGCATGACTGTTTATAGGTATTACGAAGGCCCTTGATATTGCCAAGTGGGAATTAAGAAAAAGTTTGCGGTAAAGGTTAAAAATATTTATAGTGACCCATTAATTAACTGTCACAATTGGTATGCCACAGGGGTCGGTTCTTGAACCAAATCATTTTTTAATATAAATAAATTCTATTTTTAAGTAAAGTTTACTAATGACACTGAATATATTTATTGTACAAATAACTGGTACGATATTATACATGGCATCTCTAAAACGATATTTTAATGAATTTCTTGCATTCGGTCAATTAGGAAGAAATTCGGTTATTTATTTACCGATTATGATGAAATTCGACAAATACAATTTGAAAAGTAATCTTGCACATCTCAGAAAATGGTTTAATTTGAATTACATTTTTTTTAAACGGGGTACCTATATTTCATTCAAATTTGATCACAATCAGTCCAAGTTCCACTCTAATTAGCCATATTCCAGAACTACATCTAACTTGAAATGAGAATCTCATTTTGGTTAAGAATTATCCAAGTTCCATCCTAAATTCCATCGCACACGTTCGATTTCAGCCAAATTGGTTAAGAATTAACCAAGTTATATCCCAATTGGCCATATACCATAGTTCGAGTTTAATTTTAATTCAATTTAGATTTTTTGTTCATCGAAATACCCATTTTTGTATCTTTTAAACGCAAAAAGACTGTTATGAGTTTTTTGTCAAATAATTTATTTTTCTTAATTAAAAAGTTTCACTTTAGTAAATCTTTTATTTTCTATCAATTTTAGAGAGGCTGGTGAATAAAATAGAGTTTGTCCCTTAGATTGCTTGGCTGTACGTTTAATGTGAAAAAATCGATACGGAGGTAATATCACAACAGGGTTGTGCGCTAATCGTATTAGTATGTAGTGGGGAAGATTGGTTTTGGACCAACGATCTTTATGGTCTATTTTCTTTATTTTCTTTTGGACCAAAGTAACCAGAAAATCACTTCAATATGACTGGTGTGAAGTAGGTACACTACGTTAACAGAAAAATGTGGCTACACAAATTAAGAAAAAAGTGGCGTTATAAAAAATTAGAAATCCTTCAATACATTTATTAATTAGAATTTATAATTCTGGAATGAAATTGGCAAAATCTAAATTCTTCTAATATTTTGTAGCAAGATTTAAATCAAATTATTTTGTTCTAAACCAGTTTTAGTAATTTGTATAGTTTCTGCTCAACACACTTTAATTTAGCTAATTGTTTGATTATTAGGTTGTGATCTAATCGGGTTCCTAAAAAAATTAAACTTCTCTCAAAACAAGTAATCGATTCAAACAATTTCTTTGGTGTTACTATGCGTTGGTAGGCGGCTGGAAAATTTGTAGGCCGAGTACCCAAGCCTGGGCTCAAAAATTGAAATTTTCCTGTCCAATAATCTGAAGCGAAATATTATCGTTTGTTTCAATAATATTCATTTGATTATTTTAACCATTACCTGTGGATTTAGAAGGTGTTTCAAATTCAAACAAACAATTTTGAAAAATCAATGTTGTGTGGAAATTCTTCAAATAAACTAACAATTATTATTCTTATAGTTCAACATCACAGGGAAACGACCTCTTAACAGAGAGCATCGATAATCGAAAGAAAACTTTCCAAATTATTTAGAATTATTTTCTATTGTCGATTTATAACCCTACACCATACGAATAAGATGTATGTCAAAATTGTTAAAAAAATTAATTCGATTTAATGTCGTCGTGTTTGTTTGTCGTTCGATGGTTCCTAAACTAGAATTCCAATTAATTAATTGTTTTACTAGTTGACGGCTTTTGTTGGCGGAATCTCGCAAATGATCAATTATTAACGGCAATCAGTTTTGTTTTGAAAGGTATTCCATCACGTTGGTATCGACAACCTTGATAAATTGGTACGAACTATGTAGCCAGATGATTGAAAGATTCGGATATCGAAAACAAAATTGAATCTCGGAAACAACTTCCAAAGGAACAATTTTTGTATTTTTACCAACAAATCTGAAGCTTGCTGCTATGAATTATCATAATACGACATACGTCGATTCCATATAATGTTCCAAACTATTCATTACCTCTAGTCGCAGGAATACATCGTACAAACACTGTGTTTAATAGGCCATATACTCAGAAAGAACACCGATGCACCGAAATATCAAATCTAATATCAATCATCCGGGCAATTACTGAGTAGCCTATACCCAAAACTGCGAAACATGTTAGGAGATTTAGGAATGTGTGGTTGGTATAAGCGCTTTATTTGTGAGTTTGAAACCATCGTGGCTACTTTGACAGACCTTAAAAAGAAGGTATAAAAATCGAATAGTGCAGCACTGCAGACAACTGGTTCAATGCTCTTAAGGAAGCATAAACCGCAGCACCCGGAATAGGAGGCGTATTATTCGCCAGAAATGAACGACCCATAGCATTCATTTCCCAAAAATGAAATGCAGCTCAAAATTTTTTCATTACGAGATTAGAATGTTATGCAGCGGTCATCACTCCCAAATATTTGAAATAAGTTTCAATATATTCAATTTTTATGCACGACTCTGAACAATCATTATCTGCAAACAATAGATTCAGCTTATTTCAACAACCGTGAGTAAATAAAGAACTCTCATTAAATGATGAAATGGTGATCAAACCAGTAACTCAATAATTTTAAATCACGGTTTATTTAAGCGTATACCTCTGATCGATCAGATCCATTATACAGTAGTGCCGAATCATCTGCAAATGCTAATTTGTCTACATAAAGGTTAAGTTCTAGAGTGAGTTATTGTAAATGAGGAAGAGAACGGGACCCAGGACGGAACTTTAAGGGACACCACATTTAACCTGCTCACTATTACTCCAAAGCCATTAAGAATTGTTAGCTGAGTCCTTTTTCCAAATAAGACCGAAACCAAGTATTAGCTGTTCCACGAAACCCGATTGAGAACAATTTATTAATTAATAAACTGTGGTCAACCGTATCAAATGCCTTTTTAACATCAATAAACAGTAAGTATTCATACATAGTTGACAGCATTGTTGTAGCATTCAGTTCTTCTCGAAACCCATATTGTTGTTCAGAAATAAATTGGATTTTATCTAGAAAGGACAGAATAGAAGAGCATTTACACATTTCTCTAAAATCTTTAAAAAAAATTGATAACAAAGATTTTGGGCGATAATTTGTCACTAAACTGGAATCATCACTTTTAAACAATGGAATTACCACAGCTTGTTTATGAGCTGCGGAAAATTAACCTAGGAGAAAACTTTTATTAAATATATGACACAAAGGTAGTGACAAAATATCTCCAAATTTCTTGATAACAAAGGAACTTATTCCATCAAGGCCTGAAGAGAATTTATTTTTGAGCATGGAAATAATAGAAGAAATTTCATAACAAACTGTTGGAATAGAACATTTAAATGATCTGAGCTGGTATTTCGACTAAAACCTTACATATATTCGTGAAATTTATTTTGCTCGATTAATACCATTACAATTTTCAATTGACATTGATTATGAGCTTGGTGCTGGAATCTTGTCCAACCAGTGCAACGATAATTGTAAACTTTTCTATTACAATTATTGATTTCTCCATTCAAATCAAGCTGATAAAGCACTGGCAAATGGTCAGAATTCAGATCATGTATTTAATAATGGCAGTGATATGTGATGAATTGGATATACAAATAAATCTAAAATACTGGAGGAACCTGTTGGGCTATAATAAGTTGGCTCAGTTGGTGCATACACAAAACACGAATTACTATTTTTACTTAATTATGTAAAATACGACCACTTATTTTTCTGCAAACAGTTCCAACTCGAATGGCGACAGTTAAAATCACCGCCAGCTTTCATTTCTCTGAGTAATTTTTATCAGTTCATTTCTAATATCATATAATTTGATGCATAACATTCGCTGCCAAAAGAATTATATGCAAAGCCCCCCATCGAGAGGCTTTGCAGATAATTCTTTTGGCAGCGAATGGCTCAAGATATCAAGAAATATGTGGCAATTGCTTTAGCTATAAAATAAACAAGACCTGTAATTACAACACTAAGCTAGAAATGGACTGGGACCATATCCTTGTTCAAAACGTGGCAACAATTACGAGCAAAGGGCAAGCGAGAGATAGCAAAAGATTCGGGAAAAAGACAATTCAGCGTGGTCTGAAAAATGGCGGCTAAATTAATTTTTCATAGATTTTCTAAATTTTGCATAACAACCTAGGTTTTTTCATTCCAGGTAACTTTTATAAGTTAACGGAAAAGTAAATTAAGCCTTTCCATAATACGTCAAGGTGAAAATAGATCGAAGCGGTTTTATGGTACATATTTTGTTTTTTAAGTTAATAAATGACAATTTTGGAGAAATAAAAATTCGAAATTATTGTTATGGATGTTTTGTAGTTTGCTGGATTTTAAATATTTTATTATTGTGGATTTTTATTCTTCTGAATTCTTACTGACGAATTTAGTGATTCCTATATTTTGGGGTATTCTCCTGTATAATCTGTGTGATTATCTTTACCATGGAAACAATTTTTTCTTTATGGTCGGTAGTACAAGTGTGATTTAATCGGTAAATTACAGATCAATTAATACCATTTACGGATAAACATAAAAAACGATTAATTGGTACTCCTTAATAGAAATTTGGATTTAAAACTAAATATAAATTCTAATTCGTTGAAAATTCGTTATAATAGTACCATATTAGTTAGAATGAAACTCCAATACTATCCTAATCACAGTAAGTATTGTACAAATGTTGTCAAGGTGTTCAATGTGTCAAATATTCAGTACCACAAAAACTATACCACATTAAGCATTTTATACCGCCTAATGCAAATTATATATTGATTATTTTTTTTCTGGGTCGCATTACAGATCAATTAATTACATTTTTACCATTTACCATAAAAAAAAAACGTAAATCTGAATCACATATAATAAATTAAATAAATTAATTATAACATTGACAGTAGTAGTCTATTCTTGTTCAATTTTTTATTTTTATTTTATACCATTATTTTTTAACGTTTTTGTAATGAATTAGTTCTTGTCATGCTATTAAATAAAATAAAAAAAAAATGAAAACTATCGTAACTTTTAATTTATTACTATTATTATTGTTGTGCCTGAAAATAGAATATCATTATATCTATCTACTCGTACATATATAAACTGTGTAGTATATTATGTTGTATATTGTTATGTCTATTCTATTTGTAGAAAATTAAGATTGAATACAGTTTGATGATATGAAATGAATTAAAGTGTACACAAAATACCGGATGCATGGTTGGCATTTTATTGAATGTAATTTCACTGTGTGAACATACAATACATTTTCAACTTATTTTGACAGCATACGAAAATTAATGATGTTTTTATTTTTGGATAGCTGGATACCGAACCGGCGTGCTTTAAAACGCGGCTTAATTGAAATTTTAAGGTAGGTATTACTTATTTTTTAATATTGAGAAAAGGAAGTTAAATTGGGTCGATTATTCGGCATTATTTTTCGTTGTATTTGTATCCAATGCAGATGGACGGAACTAAATCGATTTTACACGATATAAATATATTCAAAATCATTATAGCAACATTAACTGTGAGAAACCATATATTTTCCAGGACATTGAAAAAACTGTGTTTGTTTAAATATAAAGACAAGCACTACATGAGATAGAATCTAATAAGAGATATTACCACGACATGAAATAACAACCAATCGTTTCCACCTCATTTATTTTGACATTTTGTTTATAATATAAACACATATAGTAAGTATTATGTATGTATGATATTATACTTATTCAACACGAAACAAGAACACCTTTAAGTAAATTAAATAAATAAATAATAAACAGAGAACTTTATACATACATACCACACAAAATACAGCAACAGCAAAAATTGCGTGAATGATTTGGCAAGTTGACTTTAAACAACTTTTTGTGTTTTCTTTTAGTATAAAAGTTTTTCTCATTTTCTTAGTCTCCTTCTTATAATCAACTTCATCAATTTGTTAAGTTATTTTATTCATTTTTATGTTTTACCTTTACGATGTTACATACCCAATATATTTTAATGTGCTATGTTCAGTTTAATGATGCGGTTTAAAATGCGACATAATATATGAGACAGACAAATATGAAAAATAAAAACCCGTAATTAATTTTTATTGCAACAATCTTCCTGCGTTGTTTAAACATTTACTGGGTTAAATGGTTTTCTTTTTCTGTTTTTTTAACCAGTTTTCCATTTTATAGTGCTGTTAAATATTTATCGATGTAGGTACGAAGAAGGTTGACGATGCAATTAGTATGAATTTTATTATATCATCACTATTTTATTGTGTTGTCAGGTTAAATGCATCCGTTGTATTTATTAAATATTTTACATTTTATTATATTGGATTACTATATAGTTGGATTGGATTTTGAATTAGGAACAGAATTAATTTGTATATCAATAATGTATCTCAATTCTTCCGCTTTGGTATTATTGACGTTGGTGTTTTGGTAAAAATCGGCAATGCTTTATATATTCAGGTGTTTTATTATAAGCAGATAGGATCTTGCTTCTGCAAGATAATATTAATCGGTATGTCAATTGGGTAGTTGATAATTACTTATCGTTTCAAATCGTTTTAAAAAATGCTCTCATCGATTATTGGCCCGATATAGTGGTAATGTTCTCAACAGATTTGAAATTTTTACAATAAATTAAGATGATATACGCCAGAGCTCTGTGAACATACTTTAAATACTCCCTAATGCGTATTTCTACGATCAAATTTACAATAAGCCTACATTGTTTGGAATTTTCTCATTAGAGTTCCGAGATATCGAGGCTAGAAAAGGTTTAAAAGGAACTCCTGATTTATGCGCTTCGTCACTACTTTCCTAGAGATAATGGGCTATGCTTGCCTATTCACAAAAGCAGATATGCTTTATTGAATATTCAATTCAAATTACGCAGTAGGTAATTGGGAATTATTATTCCTCTGTTCTTTGCACTTTCCTTGTCGTCTTTTATGTTCGAAGAGAACTGAAATTCATTAATTGTCATATAATCCTGTGACACTTATTTTAATTTTCAGTTTTCTAGGATTTCATTTAGAAAGTCCAAGTCCAAGTCCAAGTCCAAGTCCAAGTCCAAGTCCAAGTCCAAGTCCAAGTCCAAGTCCAAGTCCAAGTCCAAGTCCAAGTCCAAGTCCAAGTCCAAGTCCAAGTCCAAGTCCAAGTCCAAGTCCAAGTCCAAGTCCAAGTCCAAGTCCAAGTCCAAGTCCAAGTCCAAGTCCAAGTCCAAGTCCAAGTCCAAGTCCAAGTCCAAGTCCAAGTCCAAGTCCAAGTCCAAGTCCAAGTCCAAGTCCAAGTCCAAGTCCAAGTCCAAGTCCAAGTCCAAGTCCAAGTCCAAGTCCAAGTCCAAGTCCAAGTCCAAGTCCAAGTCCAAGTCCAAGTCCAAGTCCAAGTCCAAGTCCAAGTCCAAGTCCAAGTCCAAGTCCAAGTCCAAGTCCAAGTCCAAGTCCAAGTCCAAGTCCAAGTCCAAGTCCAAGTCCAAGTCCAAGTCCAAGTCCAAGTCCAAGTCCAAGTCCAAGTCCAAGTCCAAGTCCAAGTCCAAGTCCAAGTCCAAGTCCAAGTCCAAGTCCAAGTCCAAGTCCAAGTCCAAGTCCAAGTCCAAGTCCAAGTCCAAGTCCAAGTCCAAGTCCAAGTCCAAGTCCAAGTCCAAGTCCAAGTCCAAGTCCAAGTCCAAGTCCAAGTCCAAGTCCAAGTCCAAGTCCAAGTCCAAGTCCAAGTCCAAGTCCAAGTCCAAGTCCAAGTCCAAGTCCAAGTCCAAGTCCAAGTCCAAGTCCAAGTCCAAGTCCAAGTCCAAGTCCAAGTCCAAGTCCAAGTCCAAGTCCAAGTCCAAGTCCAAGTCCAAGTCCAAGTCCAAGTCCAAGTCCAAGTCCAAGTCCAAGTCCAAGTCCAAGTCCTAATTCTATCCTACATGCCAAATTTCCTCAAAATCGGATAAGAAATGGCCAAGTTTCTTCCTAATTGGCCATATTCCAGAACTTTATCTGAAAATCATTTTAGAATTTCATTTCTATCGTACACGCCAAATTTCATAAAAATCGGATAATAAAGGGCCAAGTTTCTTCCTTATTGGCCGTATTAGAAACCATTTTAGAATCAAATTTCTATCGTAAACTCTGAATTTAAAGAAGGAATTTAAAGAAATGGCCAAGTCCCTTTCAACTGGCCATATTTCAGAACTTTATCTAGAAACCATTTAAGAATCTCATTTGCATCGTGCAGCTGTATTTTATCAAAATCGGTTAAGATCCATACAAATAAAGTTTTGCTCGATAAGTTTTGCCCCTTTATTTTCCGCACTTAACGCTTGTCTCTTATTTCCCCTTAAGTGTAACCAATAATTTCAAACAGCTACGTAGGTAAAGAAGTATTAATTTAAAAAGTAAGCGAATTACGATACAAATTCAAGACAAAGTATGCGTGTATTTCATTATACATTTTATTGTTGTATATATCTGTATGTGAGTCCACCATATTTTTTGTGCATCACTGCTCAATATTATTTTCCCGTTTATATATTTGTTCAGTCCCTTTTGGAAGACGTATTCCATTTTATTTACAACCACTTATCCGTTTTATTATACATTGAATCTACAATTTTGATTTGTTCATTAACTATCAACTTGACGGACCCTCGTTTCCCAAAAAGCAAACACAACCAAAATAGCAAGTTTTTTGTTAAAATTTTATTATTTTATTGACTTAATCGATGCTATAGATTATCAGACATTGATTAAATATAAAAAGTTAAAATTAAAATTAAAATTAAAATTAAAATTAAAATTAAAATTAAAATTAAAATTAAAATTAAAATTAAAATTAAAATTAAAATTAAAATTAAAATTAAAATTAAAATTAAAATTAAAATTAAAATTAAAATTAAAATTAAAATTAAAATTAAAATTAAAATTAAAATTAAAATTAAAATTAAAATTAAAATTAAAATTAAAATTAAAATTAAAATTAAAATTAAAATTAAAATTAAAATTAAAATTAAAATTAAAATTAAAATTAAAATTAAAATTAAAATTAAAATTAAAATTAAAATTAAAATTAAAATTAAAATTAAAATTAAAATTAAAATTAAAATTAAAATTAAAATTAAAATTAAAATTAAAATTAAAATTAAAATTAAAATTAAAATTAAAATTAAAATTAAAATTAAAATTAAAATTAAAATTAAAATTAAAATTAAAATTAAAATTAAAATTAAAATTAAAATTAAAATTAAAATTAAAATTAAAATTAAAATTAAAATTAAAATTAAAATTAAAATTAAAATTAAAATTAAAATTAAAATTAAAATTAAAATTAAAATTAAAATTAAAATTAAAATTAAAATTAAAATTAAAATTAAAATTAAAATTAAAATTAAAATTAAAATTAAAATTAAAATTAAAATTAAAATTAAAATTAAAATTAAAATTAAAATTAAAATTAAAATTAAAATTAAAATTAAAATTAAAATTAAAATTAAAATTAAAATTAAAATTAAAATTAAAATTAAAATTAAAATTAAAATTAAAATTAAAATTAAAATTAAAATTAAAATTAAAATTAAAATTAAAATTAAAATTAAAATTAAAATTAAAATTAAAATTAAAATTAAAATTAAAATTAAAATTAAAATTAAAATTAAAATTAAAATTAAAATTAAAATTAAAATTAAAATTAAAATTAAAATTAAAATTAAAATTAAAATTAAAATTAAAATTAAAATTAAAATTAAAATTAAAATTAAAATTAAAATTAAAATTAAAATTAAAATTAAAATTAAAATTAAAATTAAAATTAAAATTAAAATTAAAATTAAAATTAAAATTAAAATTAAAATTAAAATTAAAATTAAAATTAAAATTAAAATTAAAATTAAAATTAAAATTAAAATTAAAATTAAAATTAAAATTAAAATTAAAATTAAAATTAAAATTAAAATTAAAATTAAAATTAAAATTAAAATTAAAATTAAAATTAAAATTAAAATTAAAATTAAAATTAAAATTAAAATTAAAATTAAAATTAAAATTAAAATTAAAATTAAAATTAAAATTAAAATTAAAATTAAAATTAAAATTAAAATTAAAATTAAAATTAAAATTAAAATTAAAATTAAAATTAAAATTAAAATTAAAATTAAAATTAAAATTAAAATTAAAATTAAAATTAAAATTAAAATTAAAATTAAAATTAAAATTAAAATTAAAATTAAAATTAAAATTAAAATTAAAATTAAAATTAAAATTAAAATTAAAATTAAAATTAAAATTAAAATTAAAATTAAAATTAAAATTAAAATTAAAATTAAAATTAAAATTAAAATTAAAATTAAAATTAAAATTAAAATTAAAATTAAAATTAAAATTAAAATTAAAATTAAAATTAAAATTAAAATTAAAATTAAAATTAAAATTAAAATTAAAATTAAAATTAAAATTAAAATTAAAATTAAAATTAAAATTAAAATTAAAATTAAAATTAAAATTAAAATTAAAATTAAAATTAAAATTAAAATTAAAATTAAAATTAAAATTAAAATTAAAATTAAAATTAAAATTAAAATTAAAATTAAAATTAAAATTAAAATTAATATTAAAATTAACATTAAAATTAAAATTAAAATTAAAATTAAAATTAAAATTAAAATTAAAATTAAAATTAAAATTAAAATTAAAATTAAAATTAAAATTAAAATTAAAATTAAAATTAAAATTAATACAAACACAAACAAAAATACAAATACAAACACAAATACAAATGCAAATGCAAATAAAATTCAAAACAAAAATAAAAATAAAGATAGAAATGGAAATAAAAGAAATCTAAAATTAAAGTAAACGTAAAAACCAAAATAGAGATACAAATAAAATTAAAAAGATTTTTTCTGAAATCGTATACGAGGATTTTTTTGAAAACGCTAAACCACGGTATTTTGCACTGTTTGGAAAAAGTAAAGAAATACATATTCAATAGTTTGAAAATATTGTGGTCTGAGCGGATTTCAACGTCACTAGCTGCAAAGCTCCTAGATATACAAGCCATCAGCGTCGACCCTTTAAATTAAGAAGCTTAATTAAAGGGGTATACATTTTACGTTTTCCCATAAGAACCCATGTAAAATTGATCATTTTTGATTACAATTTTATGAATGAAAAATACTCGTAACAGAAAATATTTTTAGGTTTATATTTAAATCAAACCTTTTAGTATAACATATTTTAAAACTAATAATTTAAATTTAGTAATTTGTTAATTATAATTAAAAATAAAATTGTACAAATTTACTTTTTCTTTGTATGTAAATGTAAAAAATTAATGTAAATACAGTATAAAATTAATAAACAAAAAATCAATGACGTAAGATATTATGAAGTTAGCTACACAAGATTTTTTTCGTTTTCGAAAATTCGAATTTCGAATTTTGAAAATATTTTTAACAGTGCAATAATTATGTTAAATATTTATAATAGTTTTAGCGTATTTCTTATGAAATACTTTCGCATGATCGTTAAACTTGCTAAAACATTATTTTGGATTGTTTTGCTGAAATTTCAATTTAAATATTTCAATTTTTATATTACCGCCATCTGATTTCAAACACGGAAACTAAACGTCCATTTTGTTTTTTTTAAATATATTTAATTAGTCGAGTTTATAAGTAGGTGGCACTAATGGCTTATTATAAAAAAAAATTCGAAAAAGGGTATGACGTCATGACATAAAGATGTGTTTGTAAATAAAGGGTTTTTTATTTGAAAGTTCAAATTTTAACCTGACGGCTTGTATATCTAGGAACGCTTTGCTAGTTGTGACAAATTTACAACCTGTAAAAGCGAGGATTACTACGCGAGGTGAAACAACTACCACCGGAGCAGTAGAAATACACGTGGGTGCAATTTTAGAAAAGGAATTGATCATAAATTTGACGGGTCAAGAAATTCCTTTAGACGTGGCCAAAATTCTCAGTTTAGGAATTATATTTTATTAACCTTTTAGAAAGGATTCTGTTCCTTATAATAAAATTGTTGCGGATTTAGATATTGGCGTTTCAAAATTAGATGAGAAAACTCATAATAATATTAAAAATAGAATTATAAATAGTTTAACAGATTTTAAGTGCAATAATATTTCAAACAAATATTTTTTTTAAATTGAGGATACGCAAAAAATTCCGGTTGGCCCTAGCAATTGCTTCTTAGGACATACTAGCAATACTAAGTATTGGAATATAGAATTAAGGGATAAAGAAGAACGCCTTTTCTTTTCTCAGGAATCTTTTTGCAGGCATATTAAACATATATTATTTAACAGATTTTATCAATTTCTTTTTGTTTGTACCTATTTGATACCGAAAATACATTAAACCACCGTCCTAGTAACGAAGCAAATTAACTGAAACACATTAATACTACTAATAAAAAAATTAGAGGTCATCAATTACAAAATGATCGTTTGATTAGTCCTATTATTTTGAACAAGCCTTCAAAACTGTTTCGAAATATTCTGTTTCCTAAGTGATTGACGCAGCTTCAATAATTTCGACATGCAATATAAAATAAAAAATTAATTTACGACAAACAGTGATGACCCTCATCATATATGTAAGCATGAAACTAATACAAAAAAAAATAATGCCACCTCTGGTAAAACATTCAAAACTATCAAAACATCTCTGATATATCTGCACACAAAAAAAATACTTTAAAAATAATCTATACACACATATACAAACACACACACACACACACATGCCCAGAGACAACACTTGGAGATTTATCTGTTCGTTCTCCTATAAAATTATATTATTTGTATATACAACCAACCGAAACAAAAAGTCTATATATCTTATTATATTATTGAATAACAGACAACGACACTGTAGTGATTAATTAAGTTGTCTTAATAATAAAATAACAACAACAAAACATAACAGCAAAATATAATAAGAAAGCGAAAAAGAGCTTTAAGACAGCAAAGACGGCACAACAACAAATCGGTTCGGTTTATAATTTTGCCTCGCACATGAAATGAAATAGAAAATAAGATAAATGATTAATGCGTGTAAATTTATTGTTTTCTAGATTGTTGTTAAATTATATATAAAAAAAAAATTGTTGTAAGAAAAATGGAAAGAAAATGAAAATTATTTATTATATCTGCCTGATTTTTTGTAGTTTTAATGGCTAAATGTAGGCTTTGAGATATTTATGATTTAGTTCTACTTCTTCAAGAATTTTGTATTTATATAAATTAAGAGTTTTTTTGGCATCAATTTTATTGACTTTTATCTTATACAAGCTGGTAATTTTTATGATTGTATTTATATATATGCCAAACGATATTTAGCACAAATGTGGAGGTGCATTGAAACATGGTTAATTTCAGTCTGATAACGTTTGTATTCACACCCATACATTTTCGAATACAAACCAACCACTTTATACTGTAGAATAGCTATAATCAAGATGAAAATTAAAATAAAAATTTAGTTAATTTTAATTTACGTGCAAACAAAAAAATGTTTTTTTTTTTAAATCAATTTTAAATAACACAAAATCATCGTGTAACACGAACATAACCCTAATACGTTTTATATTATAAAATCCATTAGAAACGCAGTCCAATTAGGGTTATTTATCAATTATTATATGAATTCGCTTAATAATATATTGCGCTATATATAAACAAATAACGTTAATAAATGAAAATTGCAATTCAATATAAAAAATTTCAGAACCGCAAAAAATAAAATCTTAAATTTATTTTTTTTTTTGTATTTTTAAGGAAATACAACTTCAGGTCATTAATTTCGTGACCAGGAGATCGCACCTGGGTAACATAACACGTTATTATTATTTTGTGTATAAAATTGTAATCTTTAAACATTATCAGAATGAACGTAAATTAAAAATAAAAATAAAACACAAAAAAAAATGCGACAAGGAAATACAAGAAATATGGAGAAAAAATGATATCATGTACTCGGTTATGGAAAGGGGAGAATACTATTAAGTGATAAATATTAGTTATTGGTGTAAACAAATTTATAAATTTATAGGCTGTCTCTGTATAAAGACTTAGGATACAGTAAATAAACGTAAAACTATCAGTTAAATTTAAAAGATTGTTAAAGGTTTGTTTTCCGAATTTCGTTTGCAAAAAATAAAATTGCAAATAACACAGAAAATTGGAAATATGATTCTTGAATACAAAAAAATACACACAAATCCAGAAAACATAAGGTTATAAAAATGAAATCAATTAAAAACAGACCATTAACACGACAAAAAACACAAACCTTACAAATTTGAACGAATCCAAGTGAAGCTTCATCGCAATATTTTCAAAGGCAAACACCTTGCACCTGATCTTTAAAATGACGGGAAATAGAAATCACAAAAATTGTCTAAACCTTACTTGATTAGGTTATAGTTTCCAAAACAAAAAGTATTCCTATCGCTTGGGCAAAGACAGCATTAGTCCATTATGCATATCACGAAAAATATCTTCTCAAGTGCAATATGCAGCAAGTGATATGAACCGTTTATTTTGAAAGTGGAATAAGTTACTTGTTGCCAGATTATAGTCCTTCTAACGGTAAATAATTTATTATCAAAACAAAACAAAAAAAATCCCTAACACTCGTGCAAAAAATAATAATTTCAAAATCCCATATGTTTTTTCATTTATTGTTTTTCTATTCTTTCCATATATGTAGAATATAAAATATTCGATATAAAATATAAAAATTAAAAATAAAACTAAAAATACAAACGAAAAAAGAAAATAATACAAGTAAAAGTAAATATCATGCAAATACATTATTAAACAAAAATTTAAAATTTAAAACTTATTCTATTAAAGTATAGTGCTTTAAACTTACTTACATTACATAGATGCGGCTTTGACAGATTGGTGGATATTATTCCAAAGATTTACTCCATAAACAAGGAATGGATGCCAAAATTCAGTTTTTCAAATAAAAATAAGGGTGCTTTCTAAGGTATCAAATTTAATAAAAAAGATAACGCCACTAGTTCAAGATATCTTTCCAAACTCGAATTAAAAATTTGCTTAGATAATAGAGCAATGAGATCCTCTTCTTATGGTGAATATATGTAAACCTAGTACAGGAGTTGAACGAAACATTTAGCTGTTTAAATTCTAAAAAAACAGGTGCACAATATGATGTAAAGGGTCCTACTAAAGTGCAAATAATATGACATTTCATGTTAAAGTCAATTTACTTAAAAACTCATACATTTTACTACATAAATCATTTATATAGGTTGCCCAATTCAATTTACTATCTATGACCAAACCTAAGAGAGTCGCTAATATTTTCATGATATTTCTCCGATTGACGCCACAAATGCAAATAGGAAAATATAAGTTGACAAGTACTTCTAGAAAAATTAAATTCATAGCATATACATAGATATCAACATTGAAAGATCAACCTTGTTAAATGCTTTAGAAAAGTTTAAAAGAACTAGAATGGCCACTCTTCCAACTTCAATGTTAGATGAAATTTCATCGACAATTTTTGGAAGTAGTGCTGTGGTTTGTCAAATAAGGGTTAACCTGTAATTGAATTACTTTTCAAAAATTTAAGATAAAGTTGTTAATTTATTAATCGGATGAAATTCATTTGCAGTAGCCGGAGCACGTAATTTAGGATGGTATGATTTAGGTATGATCGAGGCAATTTTCCATTCATTAGAAAATACAGATTTAGTTAAACCAAAGTTTACTATGTACGTTATGTGAGCTTAATGAACCATAGCGCTATGCCATCAGCTCCAACAGCAAGTGATTTTATACTGCACAACTGGATGAGAATTTCCTCTTCAGAAACATTACGAAAATAAAAAGTGTTATGATCCGTTTATGTAAGATTTATAATTTTTTCAGAATAATTTACTTGGAACCTGGCTTTTGAATTTACCATTGAAAAATTTACGTTTAGCAGCCCTAATCATTATTCAGTTTGACACAACTTCCAATTCTAATGCAAAAAACACGAATATTGCGGAACTTGAGAATATTATTGATGTAGGGGATCTTACATTCTTTGCACGAAACTATTTACAACCTGTTTGAGTGGTACATACGCTTCAAAAATCCCATTCACGATTGAATTTAATACTGTAAGTTGAACATTTACATCATACAAAATAACGGGACTGGCACAATTGGAGACAAGGCCATCTCACACGGTTCACGCAAGAGCACTATGTGACTTTTGAATATAACAGCTAATCAGATGGCTAATCTACTTTTGTTCAAAACGAATAATCTTTTCTTGTTATCATTCGACACTTTACGGAAACTACTATTCGATAAATCTAGCCAACGTCATCTAGCGACATTTTTAATAAATCTGCAAGCATTTTAAATTTTTTAGAGCTTTTACGATAGAAAAGAATGTTTTATGTATTGAAGATACGCAAAAAATTTTTTTTTTTATATTGATAACAAACTATTTCGCTATTATAATGGAGAAAAACCAATTTAGTATTTAATTTTCAATTTAGTTCATTGGTTTAGTATTTAATAAAAAAATTCAATATTTAAACTCAATCATTAATTACTGAAAATTAATTTTATAAATTTATTTCATGTTTTTTAATTTTGTTTTAAATTATTTTTCCAAAAACTACATTAATTTTAATTTTAACTTACTTTTTATTTTTATTATTATTTTTATTTTAATTTTTATTTCTATTCCTAATTTTATTTTTATTATTATTTTTAGTTTTATTTTAATTTTAAGAAGATCAAGATAAAACTAATTTGATCCTCATCCTCAAGATAAAACTAATTTGAACAATCTCACTCAACAATTAAGAAGAGAAATCAAAGAATTGAAAAATGAATCAGTCAGCAACTATTTAAGAAAATTAACTAATGATAGCAGTACTGATTATTCTCTTTGGAAAGCAACCAAAAGAATTAAAAGACCAATAATACAGAACCCTCCAATAAGAGTAGCAGGTGATAAATGGGCTAGGAATAATGAAGACAAAGCTCGAGAATTTGCTGAACATCTTGAAAAAATATTCCAGCCACATCAAGATGAAACATTAGAAGCCGAGATAATATCTGAACAAGCTGTGCAAGAAAGTAAAGAAATCCTACCGACAACACCAAAAGAAGTCGCGTGTGAGATAAAAACTAATATGAATATGAAAAAAGCTCCTGGCTACGATCTTATTACAGCAGAAATCTTAAAAGAACTGCCAAGGAAAGCTCTGGTAAAGCTCACCAATCTTATAAATGCAGCATTTAGAATCAAATATGTACCAAGCTTGTGGAAAATTGCAGAAGTAATCATGATTCCAAAACCTGGGAAACCACCACACATAACCTCATCTTATAGGCCAATTTCGCTATTGCCAGTCATGTCCAAACTCTTTGAGAAGCTTCTGGTAAAAAGGTTAAATCCGATAATCGAGAGTAAAAACTTAATCCCAAATCATCAGTTCGGTTTTCGTAACCAACACTCAACAATTGATCAAGTTCACCGAATAACCAGTATAATTGAGAAAGCACTAGAGGAGAAAAAAATCTGTTCAGCAATATTTCTAGACGTTGCCCAAGCATTTGATAGAGTGTGGCATGAAGGACTTAACCATAAATTAAGAAATCTTCTACCAATCCAATTTGCTAATATACTGGAATCTTACTTAAAAGATAGATTCTTCAGGATTAAGTTAGATGACACTTTCTCTGAATTGAAAGAAATCAACGCAGGAGTTCCACAGGGCAGTGTATTAGGGCCGGTTTTGTACCTAATATACACTTATGATCTTCCTGTATTAGAAAACAATACAGTGGCGACTTTTGCAGATGACACGGCGATCTTAGCTGTTGGCACAAGCAACGAAGAGTCAACACAAAAGTTACAAACAGCAATAACTAAAATTTATAAATGGACAAAAAGTTGGCGAATAAAACTAAATGAAACTAAATCAGTTCACATCAACTTTACAAACAGGCGATTCGAACATATCCCGATTACCATAAATCAAGAAATAGTACCGTATGCGAACACAGCTAAGTATCTCGGCATGACCCTGGATGCTAAACTGCGATGGAAAGCACATGTCAAAAAGAAAAGTGAAGAACTAAGGATTAAATACAGAAAGATGTATTGGCTGATGGGAAGGAACTCTTCTTTATCAACATACAACAAGCTGCTACTTTATAAGCAAATATTGAAACCCGTTTGGACGTATGGTATTCAACTTTGGGGTTGTACCAAACAGAGCAACGTAAATATCATCCAAAGATTTCAGAATATGGTATTAAGGAACATCGTTGATGCACCTTGGTATGTCAGGAACAATGATCTCCATAGGGACCTTAAAGTGAACCTCATCGTAAATGAAATTCAGGAGAAAGCGCGGAGACATGAAGAGAGGCTCCGGCATCATGTGAACATTGAGGCAACTCAGCTTCTAAGCAACACGAATTTAATACGTAGACTTAAAAGAACCAAACCTTTTGAGTTGGTGTAATATTGTTAGCTTAAACAGCATTGTGCTGTGTAAAGCCCACTACAAAGATATGGTTTAATTCAATTTACCAGACTCTATGGAACGCCAATGGGAAGAAGCCATAGATTAATATTAAGTTAGTAAATTAAGTCAGAAACAAATTGCTCATTAGTCCAGGAGACTAGATTGTAATAACATTAAATAAATAAATAAAATTTATTTTAACAAAAAAAAAAAAAAAAAAAAAAAAAATTTTAATTTTTTTTTTTTTAAGAAGAGGAGAAATTGTTAAGAGTTTGCAATTCAGTTTCGATCTGCGAGCATGTGAAAAATAATCAATTTTCAGTACATCTCATCAGGCTATAGCGACTGAACTGCTAATTTATTACACTGATTTTTTCCTATATATAGGAATCAACCGTGCACTTGTAGTATTAGCGAATTTTTACATTCCCCTTTCTAAACTTTTAACAATTTCAATGTTAGTGTATTTAACGCATACATGCGTGCATTTTTATTTATTTTTTAATTTTCGTTTGTTTTGTAATTTGAAATATTTAGTTTCTCCTTATCAGTGGAAGATTATTGTTTATTTCGAAGGGCGAAATTATTCAGGGTGTTGGGTAATGAATTATGTTAGGATCTTTTTTCGTATTACAAAAAATTACCTTAATTCATTCTTATCGGCCTTTAGCGATTGAACTGCTTAAACTATATTTAGGCCTAACCAAATAAGTTTTTATTTTATCTAGCTATGTATAATAAAATATTTACTTATTGTGTATTCTATTTACAAATTTGCTTGTCCAGTAATATGCCATTTTCCGGACTCGATACCTAATATACAAATTTTTGAATTATACGTAGTCTTACTTTGGTCTTTTTACAACAACAATGCAATACAAATTCATTCCGGAATGAATAATTTCGTAATTTTGAATTTTGTTAAATACACTTTATTTAATAATTCATTATCGCTATTTTATATTTGTAAAAATTCTAATAATAAATTATTTTTATAGAGCTCCGCGCCAACTGTTCAAATTTAAAAAAAAATTATTCTTAGCTCTTACTTTGGGCAAAATTTCATTCCTATTCGAATAGAAATACCAATGTAAGACACAAAGCGTTTTTGTTCAGCGATTTGATATTACTTTTGATAATTCACTTGAATTATTTTCAAAATTGGACCGGTTATTTTGAAAGTGGTGTAAAGTCCATATTTTTATTTATTTATTTATTTTATATATTGGACAGAAACGGGTAAAACTCAATAACATGCTGCCACATTAACCAGCCGTGATTTTTTCATCTTCGGCCGGGAATCGAACCGGAGACCTCCGGAGCTTAAAGCAAGCATGATAACCACTGTGGCATCTAGGCGGCCTCGGTGGCACAGTGGTATATGAGATTTTGAGTTTTCTTATTTTTTGCATTAGGGATTTAATTTTTTTTTTTGACTATAAATTGTTTACCGACTAAAAGATTATACTTTTATATCTCTAGTGTTATAATTAACTCAATTTTTTAGAAAAAGGGACTTACACCACTTTCAAATATACGGCTCAAATAATAATATTGTTGATAATGACTTCCTGCGTGCGGTTAGCCAATTGGTGGTTGGGAAATATTATTCCGATAATATGGTTCATTCGAAAGTCCATTCCTCAAATCGGGCCCTTCAGTAGGGTTTCTTCGTGAAGCTGAAATAATTAATTTTTGGTATCTTCCACGATAAAAAGAAATGGCAAAAATTTCTCAAATTTCAGAATTCTTAATGGCATCACTGCAAGTGTATGGTAACAGTTAATACATATCTACAAAATGTTTGGAGTTAATTTTGTGTAGGTAAATCTCAACTGGGCAGTAATATCCCATTTTATAATTATCTTTAAATATGACGTGGAATTCAGAGGAGTAAAGGTTATCGAGAAAGTACTATCGAAATCGGACTAATCATTTTGATAGTGCACATTGACATACGATCAAGACTAAAGTTTTTAGGTCGACGTCAACAATGATGATGATGGGAACCCATTATTTATTTTTTTATCCATCTATTGATCAAAATCATCGTGTTTCAATTTTGAATCAATCAATCATGTTCGCCAACAAGACAAGACATACCGAAAAACAAATACATCATGTTCACATGATAAATCGATCATAACATGCTTCAAAATTCATCTCACTCGTAATTTATATTATAAATCAAATATTTCAAAAATGAGGATTTGAGATATGTATTATAAAAAAAAAATGGTATATTACAAAAATTAAAAACGATTAATCATATTCTCTGTGTGTATTTATACATACAACCTACATATATATACATTCGGATATTTTATCAACATTCAACAGTAACCCCAAACATTAAAAATAAAATTAACTAAATTGAAAATCCCTGAAGTTAATTTTGTTCAGTTTTGACATGGCACATCTGTTAATCACTTTTTTCTTCGTTTCACCAAAAACAAAACACAAATTCCCATCAATATTCTTGCTTACACTCACTTTTATTCAGGCATCGGTGTGCGATATGGCAGCGAACGGAACAAAAATTGAATTTAATCAAAATTTAAATTACACACACAGACACAAGCACAACACAACAACAAAAACGAAAACAATAACTCAAAAAAACATTACATTGATTGATGAGTTTATTTACATTTTATTTTTATTTTTACATAAAACATTAACTCCGAATAAAAAGGTATTCAACATAACAACAACAGCAACAACCAACAAGCCAACAAACAAACAAAAAATTGTTAAAGCGAAGAAATTATTATTAATTTTCGCGATTGAAATCAATATGTTCGTTATTTTATATGTACATACAACATACCATTTCAACCTGTCAAATATAATAACTGACATTATAATTAATAATTTTCATGATGTACTGAAATTTTTGCTTTCAGATTTAATTTGGCAGATTTTTTTTTGCTGTTGTTTTGTTTGGTACTAACCGAACATTTCTTAATTTGGGTAAGTAGCTTTATTGCGATATATTTTGATTGCAATCAATTTAATCTCTCTAAAAAATAAAAAATAAAACACATGCTATATACATTATACCCAGATATCTCCATTCATCCATCCAAATTTACAGATTATTTATTATATACAATTTAATAACAGACAGCACAAGCTTTCCGAAATTTATTTTCTGTATATAATATGATGGCGATATAACATTTTAATTTGTGTATAGGTATATGTGTTTGTGTATGAGTATTTAGCAATGTGGTGTAGACGAATATAGCGCTCAATTAATCAATTTTTGGTTAATTGCGTATATGACTGCTTGGATAATTAAAAAGTAGCATTTGTGTTGATTGAGTCGTATTGACCTTTTAATTGCAGGCCAATTTATAATATATACAGAGCCAAACGATTCATTTAAATTGGCATTGGCTTAATGAAAATCATCAAATTCATTAAAATGATTGCTTAATGGTTGTATTCTAAGCGAAAATGATTGGATAGTAGATCACGAACCTGTCTAACCTAGATCTACTTATTTGTTGATTTTTATGTTGCCAATCTCTGTAATTGTGTTATTATTTCTTGTGTTGCTATACATCTGTTACACGTATGCTCGTAAATTATTTTCAATTATTTAGATTGTAATTTTGTAATTTATTATAATAACTGCATATACATAAATCAGGTAATTCAATTTAGTTTGTTAACAGGAATTTAAATTCTAATCTCGTCCAGGTTCAAATAAGAAAATTGGTTTCAAGCCTTTAGAAATTTAATAAAAGGATTATTTGGGTTTAGACTAATTTTGTAAAATTGTTTATTAAATTGTTTAATAAACGTTCAATTATTAATTTTTTTAACCACTTCACCGATGGCTGCGCACTAGGATGAAAAAATGAATTTCACTGAGATATTATTTTCACTATACCTATCTTAATTAAAAGAAAATTTAAAATAAACAAAAATTGCGTTCGATTCATTAAAATATTTTGTTTGGGAAAAATTATTGAGAGATTTTGTCACTAGAATATATTTGTGGTCATTATATTAGGCAACAATAATCAGATTACGTCATATTGAAGCACGTTTGAAAGACCATATTTTAGTTTACAATTTTCATGAAGTTAGGTTTGAAAAGAATCAGTTGTGTTAGAGTTAGTTTTGAAAAACAAAAAAGAGTGAAATTTCTGAAAAATAGCAAATAAATGGTTTGCTCGCTTCCATTCCAAGGATCCACCCTTGGTGACAACCACACATATCTTTGATGACACGGCAAAAATTAAGAGAGTTTGGGAAGTTTTGATGCATCCATTGTATAGTTTGAGCCTTGTACCTACTCTCTGATTACCATTTGTTTTTTTTTGATAGTTTGAAGTTTGCTTCAAAAAACGGTTGTGAAAGTTGCTTGTCCAAGATTTTCGCCGATAAACCACAGAAGTTGTACCCTGGGGAACGAACTATAGGACATTTTGTTATCTATTTGTTCTCATTAATTCGAAACTAGCTCCGATGCAATTCACATCGTATTAATCTATTAGAAATCTTCATTCTTCTGAAGTTAAATTTTAGTAATATTTACTATAAGCAGCTCAAACCAATCGTATTACTTCACCAGAGCAGGGTTTCTGAAGCGGTGTCTACAAAGATTCGTATAAGGTAATTTTTTAGGCTTTCTCTTCTAAAACTGATTATTTTTTTTATACTGAAATTTCGGATCCTTGAAATGCTTGAATATACATATACATTCAAAGACTGAAACCTCACGAAACGGTACGTGCATACATTAACTTAATTCCAAACCTAGTCCGCAACATAACCCAAACTCAACACCCAACTCAATCTGCAAACCATTATGTTACCAAATCAAATCAACAATTTCAATTTCTCTCTGATTCGACCCTTAACTCAACCAAAAACTAAACGCCAAACATCACTCCAACTCATTGTACTTAACTCAAATTAGCTCATTGTACCTCTAACGCAACGCCCCATTCAACCACCAATAAACTCCGAACTGTATTACTGACTCAATCCGAATGCAATTCCACACGGTTGAAAAAATTGGTATAAAATTGATAAAATTTAGGTATTCATATAAGTCCACGCAAAATATAGTATTAAACTAATATATTCATTCTGTATTCAAATTTCATACCCGAGTCTATCAATTTAAATTGTATGATCCTATTAAATATCCAATAAGATGAAACTATTAAAATAATACCAAAGCAGTATGAACAATTTTTATACTATTACGATACAATTCTAATAACACGATGTATTAAATGAGGTGATACCAATAAGATATTAAATTAAATACTATCTAGGTATGAAATAAGTTAATATACAATAGGTATTAATTTAACACAATTTTTGTGTAAGAAATTATTTAAATTAATAGTATAGAAATGATATTAAAACAATACTATATTAAATATAATATTAATAATATTATTATTAATATTCAGATTATAAGTTAATTCTAGAATTCAACATATATTCTAATAACATATTATATTATTTATAGTCATAATTTATTTAGCTGTTACATAACTATTTACATTAATTGTATTTTAAAATTTTTGTAGAATATAACATTTATTGGATTTTCTCGAAGTTACCAATTCATAAGTACCGTAAAATGGGGTGAATAGAAACACTTTTCAAGTTTACAAGCATGTACTGCTAAGAGGATATTTGTTTTTGATATAATGAAATATCTTAAAATATGGGTCTTGGTTGTACTCTTTCCTTTTCAAACTACTTTGTTCTATTAGAAATGAATATATCGGATTTTTTTAAAAAAAACCTCACTGTTTCTATTCACATGCTATTGGGGTCATTGAATTTCGGTTTCTTTCTATTCCTATATTCATTTATGATTTCTGGTGAAACAGCAGCCCGATTTCTTTTGGTATTTTGGCATAACCAGCGGTGAGATAATGCTTGCTTGTATCGTTTCACAAACGAGCAGTTGAATTCTTTACCGAGTAAGTTGTCCTTAAATTTTTCGACCTATCTCTCTTGCCGGTTTAACAATTCTTGAAGATTCATTCGTAATGTTATTGTACCAATGGGATAACCCACTCTGAACAAATGATCAATCTGTCCACAAAGATTTTTTCTTCAGTTTTGTTTTAGCAGGTTTGCCCACCTGATTTTGTATTGTATCACCTTTTTTAAATGGCGATATATCACGGAATGGTGTATACCGTATTTCTCTGATTATTTCCTTAATCATAACTTATTATTTTTAACATCTTCAACTGCTTGTTTCAATATCAGAGGATCACGCTTTTTATAATGTTTTTGGCTCTTCGAGTTGTATTGTCTGGGCATTTTAATACTCTGTAGCAATCAAAAACAGAAATATATACTATAATAATTTAACATTAGGGAAATTTAGTAATTTTGAATTAAGGAAAACTTGGTAATGTGAATAAAAACACTAATTTCTGGTGTTTCTATTCACCCCACACTTCCTAATTTTTGACAATAAACTACAAAATGGTAAAATTTAGGGAAACCGGTAAAGTTAATTACAATTTTAACCACACAAGTAAAACGAAGACATAATTGAACAACTTACATGAATTTTCTCTGATATTACTCCAACGATGGCTCAATTACCTACATACAAAGTTTTTTAGAGTATTTTTCGAACCAAAAAATGTTGATTTATATTTACCAATGTATTCTTTAAAACTGCCGGTGTTCCACCAAAAATCCCTATTATTTCTATTTTTGCACTCATCACCAACTTAAAAAATTAACGTTGCTTTTTTTTTATTATGTATTATGAAAAATTATTAAATTAAGTTAATTATTTTTTAAAGTTTTGTTTCTATTCACCCCGCTGTTTCTATTCACCCCATTTTACGGTACATATATTCTCATCAAACTTAAGGCAATCAAAAACACATCGAGTGGAACTATTAGAATTGTAATCTTCTTCTACTTCAAATGAATTATGAAATTTATCAAAACATTTTGTAATAAACTTTTTACATAAAAGTAAGTAACGGGTTCTAAATTTAATAATATGATTAATTTGGAAAAAATAAGTCCTAGAATCAGCTGTCAATGAAATAAATAACAACGGACGGTAATGTACAAAATTTTCTAAGTATGAAATTATAAATAATGGTTCGCTCTCAAGATATTTTAATGAAATCCAATCGTTAACTATTTCTTGAAGTAAATCTTTAGAAGGAGAAATAAGTCTGCCAATTTTTAATTCATGTTCCATTGCAAAATGTTCCCAAATTATAGCAACCCTTTTCTGATGCCTGTGGGACAAAGTTTTGGGTAGATCTATAAATTTTTTCAATTTTGTAGACAAATTTTTAAAATACTGATGTTTAGATTCGTATCTTATTGTAGAAAATTGGCTCAATGGACCTAATTTTTCTAGAACACTTGGGTAGTGCGTAAGTATGTGGTGTTTGGGAATAAATTTAAGTTTATACACTTGCGTAATAATAGTCAAATGCCTTTCAATTAATCGTTTAAGTCTAGTAATTGCACTAATATTAATATTTTTTGAAAAAGCGATTTCTAAAATATCAAGAATTGTTGTGATTCCCTCCCACCGCTCCATCATTGATAAAGTTATTAAATCGCCAAATATAAATGGTAAATGAATGGCCAAACACCAGCATTGAGAAGCGGAAAGTTCCAATGATTCTTTAGTAATAGCTGACGTGGGAAGCACTTTCCTATATAAATAACCGTAATTAAATGAATGTACTCGGTCATTTATACGCTGCATATTAATTAATTTGGAATCAGAAAAGAAGTTAAATAAAGCTAATATTATAAAAGGTATTATCCCTTCAAGTAAGTCGTGCGTCGGATCCACTGTACAATTTTTTGCTATATCATAGTACTTTAGTTCATTAAGTATAGAAATGCTTTTAACTCCTTTTTTGAAAATGTTGTCGTCATTTGAAGCGTTTTTCAAACTATCAAGTGTACGCATTATTTTGGAGTTTTCAACAAATACGTTTTGTATGTCTAGTGACAGAACCAAGAGTGAAACCTTTACCAGTTGAAATGCCAACCGTTTCTAGAATTTTTAGATCGTCAATAAGAGGTTTAAGAATTTGATTATAAAAAGTTCCTTGCTTTAAATCGTTTGCATTAAACAACGCCACTAAATGAATATTTTCATTGCGTGATAAATAAAGATGAGGAAGATTTTGAACTGTAAAATAAATTGCTCCAATCTTGAATAAAATTGAAGAATTTATTGAGCAGACTAATTTTCGTCGTGTTCAATGGATTCCTTAACACTAGAAACCTTTCTTTCTTCACAGCGGTTCCACTTATCAATTACCACCATTGTAATTTGTTTTCTTAAATTTATAAATTAATTAATCTTAAATTATTAATATAAGGCCCAATTTATAGCAAGTATAATTTGAATTTAATTGGGCCAATGCAATGACAAGCGCACAACAGTGCATAGGACACTTATTAAATTTGGGATGAAATAAACTTTATTTCAGTTCAGCCTGTTGTACGTGCCCTGAATCTCCAACATACTCCGCACCTTGAAAGAATATCTTTCAATCAATTGGAAGTTTGGCCAACTTATGAATTGGACGTCTGAAGATACCGTGAATTGATTTGATAGTGGCTACTCGCACTAAACCATCATCGCCGGGATGAACTTCACTGACTCTGGCTACATGCCATTTGGTTGGTGCTAAATTATTTTCGATGACCACAACTAAATCTCCAGGTTTCAAATTCACTTCGACTGTCTGCCATTTACGACGTTGCTGTAGAGTGTTAAGATAGTCGGTTGAAAAGGTTTTCCAAAATCTTTGTGTAGTTTGTTGAATCATTTGCCATTTGCTTAGTCGATTAGTGTTGACAGATTCTAAGTTTGGTTCGGGTATAGACAGCAGTGGATCCCCAATTAAAAAATGGCCTGGTGTTAAATAATTTAGGTCACTGATATCACTGATTCGCTGCATAGTGGTCTGGAGTTCAAAACTGCTTCCACCTGGCACAACAATGTATAGTACTGTTCATAGGTAAGTATGGATGATCCGATACATTTTCGTAGATGTTGTTTAGTAGATTTAATTCCTGCTTCGTATAAACCGCCCATGTGACTTGCAGTTGGGCACGTGAACTTCCACTGAGTGTAGTTTGGTAGCAAATGATTAGTTACTTTCTGGTTGTGTTCTTCTGATTGGAATAACTTTGCTAGTCGTTGGAGTTCTCTATCAGCTCCAACAAAATTGCTGCCATTGTCACTATATATAGTGCTTGGGTAGCCTCTTCTTGCAGTAAATCGGCGGAGCGCTGCAATAAAGGCTTCTGTCGTCATATCGGTGACTAGCTCCAAGTGCACAGCTTTGCTTGCCATGCACACGAATAATGAGATGTACGCCTTTTGAATTTTTGCGTTTCGTATCGTTGACGTCTTAAGCATTATTGGCCCCGCGTAATCAACTCCGACATTTTCAAATGCTCGCTTTGGATTCAAAGCCCGTGCAGATGGTAAGTTGCCCATTAATTGTTTGGATGCCTTTATCTTAGACTTGAAGCAGACAACACACTTGTGAATGAACTGCTTAACGTGATTTCGGCAACCCAATATCCAATACTGTTGACGGAGGTGAAAAAGCATAATGGAAATCCCGCCATGTAATGTGTATCGGTGCACGTCAGAAATAATTAATGCGGTGATATGATGATTGCCGGGCAATATGATGGGGTGCTTTTGATTGTGTGTAATATTAGCATTCTGCAATCTTCCGCCCACTCGTAAAATATTTTTGTCGTCTAGATATGGATGCATCGATGCTAGCTTACTGTTGGACGAGACTTCTTGACCAGCCATTAATCGTTTTATCTCATCATGAAATGAATGGTTTTGTGCGTGTCGGCACAATTCAATATTAGCAGCCTGCAGCTCGGTAACAGTGATAGACAAACTCTGTCCTCGAATTCTGTTTTTGACTTTTGTTTTAGCCCCTTGAATGAACCTGTAAACATAAATAAACACTCTTAATAATTTTTGCCAAGAGGAATATTTGAGGATGATGGCAGCAATATGATCTTCTTGTTTGCTGACTTGTGCTGTAAATAGTTGAAATTGCTCAGGTTTTTCTTCAGTTGCAGCTTCATCGTCCTGAAATGCATTTCCTGGTATCTTCCATAAATCTTCGCTCGATTTTAGGAAGTCTGGACCATTCCACCATATATCGAGATCTTTCAATTTAGACGGATGAACACCTCGTGATGCGTGATCTGCTGGGTTCTCCTTAGATTTAATATGTTTCCAATGGCATTGTGGCAGAATTGTATGTATTTCCGAGGTTCGGTTGCTTACAAATGTTTTCCATTTTCTTGGGGATGTTGTTAGCCACTGTAAAACGACAGTTGAATCGGTCCATGCAAAAATATCAGCTTCTGCTATACACATTGCTTCTATAACAGCTTTCAATAATTTAGCCACGAGTAATGCTCCACACAATTCTAACCGCGGAACAGAAAATTGCTTGATGGGAGCAACTTTAGTTTTCGCTGCAATTAAGCGTGTCTCGTAAGCTCCAGTATTTCCTTTCGACCTGAAATACACAGCGGCGGCGTACGCTTTCTCGGAGGCGTCACTAAACCCATGAAGTTCTATTTTCTGATTATAAAGTTTAACTAGCCGTGGTATTCTGATGGTGGTGAGATGATTAAGTGCGCTTCTAAAATTCGTCCACTGAGATGTGATGTGTGTTGGTAATTGATCATCCCAATTAAGTTTTAATAGCCATAGACTTTGGAATAAAATTTTGACGATGATTAGGCAAGGTGCCAATAATCCAAGAGGATCGAATAATTTTGATGACTCTGATAGTAGTTCTCGCTTAGTTGCTGTGACATTTTCCGGTAAATCTATCTTGTAACATAAGCAATCCTCAACAGGGTCCCATTGTAGACCCAACACCTTTAAACTTCTTTGTTCATCAAGAGTTAACGGACTTATTTCTTGATCATTGAGGGGTATTCCTTGTAAGAACTCGCTTGAATTGGACTTCCACTTTTTGAGATTGAAGCCACCCTGTTGCAGTAGATTGATTAACTGATCTCGACATTCAATCGCATGCGATAATTCATCAGCTCCTGACATTACATCGTCTACGTAGAAATCACTATCCACTATTGCCGCTACTAGAGGGTACTGTTCCCTATGAGTGTTGGCTAACTGCTTTAGGCATCGGATAGCTTGGTACGGTGATGATGCTAAACCATACGTTACGGTTTGTAATTTGTAATGGTTGATTGGTTCATTCACTGACCTTCGCCATACTATCCTTTGGTAGTCTTGATCTTCGGGCGTCACAAGAATTTGTCGGTACATCTTCTCAATATCCGACGCAAAAGCAATTGTATGCATCCGGAATTTGACCACGTTCGAAAATAGCGTATTTTGCAGAGTCGCTCCTACCAATAGATTATCATTTAATGCCACTCCTGAAGTGGTCTTGGCTGAACCGTCAAATACAACCCTCAGCTTGATTTTCCCGTGTGATTTCTTCATTACAGCATGATGTGGAAGATAATACAATTTGTTGTGATTTTTTGGAACTTCGAAGCCCCGTAATATCTTCATATGCTTTAGTAGAAGGTATTCGTCCATAAATTGACAATATTCGTGTTTGAGCACAGGGTTGTTTTCAAACTTTCGCTCCATTGCCTTCAATCGAGATATTGCTGAAGACAATGAATTTCCAAGTGGTTCGGAGTCTGGTTTAAAAGGTAGACTTACTACATATCTTCCATTAGTGGTACGGGAATGTGTAGTGATGAATTGATTTTCCATAAGTTTCTCGTCATCCGTGAGTATCTGTGCCGGAGGCAACTCCTCTACTTCCCAAAATTGTCGTAGCACAGCATCGATATCAGTGGTCGCAAGATTTGATGTGGTGAATTGATTATATCCTGGATTGACTTTTAGTTTTCCACAAACGATCCATCCGAATATTGTATTTTGGGCGATCACTTTGTCATCTCGCTTAACGTTTTCTGGCAAGATTACTTCAAAAAACTCACCTGCGCCCAATATTATGTCGATTTGTGACGATTTACTAAATTCAGGATCAGCTAATGGAAGATTTCTGATATGTTGATAAACATCTTCGTTAGCTACGTATTCTGGTGTATGTCCGGTTAAAGTGTTTAAAACTAATGCTTGACATTCTAGTGGTTTATAATTCGGAAGTCTAGATGAAATTTGCAGCTGTATACTGCCTCGGGTATATCCAGCTCCAGCTTGTGCGATACCAGTAATAGGTATTCTGGCATGCTTCCTTGGTATTTGAAGTTTCTGAGCTAATGTCTCTGTTATTAGACTAACTTGAGAACCGGAGTCAAGCAAGGCTCGACATGGGTATGAAACTCCAAGCTTGTTTTGAACTAAAATTATTGCTGTGGGCAATAATGATGCTTGATTGTTGTCTAAGTTTCTGGACGGATTGATTGGCTGAGTCACCAGAGAACTTGAACCTTGGTTGGCTTGGCTCGTTTGGACTGGATTGTTTGACTGACTGACGTTCATCTTGGTAGATGACTGGAGGGCAGTATCGGTTAACGAGTAATTCGGTGAAACACTGGTTGGATTTGTGGTTGAATGCGGTTGGTTAAAATGCTTGGTTGATAATTGTGTAGAACATGACGGAGTTAGATTATTACAATTTGTACAACACGACGCTAGTTGATGCGAATCATTCGTTTGTTTTTGAGTGAACGCAATAATGTGCAGGAGTGTATGGTGCTTTAGCGAACATTTATGGCATCTTTGCGGTGAAAAACACTTATTGGATGAATGTCCCGGATTCAGACAATTGAAGCATAGTGACTTCTCTGCTACAAATTCCCGCCTAGGCTGTATATCCATTGCTTGGAATAATGAACATTTAAACAGTTTATGGTTATCACCGCACTTGTTGCACTTTAATTGAACATCCGTATTTACAGTATGCGTTCGCAATCTAGTTGAGGTTCGTATCGTCTCATTCCTGTCACTAGTTGACTTCATTTGTGACATCTCTAATGCATCGCAACGTTTGGTGAGAAATGCCAGGAAATCCTCCTCGCTTGGAAACTCCTTACCGATGCTATGTTCTGCCCACATTCTCCTCGTTTCGACGTCCGTTTTTTGCAACAATAGGAAAATAACTAATGAATCACGCTTTTGTGTCGAGTTGTCTAAAGCGGTTAGTCCCCGGAGAATCTCATCAGATGTATCACATAGCTGTCTTAGCGTATCAACAGACCCCTTGGTTGCAGGAACTTGGTCCATAAGCATTTGGAAGTATGAATTTGCGATGTGCCCTTTCTTCTCAAACCGGTTGCAAAGTTTTTCCCATGCTTGGTCGTAATTAGCATCCGTAATCGGGATATGCTCAATGGTTTTGGCTGCTCGATCAGCTAAACAACCCTTCAAATACTGGAATTTGGTTGCCTTAGACAGCCGTAAATTTTGGTGAATTTGTCCTTTAAATAAATCCTTAAATGTTGCCCATTCCTTATAGTCTCCACGGAATACTGGAATATTTGCTCTCGGCAACTTAACTTCATTGTTGCCCTTTTGAATTTGTGAAAATTCAAAAAGAAATGATTTCTGCTGAGCCACGAATTCTCCCATGGTATCATTCAGTTTAGAATCATCGTGATTATCTGCATTAACTGTAACTGGTGTGGCATGCTCGCGCAAAAATGTTTTAAAGGCCGACTTGGCTAAATAATATGGTTTCTCACCGATATTATATTCACTTGGATCGCCAAGTTCAAAAACTTTTTCGTCGGCTTCGTTAAAATTGATCCAATTGTCTTCAAGCCCATCTAATTTGCTCTGAACATAATCGAGGCTGGTTGTGTCATCCATTTCTTTAGCACACGTGGCGAAATTTTCTAAAATCATGAGTGCGCGTTTCCGATTACTAATATATACCGCTTTATCAACTTTAGGTGGCATTATTAATGTTATTTATGAATCACGTCTCTTTCTTGATCGAAACTATAGAGAATGTTGGCAAAACCAAAAATACACAGTACACTGTTCACACTATAATTTTTAAACACCAAATACTATTGGTATCACAAAATGGTGGATTATCACAAAATTAGTCTTTATTGAGTTACTTATATAACTTATATAGTTTATACTTTATAATCACTAATTATTATACAATTAACTACGTTTCAGTTTCTTGTGTTTAGGATCCGGCTCGAAGGACCATGAATAAAATTGAAGAATTTATTGAGCAGACTAATTTTCGTCGTGTTCAATGGATTCCTTAACACTAGAAACCTTTCTTTCTTCACAGCGGTTCCACTTATCAATTACCACAATTTTTTGATGTATAAATTAATCCGTATATTTAAGTTACAAAATATGAATTTTATTTACAACATATTATTTAATTACATTTAATAATTGTTCACCGAATTGTTCGCTGTTGTTGCTTAGACTGACTATATAATTCTGTTTTTCTAATAAGCAATTTTTTCCCATTGTACATGAAACTTTTGACAATCGCAAAGTTTCCCCATTTCCAATTATATTTTGCTGGCAGTAAATGATTGGTTGATGGTTGTTTAAATTGTTCAACTGCCGACATAGAAAATGGAGAAATAAATTCTTTTACAATACATTTACAAAAGCTTATTCAATACTCAAACCAGTATTTTTAATAAGCCTGTTGAATAAGTTTAGATTTAATTCAATATTTTTACGTTGGTATTAACAAAATTACGATCAAAACAATGTTGTCAAAATTGGTAAATGTTTTTGTCTGTCAAAATATTGTAATTTGTTTTCTTAAATTTATAAATTAATTAATCTTAAATTATTAATATAAGGCCCAATTTATAGCAAGTATAATTTGAATTTAATTGGGCCAATGCAATGACAAGCGCACAACAGTGCATAGGACACTTATTAAATTTGGGATGAAATAAACTTTATTTCAGTTCAGCCTGTTGTACGTGCCCTGAATCTCCAACAAATCTTATGAATTGTTTTGTGGCTTCCTATAGGATTAGTGCACTCAAAGTCGTCGTAAAAAAACTGAAGCATTATAGCATTAGTATTATGCTGATAAAATGAAGTCATTTTAAAAACAGATCCGCAATAAAATTTAGAAAGTTGAGTAGGAACACATATATGTTTTTGAAAGAAGTAATTATTAAAACTGACATTTCTAAATAAAGCTTTGCGAGTTTCTAATATTGGAATATATTGGAAAGTATTCTGAACTAAACATTTTTTATATTTTTTTATTTTTCTGGAATATTTACGATCCCAACGGGTACTCGTAACTACTTCTATTGGTTTTATAAAATATTCTGATTTTTGGAAAAATTTATCATATTTCGTTTGTATTTTGTAAGAAATTGTTTTAAAACGCTATGTGTTGCTGATTAATCACTTCAGTTTTTTCTGAAATATCTGTCAAAGAAGAATTGGGATTGATTGTCAGAATAGCGTTATTATAATCAGTAGATACAGCTTCGACGAGAGTAAGGCTGTAACTCAATATTTTATTAATAGTTGTATCCGGTAAGCCTAAACTTTCCAAATTGGAAGCAACATTTGTTACGCTTGTGTTGAAATTTAACGAAATATTATGTTCAGGTGCACTTGATTCGCTCAATAGAGAATTGAATTCAGGTTTGTATTGTAAAAATTGGCTTTCATTTACAATATCCAAAAAATTATTGTCAACACCACATAAATTACTATTGTCTTTTGAAGATGTACAAGGAGGCTCTGTTAGTCGTTGGGCAGCGTCATTGATTGAACATTTTAATACATGTCTTCTGAGTCCACTGTACGTGTTAAAAGTTGCAGAACAAGTTTCATTGCGAATACATTTTAATTCTAAAAATTTCGATTCTGAAAGCGAATGCTCTAATTTTAAATGTGTTACCATTTATGAAATTATTTGAGTTTTTCTTTTGCAAATAAAACATACAAAGAACTCCTCGTTTGAATTCATTTTTAATATTAAGTGATGTGTAAACTATATAGGTAAAACAATTCATACAATGTTAAATAAAAGTTAAAACAAAACTTACAAAAATTATGCCAACTAACAAATTATTCAATTAAATTTTCCATACAAATCCTATACTGTCGTTGGCAGGTTAATTAAATGCATGTTGTATAAATAATTTTGTAAGAAACACCAGAACAACCGTAAATTGTTGTCGTATTTGATGTCGAAGAGAAAGTGTAATTTATAAACCAAATCCAATGTATCAATAAATTTAAAACTATTTGGGAGTGGTAATAAATTTCCGTCGATTATTATCAAATATTGGTCTATATGTATCTGCCTTAGATTTTCCAATCGCAATTATTTACGGAGCCGTTTCCTTGGCATTACTAAGGTATTCCTCGTTTGATAATCCAACCTAAAATATGTATAATAATAAAAGATACATTTATTAAAAGATAGATAAATATGTAGATATATTTGTAAAAAAAATGTATTAAATTTGTTAAATCTCATTGAGCTAAATTCAATTTATATTTCCCTCTTCTGGGAAACAAAATCCGACGTCGAAATATAAAATTGGGATATCTTATTTTGAAAGAAAGAATAATATGTAACATGTATTCGCACAAAAAATGAATTTCACAAATAATTAAACTTTAAAAAATAGATCTCCGTCGTTTTTTAAGTGACGTGACTCTCTTCTGGAAAGTTACAAATAGCAAGCTTTCATATAAAAACTTCAATATCTTTACCGAAGAAATTTTTAAGTAGACAATTGCACATGCGACAAAATTGTTGATGCAGTTATGTTTAAAATTCGTATTTGAAAGGTAGAGCTGCGGTGGTTTCCATGTCAAATGATAAATATAATTTATTGTATAAACTTAGTTTGCAATGTATTGTATTGTCCTCACTTAGGATTATGACCAAGTGATCGAAAACGTATATACAATATATTTTTTATAAATAAATAAGAATGTTTTACTTTCTGATTATTTTAAATATTTTGTTGGTTCAAAACGATATTACATTGTTCAAACTAAAAATATACAATAAATTACAGTTATTAAAATTTTTATGGTTTCTAAATTTAGACTGTACAAATTTAATCAGTTCATTCCTGGTTTAGGACAATTACAAACTATGTATGTATATGTTTTACCTGTTTATAGATAACTAGATTATCGACCGCCTGCTCGTCTGTTTTTCGATTAAACTTAACCCGTCCAACCGAAGATGGTGGTAGCAGCCTTATTAAATTTATAAAAGAAAGAGTTTGGGTGTCCCAATCTAAGAAATATTAAGAAAATTAGAAACTTTGGCATTTTAAGAAAAAATTATTATATAATTACCAATGTTTCTATCAACTTCGGTGATCCTAAATTTGGTGTTTTGTCAAATCGTAACGAAAAATCATAAGTAATCTATCAGAAAAAAAATGATCATTAATACTTATATGTATAGGGTGGTATGTACATATATTATAATTTTAACAATATATCTATAGATATATTTTACTCATCAATTCCGGACACACAAACAAATATCTGCAATCTTCGTATATTGAGAAATTTTCCTTTTTAATTTGTGATTTTCTAAATTCTAATGTTTGTTTTAATTTCTCCTTAACTAGATGTATTTCTTCAGGTAACGATGCAGATTTCAGAACATGTAAATCTTTATGAACAGTTTCGGAATCTATTACGGGTAAATTGACGGGCGTTGGCAAATTTGATCTTACTTCGAAATCTTTAGATATTTTTCTTTTTTTGACTCTATCGTTCCTTAATTTACTTTGTAGAAATCCCGTGTTATTTGAATTAATAAGCACTTCCTATAAAAATTCAAAGTTTTTGTTATAAATTTTTGTGATAAATATTGTGAATTACGTAAAATATAATTATAGGCCGATTATAGTTATAAAATAAAAGAATGAAATTTAAAAAAAAAAAAACGAAAATACGAACTAATTTTATACAAGGAAATAACTTAGTGCATGCTTCAGCCACGGCTAATTTTTCTTCTTTTGATGGCGTAAACCGGAAATTTTCTTGTAAGAATGCTGCCGAATATGATACAATTTTTCTGCGATGCGCGTCTTTTAAACTGCTACTTTCTGCGAAATGTGCCAGAATTTCGGACCCACAAGCCTTTTTGGAAATGTATTCTTTAATGGACTATATTTTATAAAAAATAAAATTAATTTTATCAAATATAAGATCCATTAGTTCTGCTTGTTTCATTTTTGATTTGTTGAATGGCAGTATTCACTCTGCTCAGTTGTTGTCTAACCTTGATTTTCAGGCAAGGAACCTAAATATTAGAAATCGTTCGTTATTCCTACCTCGATTTCACAGGACTAATTACGGAGCTAATAATCCTATGGATATGGCTATAAATAACTTTAATGATTATTATACGGAGTTTGATTTCAATATAAGTAAAAGCGAATTTAAAAATAGAATTACCGGTTTGTTTTAACTATTCTGTGATATTGTTATTTTTTATTGTTGTATTACGTTGTTTTGGTTTTGGAGTGAATTTTGATTTTTAATATGTATGTAATTGCAATGTACTTGATTCAGATCAGTTTAATAATAATTATGTTGATCTTAAAATAAAAATAAAAAAAATAAAAAAATAATAAATTTCGAATATTTTAAGTTTACTTCCGAAGTTATAAGAAGACTTAAACCTATTGTGGCATTTGTCCTTTTCAATGCTCCTGCATTTGTGTTTGTGTAAGATATTTCTGGATGAGCTGATGTATTATTAAACTCAGAAGAAGCATTTAATTCGCCCGAATAAACTGGTACATCTACAAGTTCGATATTTAAAACCATTTTAGTCTTTACTTTAAGAATTAAGCAAGCACAACGCGTGAGGAAAAATGGTTCCATGTATCGTACCAAAATATCGTTTTCAATACGTTCCCCATGCACGTCGAGAAAGCAATCAAAATCTTCTAAAGTTATATCACTATCCTGGAGTGCTGTAACATGTATAATATTATTTATTTAACTTTCTGCTTTACCTAAATCAAATACACGTTAATATGTGTATTTTCAATATGTATTCGCATACAGTTAGATTTCTATATCTCGCCTTATAATTAAACCAGAACAATATTGAATAATGAATCTTACCTGAGTAGACGTAATCATTGAATTCGAAACATGTTGATGAAGAATACTTTACAATTTCCACAATTCCATTTTTTCTCGTTACAAACTTCCATGGTTACAAAAAATCCACTCATTTTCACAGGAAAACTATAACATTAATTTATCTTAAATTTGAAAGCACTTATGCACAATGATAAATTTCACTAGCTACTAATAATTTTTATAATAAGTGTATCACTAATAATTGTTATATTTGCAAGCACTTGTGCACAAATGTAAATTTCACTGGTAACTAAATAAATGTTAATAGTCTAGAAACAATTGAAATTTATTTAAACCAGTTAGATATAAAAATAATGCTCTGTTATATCCTTTTCAGATGTTATTTGCATTAATTTAATACATTTAAGGTATACATTTTTCTAACCGTTAACACCAAGAATGATATATTACAAGATTGTCCAACTCTTATGGAGAGTAAACATGCTGGTCCCTACGCTTTATTTTCTCTTTGGATTTTTATTTTCTCATTTGCATTTATATACTATACAGCAGTGATATTAAATATTGCACTGAAACGCATCGTTTTGCTTTCATCACACTATGAGCAGAACGTTTAATACCATTAATATATAATTAATACCATTTAATGTATGAAAACAACAATTAAGTATATGATTTCTATATCTATATTGTATAAAGTAACCTAACATTCCTCCTGGAAATCTAATTATTACGCTGCTAAGTACACATAATTTTGTGTATTAAAATAAGATTACCTTCCTGTTAATTGTTTAATATAGTCCTGGTATTAAATTAATATCATATTTTTAAAATTGATGTCAGATTTAGATATTATGGTGGGTTTCATAAATTTTTCGTATTTATTTAATATTCAAAATCGTATAAAGATCATCAATAATTTAGTAAAATATTAAACCAATACGATAAATTGTATTATTAAGTTTAATAGGAGAAAAGGTATAAAAGAAAATACCCAAATTTTCAACCGTCCACCTCAATTTTAACTAAACCCTAAATGAATTTGCAAATCAAACCCGAACTCAACCCTCAACTCAGCCCCAATCTTACCCACCGTATAACTTCTCAAAGCAGAAATAAAAATAGGTCAACGTGGATCGAGAACCACCCGATTGACATATAGGTTCCAAAATATATTCAATTTCCAATTTCGAGCATAGAAGCAGATTAGCGAAAAAATTCGAAATCGGACTGTTTTTAAGTACCAAAGTTATTGAGATCCAGAGACGGACGAACATTTTTTGATATTTTGGACTCAGGGCCTTTCACATCGTCCAGAAAAGTGGCCGGAACGTTTTAAAGTTTCCTGAGTCCGGGAAAAAAAGCAAAAAAAGTGGCCATCCGTCTGCCTGGACGTCAGGATTTCTGGATGTCTGTACTCATGGTAGTCTGGTAACGCCTTGCCCGTTTTTGGATTTTTTTACTAATCTGATTCAACCGCAGAGATGAAAATCGTTTGGAACATATACGTTAAGAGGATCGAGCATCTGCCATATCGAATTAATTAAAAGCAATGTTGACCAACTTTTTATTTATTTATATGCTATTTTGAGTTAACTGTTAAGTTTTGGCTTAGACAATCGTAATAGATTTCTCATTTGACTAAAAACACAAAAAAAAAAAAAAAAAATTTCCATTCAAATGTTATCGGTGTATTGCATTTGCAACGCATTCTAAAATCATTCCCTTATAAAATACCAACACGGCGGGCATATCAGAAGTTTTGTTTTTTTCCTTTAGTTATACTGAAATGAGAAATCTAGTACCAATGTCTATGGTTTTGGGTTACAATGAGGGTTGAGGTACGATCGAATAGGGGGGTTCAATTGGGGTTGATCGTGGAATTTAGTGCTGAATTTATTTGGCAGTTGAGTCGAAGGTATAATTGAAGGTCGATTATTGGATTAATTTTAGAGGGGAGTTGGAGGCAGAATGGAGGCGGGGTTGAACGAAGTTGAGTTTATGTTAAGTAGAGGTTCGGTTGGGTATTTATTTAAGATGCAGTTGAGATTAGATTAAGAGGTTAGATTGAGTTGAATTCATACATGCATGTAGTTTTTCGGGTCGAGTTGGTTTGGGCTGAAACATTCCTTAATCATGGAAAAGTTTAAATTATTTTGTTTACAATTCAACGGAAAACGAGGAACTTTGTAGATCATAAAAAAATTTAAAAATTTAAAATTCCTTTGTAAAATTAGAGCCAGATTTGCTCGCTTTCGATCAACATGTAGCCACAATGGACGAGGTCGATGAGGTGTATCTGGATAACACGGCAACTTTAAAAGCTGCAATAAAAGAAGACTACCAAAGAAGTCAGACAAAGTAACGAAAATATATGATTTGAACGCTACTCCCGACCAGTTGTTTGCTCAACAACAAAGCTTCCTGCAAAGAATGCATAATTCTCAAATCGTACGGTATCATAAAAATCAACATAGAGCCGTTTGCGGGCGATTACTAACTGTGGCTAATATTTCATAATTTATACAGAACGGTGGTTTATTGAAAATATCGATTTGAGTCCAGTGCATAAGCTACAGATTCTAAACGGGCTACTAAGGGGTGAGGCTGCAGCATTAATTCGACACATCAAAGACACTGAAAAAAATTATGAGAAAGCATGGGCTAAATTAATAGCTCTTCCTTTCTAATCCAGTTATTTGTGGAAGAAAAGGGTTGCAATCAAGTAAATTATAAGGATCTAAGGAAATTGTGCGACCCTTCGGATAAGGTTATTCGGAGCTTTAGGTCACTAGGGGAACAAGCTGAAACACGTGATCCATGGTTAATCCATATATTACTTGGCAAAATAGACGCAGGTTTAAGACAACTATGGTCTAATAAATCAGTTAAAAACTCATTCCCCATATTCCATAAAATTTTAGAATTTTTGAAGACAACGTGTGATGTTCTTGAGTCTTGGGCGACAGTTACCAAACCATCAGTCACAGTGCAAATAACGAGCACGAAGTATTAATATGACCAAACGTTCAGCCCGATTTAGCCGCAACACTAGTGCGATTTGGACAAAAATTCTCGAATCGGGCACATACCAATTTCCAATTAATTTTATGGCGTAGTAATACAAAAGAAGAATTAGTTCCGTACAAATGTACGATGGTCACGTATGAAAACACAAGTGCTCCATTTGTGGCTATGAAAAACAGTATCCAGAAGCAGCGACTGCAATCCGAAAAAACTTTTAAATTGATGACATATCAGGAATTGATACGGTGGAAGGCACAACAATATTGGAAAATCAAATAACAATAATACTGAATAGTTGTAGATTTAGGTTGTGGAAATGGAATTTAAATTCCCAGGTTTGTTTACATTCTCTATCCACGGATGATGCAGAAGATATTCCAAAACTTACAGAAATTACATGTTGTACATTATGTGCTAAAAGTAAGCTTCCATAAAACGAATAAGTTGACCAAGAATAGAACTATTTGGCGCTGTTATTTTAGTCGATCTAATAAAATACTCTCAAACTATGGTGCTTGTTTATATTTGCGAAGTTGGACGTCGGAGGGTATTCTCGTGAATTGGATTTGTTCCAAGTCTCTTGTGGCTCCCTTGCAGGTTACCTCGATAACAAGGTGTCTGTAAATTTCGGTGTATACCGGCTGCAGATGTATTATCAAGGGGAATCACGCCAGCGGAACTCGGAATGTGTCAATCCTGATTTTACGGACCATTGTATTTGACTCAATTGGAATCGTCATGGCCTAATAAACTTTTGAATAATTTGGTCAATTTGCCGGAGTTGAAACCAAATGTGGTCACATTCATACATCTCGAAAACAAGGATATCATTGATATTTCAAAATATAGTGGATACATAAGATTACTCCGTGTTACAGCATACTGTTTACGATTTATTCAAAATATGAGAATCCAGAAAAAAGCAAAAGACAATCGAAAACTTGGCCCACTAGATTGTATCGAGTTGGATATTGCAAATAAAACACTCATCCGTCAAGTTCAGACAAATGCATTTCAAGCTGAAATCAAGAGCTTGTTAATTGACTTTTTTGTTTTCTATCCAACATCAGCAAGATTTTTAGTTTGAATCCATTTCTTGATGATGAACAATTATTACGTGTAGGTGGCCGAGTAGGAAAAAGTTCATTAAGTTTTGATCAAAAGCATCATAGTATTTATTACCACAACATCGTTTTACCACATTGACATGACGTCATGAACACAATACGAATTCACATGCTGGAGTCGAACAAACATTGGTGGCAGTTAGACGAAAATACTGGCCGCTCAATGGTAAAAATCAAACAAAGCAAATCATTCATCGAAGTTTGTCGGCCATTTTATACAACAAGGCTCGATTTTTGTGGACCTTTTTCTGTGCGATACAGAAACCAACGTAAGGACACGTACAACAAAGTCTACGCTTGTATTTTTATTTGCTTTGCAACAAAAGCAGTGCATTTTGAGATAGTAGAGGAGGCATCCACTGATTCGTTTTTTGCATGTCTAAAAGGCTTCTTTAATAGACGGTGTCGCAGTGGGATCATTTGGAGTGATAACGGTACCAATTTTGTAGTGGCACACAACAAAATGCTGGAAATTGCAGGTATCATCCGAAGTCAATCACATGAAATTGCATCGTTCTGTGCCAATGAAGGTGTTCAATGGAGATTCATACCTCCTCGAACTCCAAATTTAGGGGATTTATGTGAATCTAATATAAAAATTCTGAAACGTCATTTAAAGCGAATCGTCGGACCCAAAATAATGACTTTGGAGCTAATGTATATCCTTGTAGTTGAAATTGAGGCAGTGATGAATTCACGCCCGCAAACCGAATTATCTTCAGAACCAAATGACTTAGAGCCTCTTACACTGGGTCATTTTCTCACAGGGGCAGCTATTACATCATTAGTTGAACCAGATATTACAAACTTGCCTATCAATCGAATAAATCTATGGAAACAAGTCACACAAATGGTACAACACTTCTGGAAGAGGTTCAGAACTAAGTACATCCAATCTCTCCAGAATCGAAAAAGACGTAAGATAGCAAAGGATAATTTAAAGGTTGGTGAGCTCGTAATTATCGCCGATGAGAATTTACCATCGACGCATTGGTTAATGGGATGAGTTACCGAAGTGTTTCCAGGATCGGATGGCAAAGTGCGTTGCGCCACGGTAAAAACGAAACAAAGAGAATACAAACGAGGCATAGTAAAATTGACTCGACTACCCATTGAGGACCAAACATCATGAAGAAATCAAGAATAGTTTATAATTTTTGTTTCTAAAATAGTTTCAGTTAACTCAACTTTGTAAGTAGCTTTGCCATGTGATTTTCCAAGAGTCGGGATTGCGGGAATCGCAGTTTCCTTTGGTCGCTGACACTTTAAATCCCTTGAATAGCATTTGGCAGAGCTATGCATAATCCTTCATTGATGAATTTTAGTTTTTAGTGTATTGCTCTCATTGAATTGTTAAGAGTCCTTACCCCTTCAAGGCGGGGTATTTGGATAATATTAATTTTTTAATTTTAAATAACGAAGTAGTTTGTAATTTTGATATAATAAAAATATTAGCGAAGAAAAGGAGTCGCATCGATTTTACGAGGAAGGAAGGACGCGTTGTTTTGTTTTCGTTTATAAAAATAAAAAAAGCGTTTATTATTTGATCATAGGTAAATTTGATGAAAAATATAGCATACAAAATACAGTCCACTATTTAAAAATAACCACTCTGATAACGGTTAGTTTAAACGCTCTCCAAAAGCGAATATTACTGTCACAAGCATTCAGCACATCATATTGAACAACCCAAACAAAGTAAAACTTAGAAAGTTACAATTTTAAAAATTTCCCCATAACAGTTTTTCACTTTGTGAAACTAAACATGTTTCAACATATATTTTTATAAATTGTGGGATGTATATAGCTGAGTTAATGTATCTACTAAATAATAAGCAACTTACTGTCGGCGATCCAAAAATAATTTATTCCCTCCATTTAAAGCCATTACCTAAGAATTTATCATAATATACTTTGAGAAGCACTTTACACCTTGCTAAATTCAATAACCAATTCTGAGAACAACCATTTGAATGTAATTGGAAAGCAAAACTATACATAACCAACTAGAGTCTATCAACATAATTGATATATGACTGAGAATATATCCAAGTTAAACATCAATAAAATTTAGTTTAAAATTATTATTTGTGCCTAAAATCAGTTAACATTAAAATTAAAACCGATCAAAATTGATTTCTAATATAGTTAACTAGCCCTGAAATAAATCTCGATTCAAACACAAAACCGTTTTTAAATTACACAAACATTTCAACTGTCAATCAATAATCCATCAAGAAAATATAAAATTTAATTTATTTTATTTCATTTACCCGTACAAACAATCAATTCGATTATTTGTATACAAAAATGGAATAAATTTTAAAAACCTTAACTTGTTTTTACCAAAAATATCAAAAACCAAAAATTTATTTTTAAATGAAAATTCATTTCACAAAAACTATTAAAAAATTATATAAATTTTATTTATTGTTTTTGATTTGCGGCTTATTTATTGTATTGTATGTATACTTTCTGTATTACATTTTGATTTGAAACATTCACAATTCAAAATTCGGCACACACATTGTAATGGTTTGTGCAGAAATTCAAGTAAATTCACATAGTGTATTAATCAGGCAAATTTATTATGTAGATGTAAACAAATGATACACGCGATAATTATTTAACCTCGTTCGTTAATTACACATTTCACATCCATCCATCCATCTACCATACATTAAAGTATATATCTTTCAAATGAATAATTATAATAATAAAATGTTAAACATTTTTCAATCATAAAATCTACTGCAATTTCACTATCAATCAATTTCAAATGAAAATACACAACCAACTCAACTGTATACAATATATATATTGTAGGTATGTTGTATGTACATAACGAGTAGATGTCAGTTAATTTCAATTTATGTATATTTAAAAATAAAAAATAAAAATTAAATAATTTATTTATTTTCTCTACAGCTACACACATACTTCCATTGTCATTTTTATTTTTTTTTAAATTACATTTTATTTTCTGTGTGCTACACATTTTGACAGCTTTTATGAATTTTTAACATATTAATTTGTCAAACAAGAAATTATAAGCACGAAACAAAAAAAAATACAATTATGAAGTGAATGTTAAGTAATACAAATCGCTTTGAGAGAGGCGGGTAACATTTATAAACCAAATATAAATACAAATCACACGGAATTTTGTTGTTTGTAAAATTGACTACGGTATTTCACGAGTCAGTAATAAAAACGATTTAAACTCATTTTATTCAATAACCGAACTTTTAACGAATTATTATGCCCAGTTTGGTTTGGTTTTATCATGACCATATATTCACTCGGATTGTCACAGTAAAAGACGAGAAGTGTTGTGTGCCGCGTAGTCTACATGAAATAATTAATTAATTGTCTACCCCTGTAGACAATGTATGTCGATAATTAAAAAAATGACGTCGATAATGTAGATAATGCGTTAACAATTCCCAGCAGCAAAAACAGTAAAATTTCTGATTTATTACTTATATGGTTTTCATTTCAATAAATTTATAAGAAATTAGCCTCTGCCGCCTTTGTAGGCTTTATCAACAGAAATAGTTGAGGGACCACATTATTTACCTAAACATATTTAACCTGTGTAATTTAACATACTTATTTTACTCTTCGTGTTTCTACGAGAATAGGATGGAAATTACAGAACATACTCACTTATTGCAATACTCGACAACTGCAAGTGCCCGATACTTGCATCATAGACGACATTTAATAAACCTGTTCGACAAATTTTGCGCAATTTGAGGTGCTATTGTCCCATTTATTTTCTTGGCGATCAAACAAGGATCTAGTTCTTCTCTGGGGCCGTTCTCGAAATACTCAAGGTATTATAAGTTTTAATGGCATCTTCTTTGAATCTGCTGAAATAGCTCGCATTGCTGCATTTCGTATGTAACTTTTCCTTCCTCGTTTCTGATGGACAGCTCTTATTTGTTCTGTATTTGTTTGAAGCAGAGAGAAGACTAAAATGGGTTAATTTATCCACAATATACCTATTACAATTGCAATCGATCATCGGACTACCTTTACACAGCCAGTATGTAAAAGATTACAAATTTTTAAACGAAATTACCAATAAAATGTAAATTATTTTATTTGTTTATATTTTTGACCCCTTTTGGCCCTATTTTTAAAATCATCCACCAGATGTCAGATATTTTGTGTTAAAAGGCCAAAAACAGAGTTTTTTTTTTCAATTGAGTAGTCGATATGAAATCTGATTGTAATGTCAGCTGCTTTAAAATTATCGACTTTTACGAGTTTTGCTACTACGGTGGCTAAGTAGCCAACAATGCAGGAAAAATCGTTTTGGGCATAGAAAACGGAAAAACCTGTTTTCACGCTTTTTGTAGGAAAACGAAATTTTACATCCATAAATAAAAGCTCGCTTAGAGCCCGGCTTTTCCTATTGCATCTAGGGGGCCCGGATATGGAAGGCAAGCTTTACGCAACCTTTCACTATATATTGGGAAGTTTTGGGAATTTCTCTTAGGACTTTTTCAAAAACATAATATTAGGTAATACATTTTGTTTACCTTGCAAGAAACATTTTATTTCGAATCCTAGAATTGTAGCTGATTTAAATAAAGGGTGGCATTTCTAAATTATTCGAGACAGAACAGATCAATATCAAAAAGAAACTTGCAAACATTTTGGTAAATTTGAAATTTGCACTGAACAAACCAATTTTTCACTAAGAACGAAATACTACAAATTCGATAAGTTTACAAAGTTAAATGACTTTTATGCGACAATCTTAATGTGGACGTGCTGAAGGCTGACAAGGGTCATTTTGGATTTAACGATTTTCTGCAAGTTCTGATTTGGTAAAAATAATTAAAAGGATGAAATCCATATATGTATGAAGCGAAGGATTATTCTGCACACAATCATGTTTTTATTAATGAAGTGTTAGCCCAGTTTAATAAACAAGAAAAGATGTAGCTTTAGAAAAAGTAACAGGTAGGTAACAGTAAGGTAGCATTGGTACCCAAGGACTTCAAGAGCGCAGTAACACTTCCGTATATTAATACCGCTGCCCCGTCTGCCGTTTTGATTTTACTTTTATGATTTGGTGCGAATGAAAAGTCGCTTATAGATCACCCAGCTTTACTACAAGAAGGCTAAATAAAACTGAAGGTTGCCTGCGATATCCAGTATCCTTGTACTTGGACTGATTAACCTATCAGCCATTCAGCCATCAGCATTTGCTGTTCTACCTTGGATTAGGGTTTATTGTCAAGGATTTCCCCTTTAGCGACGTAATTTAGCCTGTGCCAAATTGCCAAAATGTATCAACTGGTTTTAGTTACCAGTGGTTGCCACGAGAAGGCATCACGTACACTTGCGAATTGTGGCCAAGCTACCCCTTACACTATTGTTTCCATTACTCTGCCTAATATACATGACCAGAACAACTCACGTGATGCACACCCTACTGTTAGGCTACGGAGTTGTAAATATTACGCCTTACTAGCTTTCATGTTTCCGACAGTTGGTTTTGATACCTAACGCTTTTCGATAGCTTTGTATAAACTGATAGTATTTTGAGTAATTTAAGACGTAGTATTTTTTCATTTACATTTAATTGTGTTTTACTTTTTTATTCACTTTTGAAAAAAACTTGTAAGTTAATAATTTTTAAATAAATATGGTCTAATACCACTGATAATTTGCATTAGTTTGATGGTCATAGAGCTAGCCAGCAATTAGTAAATCGTTAATTTTTAAATTGAACGTTGAACGGAACGTTCAATGCCACACCAATTCATTTATAGAGCATACAATTTTCGTGTTCGGAAAAATTTCACAAGCATCTAGCAAAAACCATAAATAAGAAGATTTTTTTCCTAAGGTGTAGGAAATGACACGTGGTGTAGAAAATCGCAGTTTTTTCGACTAATGGGCATATAAAAGACGTGTTCAAAATTATCAAAAAAGTTCATCTTTTCGATTATAAATTAATACAGAAAGTTTTAAAAATATTGCTTGGCTTAAGAAGGAAATAAATAGCAACATTAAAAATATTTATCAATGGATGCTTTCAAAATTCTAAAATTCGATACAACGAAACAAATTCAAATAAGAAAATTTTCATATTTGTCCTGCGTTCAGTTTAAAGATTTCTTAATTAACACAACATATCACTGCTGAAGAAGAAACATTCTTGGCCAGAGCTATGGAATTCGAATGAAGTGACATCTAGGACTGTAGCTGATTAGAAAGTGACATTTCTAAATTAGACGAGACAATATCCAGAACAACATGAGGAGCAGACCTATACAAAGGTGACAAATTTTAAATTTAATGATAACATACAAATAAATGTTTGACTAACTCACAAAACTAAACGATTTCTATGTGTCAATCCAGATGGATGTGTATATGTATAGAAATTTGGTAAGGGTTATGTAATGGTACTCATAAAAAAACCGAATACGTATATTGAGAATATGTAAATGGGTATAATTAGGCAAAATATAAATCTGTTGCTAAGAGCTATAAACGAAATAGGATGGTGCGACTTTTATGAGTGACCGAAATCGGTACCAAGATTGTGATTTATGGCTTCCGTCGTCATTCCATCGTCGAAATAAATTTAAATTTATCAGATGGATGTTTTCATTCTAGAAATTTTTAAATTAACCAGTGTACTGATAAAAACGACTATCCAAAAAATGCAATATCCAGGAACATAAAAAAAGCTATCGATATCATCAGTCATTTACTCATTTAGTAACTACCTCCGACTTGCAAAATTTAAATGTTGAAAGCATACAGTAGATTTCGCCACATAAATAAAAATAAAAATTCACGGTTTTTCTGTTTTAATCACTTGTTTGTTCACTGTATATTTAAGAAAAAATATGGTCACTGTATTTTATCACACATTCATCTCGAGTGACCTCTCTAATTTTCTTGATATTTAGTTCACTGCTACATCAAATTTTTGGATTTTGGTTTTAATGTAAGCCACGACCCTTGTTAAGGCCACTATTCAAACTATTTTTTTGATACTGGATTTCCTTTTAAAGATCACGTCCAAACAATCTTCCTCAATCTTGGATTGAAATGCCTGTGGTTGTAATTTAGTTTTACTTAACTCTTTCTCTATCGCAATTTTGTCGTCTAATTTTGAGTTGCAGGTTGTCGTATGCCATAGAGATTCAGGCCGTTCCAGCCATTCCAATTCTCTAGAACCATGATCAGCAGTACTATCGGTGGATTTAACATGCGCCCAATGCTGTCTGGGAAATTTCTCCAATATTTGGCTCGCCTGATTCGCGGCAAACGTGTTCCAACGGGCGGGGTATGTCGAAAGCCATGCTAATAAAATGGTCGAATCTGTCCATGCATATAACATCTTGCTCTTGCTGTTGGCGCTATAGTTTCTTTCACAGAATTAATTAGTATCGCTAATAAATTTGCCGCATACAATTCCAATCTTAGTATAAAGACACTTTCTTGATAAGTGCCCCTTTCGTTTTCGACGTTAACAGATTGATAACTATTTCTTCTGAAATAAATTTTTTAATAATATAGCAGGTGTAGACAAAAATCCTAATGGATCAGACATGATCTTTCATATTTGAACTTTCGGATTTTACTTTGAAAGCTAATATATCTGTATTGGGATGCCAATGTAGTCCCAGGACTGATACTTCGGAAGTGAAATCACTGCATAATTCATTGCTGCTGTGTTGTCTTTGAGAAAGTTTCACCATGTACCCCATCTCTAAATATTCTTTCGTTTGTTCGATATATTGATCTCGTAAGTGTCGTCTTTAGCTAATTTGCGTGCAAGTGTTTAGAAGCGTTGAACGGTAACATTTGAAGAATTTCCCAGTTTGCATGTTGATTTATTAAACGGAAGTTTAACATATCTTTAATCCGCTTACCTGACTGAGCTACAAATTGCTTACGTTCTGGAATTGGTATGTCTAGAAAATGGTCGGATCTATTTAAATAGTGCTCTCTTGCACATATTGGACACATTGGACTGCTAGGTGATTAATTCTGCACCCTCGAGCAGACCCTTGAGGTATTGCAACTTATGAACCTTAAATGTTGTCATTATGGTGAATTGAAGCTCCAAAGAGGTAAAGGAATGTCGGAAATTTAGCTTATTTACCACTAAATCCCGAAATATTGACACGTGATAAACGCACTTCACTTTCTCGCTTATTTAATGAAGACATTTGTTAAAAGAAAATTAGTCTGATTGAGCAATAGTTCATTCAGCGAGACATTTGTTGGATTGGATAGGCTTGTTCTTCCAATACAGTTTCTCCCATTGAATTAATTTTTACTAGGGGCTGCCTCAATTTTGCCTATGGATTCGGTGTGCGTTTCACCGAATTTACCGTTCAGACTTCTTTCGATCTCTTGGAATTCTTTTCATTCTTCAGCTAGGAGAACCAAACATCTCTTTATTTCATTTATTCGAGAGGTGTCACTAAAAGTTAACACTTGGGCTTTTATACATATTTTTTACGCCCTTTAATAAAGTTTACGTTGTATCACCGTTTAAATCACGTTTTATTGTGGTAATAATTAAAAAAATGATATATCAGCTATACTCTTTGGTATGCCTCAATTATATCATTGTATTTGTCAGCATTATTTTTAAAGACTATTTATGATACAAGGCGTAATAATAATTTAACATTAGCAACTACCTAAGTGATGATGCTATCTACTCGAATTACTACTAATTAATGTATAATCGTAAAAAATTATAAATATTAAGTTTAACTTATGTAAATATTTTACATATCTCTAGCAGCTATGTTCTATTGTCGGTTAATGTGCGTGCATCTACTTTATTAGAGAATGCTTGATGATTAGAAGGGGTATGCCATATCAACACTGTGGTTTCCCATCTTGCTGCTACTGAGAAGACCTTGTTAAATCATTTCTATGTAGTTTCCATTAATAATTGTTTTGATGATGGCGCCCAAAATAATACAACGCGTGTGTCATTACATTACAAAAGCAAAATAAAGAAGGCAACTCAAAATCACATAAATTATCCTAAATTCATTAAAACCGCACATCGCACGAGAAACTTATTTACCTGCGTTTAATGTGTTTGAACAATCTCTAAGGTGACATATCAATATTTCAAAGAGCTATCACTATAACCATTTATATTGTTATCTCTTAAGTTTCTTAATTTATATTCAAATAAAACAGCCAACCATAACAATAACAATCTTATAAAAGTATAAATTAATTTGTTCTTTGGTGTGCCATCGTCTCTCGATTTTTTATTTTTTTTTTGATTTTATTTTGGGCCATCCACATAAAAATTAAAAGACATTAAAAACCATAAAATATCTTGTCTAAATGCTGCTTTGTCGTTTATTTTTATTTTTTGTGTTTCTTGGTAAATTTAATTTATTACACTTTTTGTGTGTGTGTGCCTTTTGTATATTTCGTTGGTTGGTTATCATTTTTCTTCGAGAATTTCTTATTTTTATACTTTTATTCCCTGTTGTTGATTTCTTTCATTATTCTAATGCTTTCATCGTTAAAATACCTTTGGGTTCTGTTGTATGTTGTATTATTTTGTTAACAACAAATATGTATAAGAAAATAAATTTTTAACGATTGTAAAATGAAACTTTTTGGTTTTTATATTTTAATTTATAGTGAACGACAACAAACAGTAGTGGAATTATTTATTTTCAACTTAAGATTAAAAAACAAAAAAATTGTTTTTTGGTTTGCTTGTTTTTTTATTTTTATTTATTCTTACGTTTGAAAAGACAACAAAATGATTGAAACTCAAAGATAAAACTTTCAATTTAACAACTTGAAATGACCAAAGCGCGCTTTGGTTTTTTTTTGTGTCTTGTGTGTAGTAAAGTTAATTTATTGTGTAAAGGTAGAAATATAAAAAAGTGTCTCTCGTATTTTTTATTTAATTCTTAATTAATTGAATTTTATAACAAATTTGAATTGTCTTGTTAATAATAGGTTTTTATGTCTTTTGTATACGATTTATATAAATAAAATTAATTGCTTAAATAATTAATGATCACCGTTTCATGTTTTGTTGACTTAATTGTTAAATAAGAGGTCATTGTATACATATATGCGAAAGATTGTATTATTACGGTGAGGTAATTTTTTTTTAGGAAGTATAGATGATTGGCTATATTGAGCCATCATAATTCTGAAATAAAATTAATATTTTAAACG